>CM031234.1:23142131-23742131 GCA_018340775.1 Taxus wallichiana var. yunnanensis
AGTCTTAGATCAAACTACACTCGTCCTTCCTTACCTTGGAATACCCTATTTTGCAAAGATGCATAATATTCTACTGCAACTTTTTTTTATCTCTCCTTCAAGTCAGTATGTTCCTTTATGTTTTTAACACCTTATCCATGATCCAAATTTTCTCATACACATCATTCAACATTAACTTTAGGAGGCAAGAGTTGGATTTTTTGGTTTGGTATTTTATATGGCCAAAATGATGCTAACATTAAAAATATTATAGTTGGAAACAATAGATAAATTATTAGGAGAAGACAAAATCATTTCTAAATACCCTTTATGGGCTTCTTGCTCATTGCCAAATTTTAAATCTCAATTCCAATGGAAACCTTGACTATCCACTTGTCCTTTCTTTACAATTAGATCTCATATTTTGCTTTCTTTGGGTAAAATTTTGATGTACACACTTTATCCCCCAACTATTTATTTTTCCTTGTACCCATTTATCTCAAATTCCTATTATAAAAATCTTCTAGGTTATTACATTGATGATTTTTCACCGTTATCTTATATAGACTCCCAACTAGGTCTTATTTAATCCAAAATAGGATTAGAATGGGACTGCTAGTTACTGTAGCATCCATACACATTATTTTCACCTCAAATATTGAAAATAACTTCAAAAATCCTACTCAAATCCTATATATGAAGTTTCATTAAGATTTAACAATGGAAACACCAATTATAGCATTTTTGTACTAAAGCCCTAATATAAGGTTTTACTAGTCTAATAGAAGAAAGAACTCATAAATTTCATAGATAAGTGGGTAAAGACATCAAAATAAATATAAAATATCTATATTTACCTTCTTAATGTTTCTTCTTTATATTATTGCTGTCATATGGCTTAAATGTTTCACAACAAAAGGATTTGTACTCAAGTTCCTCAAGAAACTTTGCCTTACTAATGTTGTTCTAAGTCTTTTGTCCCGAATTTGTTTTCTAAACTTTCTCGCTAGTATCTAAACTCAAAGTAATTGTGTCTCACCATTTTTCAACCTCACAACATATCATTTATCAATTTTTTCTTAGATTTCTTGAACATGGTAGTATACGGTCTTCTTTTCTCGAGATTTCTAACTTTTCAAGGTTTAGACACATGTTGTCAAATGGAACCTCAACCAATATATTTCCACATCTTGAAATTGTTATTTGGCTCTAAAAATCATGGAAACACCAATAATTATTATGATCTTCTCCACTAATTATTTTAAGTATTCAACCTCTTAATAAAACTAGTTATTTTTCTCGGTGTTCATACCTATTGTGCAAATATGATAATGGTTCAAACTTGAGATTCCAATAACTCTTAGCACACTTCCCAACTATGAACACCTTGATCTCTTTGCAAAACCTATACAAACAAATCAATCATGTAAAAACACATAATCTTCCCTATTTGCACAAATCTTCTAAAAATAATCACTAAAAATTTATCAATAGAGGTCAATACATACATCATATAAAAACTACCATCAATAATTTTAATATATTGTGATTTTTCACACATATGTAATCAAACAAACTCAAACATTCATATCATCAATTGATCATTCTTCATAATTACAAATAACTCAATGTTTTATTCAAAGATAATATGTTTTACAAGATGAATCATACACTTCTACAGATTCGAGAATTTTTTTCTCGCTCACACCTATTTCAAATCTCTATCTTCCTCCTCTCACCTCTCCATCCATCCCTCCTTCGAATACCTTCTCCCATAATTTTACAATGAAGGTAGTTACAAGTATTTTTTGAAACTTAACCATATTAAAACTAACTATACTTAGGTCACCTAACTTAAGTGAGTGAAAATACCTTCCATACATCATATGAGGCCCCTTAGGACCTTCTCACATCCTTATTTTCTTTCACACTTTTCTTTAAACCTCCCAATCTAGAACTAAGAATTCAAATTTTCAAAGAAGGTTTTTTTAGGAAAACTTTATTCAAACCCTTTTTTCTCATGAAGGTGAAGAAGCTCTCAAAACACCTAAAGATGCCCCTTAATAACATAATCAACCCAAAATTGTATGAAATCTAATTTTTGTGTTTTTTTCATGGTGATGCTCTATATCACCATGTGACATGAAGCAAAGTTTATTCATGAAAAAATAAACAATTTGGAAACCTCTCTAATGTGTTGTATTTGGAACTTGAAAGAATGTATGCAACTAGTTAATATCTACAAAAGGTAGAGATTGATTTAATATGAGATTAACTTCCAATAGATATGAAAAACACACTAAGTTCATAAGATCATGGGAAATAAGAGTATTAAATTTATAATTAAAAAAAGGAAAATATAATTTCACTTTGATTAAATGATATATGTTGAAATCCCACAATTATGAAGGGCTCATATGAGAGTGGAGGTATTCTACATTATTATCAAGAAGTTAATAAAGGGATTTTCGGAGAAGAAATGATGCATATACTATTTTGAATGATAGGTTTTCATTTTGAAAAATTTAAAATACTTGATAATGATATGATATTGAAATTCTCTTATTATATAGTAATAATATACAACATAGACTTAGAGACATCCCTTGGAATTGAATGCATCCATTTATAGTAATTAGTAAGATGTGAAACACTAAAATTTTATCATCAATGCCAAAAAAATTAAAATTTTTCTTAAACACTACAATCCCAAATCTAGATGTAGTGTGAATTTTTCTTTGCATTCCTATTTAAAAATGAAGTTTTGAGGGAGTAATATCCACTATAACAAGATTAAAAAAAAAAATTAGGTCAAAAATGTGTGAAACTAGATTGAATAGACTTTCCATTTTGACAGTTGAACATGGCATCACTACAAAAATATAATATGATGACACCATCAAAAATTTTGTTGTGAAAAATGTACAAAATAATCCTTTATTTTTGTTTTTATAGTTAAAGTAGGTTGAAGGGACCCATTCCCTATTTATAGTAACAGAGGCCAAGCCTCGAAAGTTCAAGAAGATAAAATATTCCCCAAAAATAGTTGGGTATACACAAACATAAACCAACACCATACGATTTACAATATAGCTATAATACTTAGTAAGAGGGGAATTACTCCCAGTCTCTAATGAGAGACAAAGCAACACTTGAAGCCAGAGACACCCGACCCAAGCAGTCTTCTTCTTCCAGTTCCACCTTCACCGCATCGTCGCCTTCGCATTCTCCCAATGCATGCAAATAAAATCATACGCCCTCCATAGATAACCGCAACTCGGCCCATGCAAATGGGAAAGGTTCCAATAGAGCACTGAGGGCCTACACATTAGGAAGCACGAGGTAGATGCGGTCAACAACACGGTCTGGGCACACAAAACCAACCACTCAGTGAAAGCCAACAAAATTCCGAACCTCTTTTCAAGTTCTTTAAAAACACCCACATCCACCTCCGACGCACCCTGCAGTGAATCCTCTGAGCCAGAATGCCAAACAACAGTTTGCCACTTCAAAGGCCATATTTCCAAAGAACACGAGTTGAAGTCGAGTCTGCAAAGCCAAATTCAATGCATCCAAATTTGAAGGACAGATAATCAACAAGTTTTCCACAAACACATAGGCAACGCCACTGTTGACGCGTGGCCATCCTTCCACAAATAGGAAAACACCACCCAAAATGGCTTTGATGGCTTCCATCTCTTCCATGCATGAAATCTGAAAAATCCTCTTCAAGCTGGTTATCTGTAATCCTGGACCAAAATTCCATCTCTCACAATTCACAAACTCAAGAAAATAATCCTTTCTTACTTCAATTGTGTGTGTTTTTAAAATTCCACGATAAAATGTTTTTTTAAAGAAAGAGAGGGTGTGTCTACTACAAGTACTTCCTAGGGATCTCACAAACCTTAATTCATCCCTAGTGGGATAGAGAAATAAAGGAGATAAGGATATGTTTAGAGATATTGAAAGATAAATACATGAGGAGAGGAAGAGATAAGGATATGGAAAAGAAGGGTAGATGGAAGGAGAGGGAGATGAGACTGACATAGGGGAAGAGAGGGAGAGGGAGGGAGAAAGATAGGGAGTGATTGAAGAGGTAGGTGAGAGAGAGATGGAGAAAGGTAGGGAGAGGGATATGTGAGAGAGGTAGAGGGTGAGAGAGGGAGAGGTTGAGAGAGAGGATATGTAAGAGAGGTTGAGGGGAAGATAGGGGAGGAGACAGAGGTAGAGGAGAAAGGGGAGAGGAAGAGGGAAGAGGGGAAGAGGGAGGGAGGGAGAAAGGGGGAGAGGGTGAGGTGAAGAGGGATATGGAGAGAAAGATATGGGGATGGATAGCGGGGAGAGAGGGATAGGGGATAGGGGAAGAGAGGGAGGGTAGAGAGAGACGGAGAGGGAGAGGTAGAGAGATTGATGAAGGTATGGAGAGGGTGTTTTACACCCTTTTTATTATTGCTTAATAAATTTAGTGATTTGAGTACACTAGTTTTGTAAAGGGTGTATATAGGGGTTATTTTGATTAATTAACTTACAACGTTTATCAAACAATATCAAAATAGTGCATGCATTCTTACAAAATATGCCTCAAGTTCAAAAAAACAAGAGAATAAGTACAATTAGAAAATTATAGATAATGTATTGACAATGAAACTATAGCTAGAAATTGAGTTGTTGTAGGACCGCACAACTCTATCGAATCTGTTTGTATGGTTTTACACATACCGTATGGTTTTGGACTGTTTTGAATCTGGTTATGTATCTTTCTAGGAATATCACCTTCTTATAAATATATGTCACTATCAAACCCTAATTATCAGTCATGTTGTTAAGTCTTATGAACATGCTAAATAAGATCTCAAAACTTAACTATTGGTGGGAGATCCTACAAAATAAACATTAGTTGGGTTGTGGGTGCCCTTGTGCACTGCCAACATTGACACTACTTCGAAGAGGCCTCAAAGATCATGCCTTTCTCCACCTAGCATGTGCTATATGAGTACATACAGCTATGGTTTAGCAATCTAAACCTATTTGACAATGTTTGAATTGAATTTGGATATTACTAAATTACTTGGAGAAGGGATGTTTGAGTGCTTGTAAATGAGATGACCTGACTTCTTGACCTAGTATGGTGCTTCATGTTTATATTTATCACTTCCCTAATGAGTGGGCATAATCCTTGGTCATATTTATGGAGGCACATGTTCCTTTTTAAAGTGTAGGAAGTGAGTGTATCAATGTAGTTCCATATGATTTCTAGATGTTATAAATGACAAAGTCTATACTTGATTATATAGGGTTACAAAGGTAAATTATCAAAGAAAGGATAACCAGAGGGATTAAAGGACCCAATGAAGAATATGAAACTTAAAGAAAAATTAAAGGATATAGATCAGTTGAAACCCATACAATTCATCCAGGAACATATATTAACTCTTGATCAAGTTGGATGGTTTTTCATAGGGATAAGAAACATGAAAACTAAAGTTTACATCTTGTAAATTAGAGTTTTTCTATGGATTTTATGCATTTGACTCTCAAATTTTTTGACATATCAGTGTGTATGACTAATCAATCTAGACAAGAGACCTTAGGATGTACTAAGTGGGGATAGAAAGAGTATGTTTATCTTAGAAAGATTTAATTTTCAAAACTAACAATGTCAAAGAGTAAATTTCCAAATTTGTGTGTTTACATTTCCCCCTTTAACAATGAAATTAAAAATTACATGGTCAAAGGTAAATATTATTGAGTGTGTAGACACACTTTTTCATCATTTGGAGTTTATTTTTCAGTTGTCTTCTTGTGCTTGGTTTGGACATGTTCCATAAAAACTTGCAACACATAGTGCAATCAATGTCCGTAGTATAATATTGAACTTTAACTCAATTACAAAGTGTAACTTGTAGAACTTGCATATATATAAAGTGAAAATAATGAGATGGGAAAATGTTGAAGGAATACACCTATTTTTTTGTGGAGGGATTATATCCCATGATTTGTTTATACACGGAGATTCGGATTGTTGAACTTGTAAAAGGATTAGGGGTAATTAGTCCCTAATTGTGTTGAGAATAAATTATAGTATTGGGTGGATGCAACCTAACATGGAGCGAAGAAGAATGTGTTACTGAAGCACCCCACAAAAGAAGATGACTATGTATCAAATTCATTCAAAAACTATGATATCTTCCCCTTTAAATGTAATAGGTAAGGAAAAATTACCTATAAAGAACTCAACCACTTTGATAGTTTTTGTAAATCCACAATCCACACCATTATAGATAGATGCAAGAACAATTTTTTAAATAAAGAAACACGATGAAAAAGAGAATGATTACACCCATTCTCTTCCCACATGCCCCAAAATTGAATAAAATTTGTAATGCATTAAAATGTAGATGGAGAAAGGAGGCTCATGCCCCCAAGATCCTTGAAAATGTAATTAAAACAAAATTTCATGGTGAAGGAGTGAAGTACTTCATGCCCTTTGTACTGATATGAACTAATTCAAATGAATACAAAAGTGTGCCAATAAATAGTTCCTGAAGTTGAAAATTTGAAATTACTAAGAAATTTGGAGTAACTTTTCCATGTGATAGGGTCAGAATCATCCATACGGTCCTAACTAGGTTGTACATTTTTACCCTTTGTAATATTTTTTGAATTTTTGAATTTAATCCTATTTTTACTTACTTGTAACCTTTATATATCTATGTATGAATTTTGAATTCTACATTGTTTTTTATATGTGTACAATATACCTAGATGATTGTCCCTCTTTTGAGGTACATGTGATAAAGCATTTGAGTGCGTGGCTCAAAAGAATAGATGTGTAACCATGTTTGATAAGTCTAATAATATATATTAGGAGCACATAGAAAGCGTGTAATGGTGGCCACTTTTGATGGGATCCCAAACCTATAAAATGGGATGCACATAGTGGAAACCATGACACACAACAAGAGAGACAATAGAAAAAGAGTAGTAGTAGTACTAAATCATGTATAAGAAAAATAACTATAGAGATAGGAAATAGTGCAATCGGAGAAAATAATATGATATCAATGTCATAAAAAGGCATAAATCTGCAAACATGGGATACCCATGGTGTCACAATAAAATCAAGGCCTTTAGGCATACAAAAATGTCATGAAAGAAAGGCATAGAGACACAAACATGGGACACCCATGGTGTCAAGACACAAGCAAGGATAAAAATAAGTAGTCGCACACACAAAAAAACAAGCATGTATGACAAAAATAATTTCATAATACAATGAAATTAAATGAAAAAATACATGTGAAGCAAGAGGTGTCAATGTTACACAAGACACATGTGTTAGTCTTGTTAGTTTGAAAAATATCAAGTACACAATGTATGTAATCAAGTGTAATGAAGAAGTAGAAAGGAACTATAATGAAATAATAACACATGTATAATGTGGAGGTATGCCCCAAGATAAGAATGTAAGGAACCATGGTAGCTCCTGTTAGCATGTATCAATCTATGTATCCTACATCAAGCTCAATAGACTACATGAACACATGTGTAAGTATTAAAAAGGGATATGTTATAAATAAAACTAACATGAAAAACATGTACAATGGAAATTTCTAACAATGCAAGATGAGAATACATGTCCTGATTTTGTATTTTTGAAAATATTTGAATGTTTTTGTATTTTAAAACTATGTACATTATTGAGATTTTGAAATTTTTAGTTATGTACAAATAAAATAGATAGAAAAATATCTACCCAAAGAGAAACTCCTGAAGAGGTAATGCAACAATCGAAGAGGATAGAGGCACAAGCCTCAATTGCACTAAATAATGTGACTCAAGTGCAAGTGGTACAATAGTAGTGATGTGTACCAAAGAAGTCATGAGAGAAGAACTAGGCGAAGTATCTCTATGATTTGTGTGTGAAGTAGAATATCTATATGGAGGACTAGTAGAGTGAGTGTTTTTAGACATATCATGTACACTAGACGACCTATGAGAAACTATTGAGATAGCATGCATGTTAATCATTTAACATACCTAAAGGGAAATTTATGTGTGAGATAATTTTTGTAGAAAATCCTTGCACAGTGAAATTTTCCAAGGCTGAAATCTGAAATTTTCAATCTTCGAACTTCACAGATTTTTCCTCTTTTGGAGTTTTATAGCTCGGATTTAGATTTTCTCTTTTAGCTCTCCAAAATCTGAAACCCCGAAAGTCTAAAAAATTGGACTTTCGAGATTTGGGTTTTAGGACTTCGACTTCGAGGAAACTCTTTCGGAAAACTTATTTTCAGAAAAATTGGTTGGAAAAATTCTTTCAGAGATTTCCTTTGGAACTTTTGGTTTCGGAGACTCAGTTTGGGAAATTTTTCAGAGACTTCAGTTTGGGAAACTTTTTTAGAGAAAGTTTTGGAGATTTCAGTTCGGTGATTTCTTTCAGAACTTTTTCGGTTCAAAATTTTGGAGGTTTTGCTTTCGGGTTTTCAAAATTTCTACAACTTCAGCTTCCGAAACACAGGGCTTGATGTCTTCTTCCACTTCAAAGGGAAAAGAGAAGATGAAATAATCATTTCTTGGGGTTTCTCCTTAATCATTTCTATCCTCGACTTAGGAAATATTGGGGACACTGATCTAGGACAAATTGATCTTCCCAATTTCGGGAAAGATTAAAGGCTCCAAACAAGAAACCATGGATGTAGGCCATCTACAACAAAGTGGGCTTCCCTTGCCACCGGTTTTCCCACATCCATGCATTGCCCAAAATTTGTTTTATCTGTAACTGCCCACTTTGACAAAGACTCCATGTCAATCAAAGATAGTGATGATAAGGTGGTAATCCATTTGGACCCAGACTTCTTCGAGGATCTGCTTAAACTTCCCGACGTTCAATATTACGCCAAAATTTCACCAGAAATAACAGTAGAACATTGAGATAAGAAAGAGGAAGTATGCTAAAAAATTATGATGAAATCTTATCTGGCCAAGAACTTTGCCAAGTTACCCAAAACTCTGCATCGGTCAGATTTTATTCAGGAAGTCAATGATCTTATTGTCTTTGTTAAGAAGAGTTTCAAGTTTTCCTTCTCCAAGGGAATTCCAAGAATGGATGTTTTTATACATCACAACTATCAAGAAGAACGATGAGTTTATCCGATGGGAGGGAGAATATTAGTAGCTCCATTTGCTATCAATTAGATTGAGTGTCAGATACAAATACTTTCTACATGACATCCTTCCTAGTATATGTAAATTTCTTTGCTATGGGAGATTTTGCTGGTTTAAATACCAGGGGTGTTCGCAGCACCTCCCAAATATATGACTTTTATCCCCAACTCACTCTGGATGAGGGAAGAAGGAATTTCCACAGAGTCAATGATGCTTTCTTCGTTGTCATCCTCTATCATTTTGACAAAGAACTATACAATCGGAGGATTTCGATGAGGCTTTCCAAGAAGTGTGAGAATGGGGAGCAATCTACTTTCTAGTTTCCTACATTCACCTACATCCTGGATTCCAGGTTTCATAGGTGCCCCAAGAAAATTGCCAAGGTGCCCCATTGACAAATGGATTCTATTAGAATTAGTTCGAAGTTGTTGGATTATCATCAAATCCAAAATAAGTGTCACAAAGTGGGAATGCATTTCCCTGTTTTGATTGGTAGGTATTCTTGCCCAAATATTCACAAGGTAAAAAAATTGATGTAGAAATGGTTGAGGTAACCCTACGGACCTTTCATCCATGGACTAATTTTGATTATTGGGGTAAGTTTGGGGAAACAAGTTGGTCTAGTGCCCATGTACCCTAATTGGAAGATATCTGGATTCATTTTTGGGATGAATACATCATGTGACAAAGGGATTATGAAAGATTAACCCTTGACAAAGTTCAGAAATTTGGTTTGGCTGATGTGCCAAAGGACATGCAAGACAATGATGAGGTTTTGGATTCATCATACAAGGATGATAATGTTACCAATCAACTACTTACATGGATTGATTAGTATGTGGAAGAATGCAGTAATACCAAGGAGAGGGTGGGACCCATTTTAAAGAGGAATTTCAGTTGGTTGACCACCTTGGGAATCTCACCCAAAGGGGAAAATCAACCTACAAATACAAGGGCTATACCAGCAATAAGCCAACCAACACCCACTAAGGGAAAAAGGTCAACTCAAAAGGCTCCTACAATCCCAAAGAATATTTCATTTGTTGTTGGTGGCTCATCTCTCTCCAAGTCTTCTACTCCCAAGATTACATCTCCTGTAGTGCCTGTGACAGAAGTGGTTGAAGTCAGTGACTCTCCTAGTATCGTCCAAGATCCATCACATCTTCTTCTTCCTCCATTATCACTTCCAATATCAGTTCCTTCCACTTCCACAATCATTTCTTCCTTCCCATCCCCTTCTATGGCCCAAGTATTCTCATCACTTCCAGTTCTATTAGCTGGGGAAAATATTGGGTCACCCATTTCCTCTTCACTTCCTTTAACACTTCCATTTTCTTCAATCACAACCCCCAACATTGTTCTATCAATTCCTATGGTTGTTCCTACATCCATGCCTTCCATCATTTCTACCTCTACTCAAATACCAGCTAGTATTTCTAGTGATCTTGCTTTAACCAATGTTTCAGGTATTGGATTTTCTACTCCATCTTCATCAGCTCTACCCATACCAAAATGGGTGTTTAGGAAAACTCCCAAGAAAAGGAAGAAGGTTCCTCTGGGAGATGTCATAGATCTCAAAGCATATTGGAGCATATGCCCAAGAGACAAGCCAAGAGACCGAGAACCATGTCAAGTCTAATGGTTAATTCATCTGGAGAATGTGTGATAGAGGCTGCCACCCCGTTGAGGGTAAAAATAAAGAAACTATCATAGCTGCAGATTATTGGATATCAAAATTATCATTGGGGAAAGCTACTCATAAAGGAGCCAAGCAAGATGTACACAATGCTCTTGGGGCCCTTTTGGAGAAATATGAAAAAGACAAGGCCACCAAGGATGAGCTCAAGGCCAAGGTTGAGCAACTCATTGCACTATGTAAAGTAACCCAACCCACTCCATCCATTGAAGTCTCAACTACTACGGATATTACAATTTCATCTACAATCAATGATATTTCTTATCATGAGCTTGAGAAGCTAGGCTAGAAAGGGAGATCAAAGTGAGTGGATGGATGGAGAGAATTCTATAGGAAGCCAATCCTTTGATCAAGGAAGCAATTGAGATATATAATGATTTGCAGGTTACAAAAACCACCATTTCCAAGATGGATGAGTCCTTCTCTGAAGATAATAATAATTTAAATTTAACTTTGGCAACATGGAGTGACATTAGAGAAGAGGATTCTGACTTGCTTCTTCAGGAAGAGGTGATCAATGATGTCTCTAAATTATTTGAATATCAAAAGGCCATGGAATTCCGGTGTCAAGTATTACAAGATTTGATTAAGAAATTAGAGGAGAAACGAGTGGAGATTATAGATGCCCTAAATGACATCTCAGAGGAGTTTGATAATGCCAATTGTAAATTCTTCAATGAAAATATTGATGCTCTTCCTGAGGATCAGATTAAGGAAAATTTCAAAGATTTGGTGAAGCGTGACGATGAGGTCACCAATAATTTCAATAGTGACTCCATTGATCGACTGGTCTTATGTCAAAATTTCATAGGGAGACTAAATAAAGTTACAAATAAACTTCGAAGATTTCCATCCAAGATCAAAAAAGAGATGAAGAAATTTATGGGATTACCAAGTGCTTCTTTGATTACAAACACCGAATCGCTGTGTGGGAGGAAGGACAACAAAAACTTGTAGGTGAGGGAGATGTAGATGAACTAGGCCAAAGCTGAGCGGCCATGAAAGGACATGTCCAGGCTCTAGATTGGTCAAAGTTATAGGGTTGACTAAGTCAAACCCTTGTAACAAATTTTCTATTTTCATGGGAGCATGTTCCCTTAATATTAATGACATTTCTATTTTTAGTTAAATGTTAGTTAAGGGCCCAACTATAATGGCTCAGCCTAAGAACTTATAAATAATGGAATGCTTCTATTTGGGAGATATAGGTTATTTTTTAGAGGAGTTTCTCTTCAAGCTTGGAAGAGTGCTTCAGAGATTCTAAGAAACCTTTTAATTATATTTGAGTTACACCTTGCTGTTGAAGATCTGATTTATTGTGTTGAATGTTAATTAGTGTTTACTTTGTGAATTTACAATTCCTTAGTGATAGTGATTAACTTACCTTTATTTCAGGTTGTCTATTTCATGTTGTGAAGGAATAATACTACTATATTTTATGCCAGTTGTGAAGACCTCATTTTCCTTCTGCATTAATTTTTATGTCGTTATTGTCCCTACTCGTAGAAATAGATGTTGTTATATGCATGTGTGGTTTACTTTTGATAAATTAATTGTGTCGAATCTGATTTGATCTACCCTTATGTACACTCAAGTTTAACAAAGGAACGTCCACCCCTAGTTTGTGGTACTTTGTACCCTTTCTAGTTATGATAGGTGAAGGTGGTCAGTGATGCAAGCATCCCTCCCACATTAACCCTTCCGATGTTAAACATATGTTAGTTCGGTGCATCACCACTTCTAGTACAAGTTTTATTTCCTTACAAATCTCTTTCCCTAATCCCATGAAATGTTAGCATAGGACTAGTTAGCCATTTTTCTTACATTAAAAGTAGTGTTGTGTTTAGTTTAGGAAGAGGAATTTGGCCTTCTCCGGAGGTTCACCTCGAGCCCAAGTCCCACATCTTGAGAGGTGATCCCATGTGTCCCAATCACATTGAATTTCATGATTCATTCTCGTGCCATTGGGGTACAAGTATTTGGTGACAATAGTTTTTGGCATGCTCGGTGGGACAGAGTTGGTACTTCTCTTCTCATTCCATTGACAAAGGTACCTGGTGAATCCATCTCTCTGGATTTCAAATTTTAGTACATCAACTTATGCAAATAATTCACACAAGAGCTTCTTCAAGGTGGGAAAATTATAAGCATACAGAGCTTTCTTTGTCTCCCCCAAGAAGAAGGGGAAGAAACCTTTCAGTATCATTAGCCACCGCTTTACCTTGTAGAGGGCATTCAACTCCTCCTGAAGGACGTTTTCCCCACCAAGACACAACCAAATTTTGAACATCATGGCAGCCAATGCTTGTCCTCCTTTCAATGCTAGCAGTCCTTTTTTGTTAGCACAAAGAGATGCCATACCGCAAGTTTGCCTTAAAAATTTTACCATTTTACACTGGGGAGACTAATGTTTCACCTCGGGAGCACATACTGGATGTAGCTAGCATCTGCATGGTACATAATATTATAGAAGATAACGTGGCAGTTCGACTCCTTGCTACTTCATTCAAAGGAAGAGCACTTCAATGGTTCCGAGTTTAACTGCTGGATCTGTTACCACTTGGAATGAGTTAGGCATGAAGTTTTGTAAGCAGTTTGAAGACAAAATTGATAATCTCTCGCTTGTAGAACAATTTCATACTATCAAGCGGTCTCCTCAAGAGTATATGAGTGATTTCAACCTCCGTTTTGACAAGACTTGGAAATGAATCCCAACACTTGTAAGGCCATCCCAGATAGTGCATTTCTATATTACTTATGGGCATTGAATAGTGATGTCATCATCATGATTCAATCCATGGGGGAACCGTTATCCTTGATGCTTACAAAATTTCGTACGAGCTAAAAATTGCTTGATTCAAGCAGGTAAAATTTCTCCTAGACCTCCCATACCTATTTTTACAGAGCTTACAGGCCAACAACTAGTCATTGCCCCAATTCTAGAAGCTTCTATTCTGATAGCTATGCATGCATCCAATCCCTCAAATGATCTAGCTGAGGTAAAGTCATTATTACAAACTTTTGGGAATGAACTCGTAGCAATGAAGAGGAAGTAGTCCCAATATGCTCACCCCTTTCAACCCCAATATCAGATGAGCCATCCTCCATTCCAAGGAAATAGTCAGTCACAAAATTAGGCCACAAGCCAAGTTGCGAATGTAAAACCTTTGAATTTTTGGAACCCTTCTGCTGCCAGTTCTTCCAGAGCTATAGTCCCGATCAGTAAAACCTCATCCAAGACTATGAATGGTGTTACCCTTGTTCTTAGCCCCATAATCAGAATCTCTACCCAAATGGAGTTTTGAGTCAAGCCCTCATGGTTCAAAGCATAACCACTCCACCTGAATCATTTGTTGGACCATCCACTCCCGAAATTCAAGACCAACCTCCTGATGAAACCACACTACTAAATTGGCAAGAAGAAGACTTTTGTGGTTTGAATACTGATGCCTCCACCATAACATCTAACACACATTCCAAGAAAAGGGCAATAGATTCATAGTATTCCAATACTGATTAGGAATCTACTTCTGCCCTAACACAAATACCGGATGATAAAGGCACGAGAAAGAAAACATCAGAAATACCCATTAATTAGTCTACAAAGAAAGATGGGACTTCGAGTATCACGATGCCCAATAAGAATTTTCCAAAGGAGGACCCCAATGCCCCAAAATGCATTAGCAAAGTGGGAGCGATTCCATTCAGCATCGTGGAGCAAATGAAGAAGACCAATTTGAGTGTCACAATGTGGGATGCACTCTCGATTCCTTCTCAAAGGAACTTGCTACGAGAGGCTTTGAACAGATTTGGCACTACTAACAGACTCATCGGTCAAGAAGTAGTAGTGGCAACCAGCTTATGCCAACCCGAGACAAAAATATATGCTAAGACCAACAAACCTCCACCATTCTATATCTCACGATTATTGGTGACCATTTGGTGCACAATTATATGATCGATTCTGGAGCCAGTAGTTCCATGATGCCTTACAGTCACAAATGTACTGCAAATTCCATATACTCCAATTTTGAGAGGGGTTGTTCAACTAGATGGTATGCTAGTCCAAAATGTGGGGGTCATTAAGGGGCTTTAGCTTACTATCCATGCATGTCCTAGTTTGACATTCACACAAGACATATCTGTCATTGATCTCCCTCCCCTCTTTTCCATCTTCTTATCACGGGATTTCACCACAAAAATGGGTGGTTATTTGTCATCAAACTAGTCGCATATGATCCTGAGGACCCGATATGGGACTAAGGTAACTATAAGGGTAGAACCAATTTGTCACAATCATGTGGAACCTTACATAGCCAAACCCATAAATGGTAACTACGCCATTTGTGATCACGAAGATGAGGATGCAGATCATGAGCCAACTACTCTCGTAGAAGAGGTTCCAGATACAATTCTCGATGAGGTGAGTATAGATCATCAATATGACCCTTATGTTGATTTATTGGAAAATGAAGAATCTGGTCTGTTGTTTTTGGAAGAGACTGGATTAGGTACATATTGCATTCATGAAGAAGATGCCATCATACCTCAACTTGTTAAGGCATCAAGCGATACAAACAAACTGTGGTAGATGTTCTTTGATGGCTCACGAAGTAAAAATGGATCTGGTGCAGGGGTTATGTTAGTGTCTCCAGAAGGAAACAAATATTTCTCTTCCTTTCGGTTGTAGTTTAGTTGCACTAATAATGTCACTGAATATGAAGCTCTTATACAAGGAATTCAGTTGGCCCAAAGAAGAGGAATCCAAACCTTGACTATCTTTGGCGATAGTGAATTGGTTGTGCACCAAGTTATAGCCCGTAGTGCATCAAAAAATGATCTACTATGGTCATACAAAAATTGGGTTTGGGATCTGATAGAATATTTTGAAGCCTTCGAAATTCATGCAATCCCTAGGAAGCAAAATCAAGATGCTGACAGGATGGCTACTATTGGTTCTCAATACGACGTACCAATGAACATCATGAAAGAAGGGAAACAGATAGTCAAAATGGTGGTTCGTCTTGTGGTACCGAGATAATGTGAGTAGTTGGCGGTGTTTGATAGTGATCAACAGATTTTTCTCTTCCTATAGCAAGAAGCATAATTCGCTACCAAACATCAAGATAAACTCCAAAACTCTTATGGCATGATCAAATTATACAAGCTAAAAGGAAACAAGTTTCCAAAAGGCCTGGTTACATTGGAATCCATTTTCAATTCGGATGATCAAGCCAAGCAAAGCACTAATATGGTGGTCAAGGAGGAGGATTTTGAAGAGGTTGAGGTGGCAAGTGAAAAGGTTCTGAAAATTGGTAAGGTATGCACTACTCAAGAGAAGAAGCTTTCATCAAATTATGTCAAGAATACCATGATATTTTTACATGGAGCTACAAGGACTTGCATGGTTTCGATCCCGCTTAGCTCAACATACTATTGAACTAGATCCAAACTCCAAGCCAGTTCATCAAAAATAGAGGCCAATTAATCCCAAAATCAAACCACTGATGAGGAAAGAGCTAACCAAGCTTATCGAGGCCTACATAATTTTTCCTATCAAGCATTCTTCATGGGTAGCTAATTTGGTACTGTAAGGAAAAAGAACGGTGAAATCCAGTTGTGCATGTGCGTAGATTTCAAGGATCTGAACCACACCTCTTTGAAGGATCACTACCCTCTCCCTCAATGGAGAAAATCCTCCAAACAGTGGTAGGGGCTCAAATATTTTCCTTGCTTGATGGATATTCAGGATATAATCATATTTTGGTTCAAGAATATGATCAATTCAAGATGGCTTTCACCACCAAATGGGGCACGTACACTTACAACAAGATGCCTTTTGGATTATCTAATGTGGGGATACCTTTCAAAGAGCCATGGATATGGCGTTTAAGAGGACTCATCAATGATATGATCTTGGTTTACCTTAACAACATCACTGTTTACTCCAAACATGTTGAGGATCATATCACCCATCTAAGGAAATTTTTTCAAAGGTGTAGGGAATTTGGTGTCTCACTGAACCGAAGAAGTGCATTTTTACATAGTGTAGAAGGAAAGTTGTTAGGACATATTGTTTCAGAAGAAGGGTTTTCTATTGACCTAGCTAGGATTCAGTCAATCATGTCTTTATCCCTCCCAAGTCATAAAAAGGGTCTCCAGAGTTTTTTAGGAACTATAAATTTTGTTCGGAGATTTATTCCTCAGTTTGCAACGTTGGAAAAACCGACTGACGACCATGCTTAAAAAGAATATCCCATTTTCATGGATGAAGGAGGGAAGAGAAATATTTGAAGCCATCAAGACAACTATCTCCCAAGCTCCTATCGTTGGTGAATCCCGGTTTGACAAGGATTTCATTCTCTATGCTTTCGTAGGTCAGGAAAGTATTTCAGAATTCTCACCCAGCAAAATGATGACCTGATGGAGCAACCCATTGCCTTTTTTAGTCAGTCTCTTAAGGAATACGAACTCAAATATTCCTTCATCGAAAAATAGGTTTTTAGTCATTCGATCCCTAAATAAGTTTAGGCATCTATTGTCTAACAACAAAATCCATTTAATGGTTTCTCATCCTAGCGTCAAAGAGTTTTTGTTGAATAAAGAGATGAATGAGAAATGCATTGGGTGGATTATGAAAGTAATGGAGTATGACGTACACATCAAGGTCACTAAGCTTGTCAGGGGAAAAGGGTTATGTCAAGCTAACCACGCAGACATGGAGACCAAAGATACGGAAGATGTCATGCTTCTGAATGTTGATGAAGGAAATGATCAAATTGATTGGTTAACTAAGATGCAAAACTTCCTTCTTTCGGGGATATATCCTCCAAACATGGATAAAGTCTAGAGATGTACTTTCCATCTTCAGTCTATTCCATATGTCATGATAGATAATGTTCTCTTCCGAAAGGATCTAAATGGTGTTCTTTACACGATGCATCAAGCTAGAACAAGTGAACAAGGTATTAGAGGAATTCCACAATGGCCTGTCCAGAGGACATTACTCTACACGAACAACCACCACCAAGATCATGCGAGCCGGTTATTACTGGCTAGACTTGTTCAAATACTCTCATATCTAGGTGAGGAAATGTAAAGAGTGTTCTCTTTTTGTAGGAAAACAGAGGTTGGACAGCTCTCCCATTACGCCCCATTCAAGTGGATCAACCCTTCATTTAGTGGGGATTAGATTTCATCAAGATGATTAATCCTCCATCTAGTGAGGGGAATAAATGGGTCCTTACTGCAATGATTATTTCACTCACTGGACAGAGGCGTAGCTCTAAAATAAATTAATGAAAAGGTTGTTCTAGATTTTCTAGAAAATTTGATGACAAGGTTTGGTGTTCCTTTTATTGTTATCTCAGACAATGTTATGTCTTTCCTTAGGATGAAGATAAGTGAATGGGCCATCAAGAAAGGAGTCTACCTCAAGAATTTTTCTAATTATTACCCACAAGGGAATGGGTTGGCCAAATCCAGCAACAAGAATCTCATAAGAATCATTAAGCACATGATGGAGGCCAATAAAAGAACCTGGCATACACAGCTCAAGACCACCCTATGGGCTGGTCGAATAACACCTAAAAGGCCATTGGGGTTTCTCCTTTCATGCTTGTATATGGAAGGGAAGTGAAACTTCCTCTTTCCTTGGAAATTCCTTCCTTGGAATTGGCTTATCAGCTTAAAGTTATGGAAGATGATGCCTTAACATTGAGTTTTTCTGAACTCATGGAGCTAGAGGAAATTTGAAACACTGCCATGAATACGTTGACAAAATATCAGGCTCTAGTTAATAAATCCTTCACAAGAAACCTCTGATAGGTGTTAGGGAGGAGGACGTTCCAAGTTCGATGCTCTCTGGAGCAGGCCCTATGTTATTACAAGCTACAAAGAGGTGAATTCATTTTTCCTATCTAGACTCAATGGAGAAGAATTTCCCATTCATGTGAATGGGATACACCTCAAAGCTTTCTTTTGAGGATGTTCCACCCTGTACAGTGTTCTATCTTTTCCTCCAAGTGCTCTGCACATCATTTTCTTTTCTTTTCTTTTGCTTGTGTGTTTTCTGTTTTTGGTTTTGGTTTTTTAGACTCCTTTGCCCAATGTTTTGCTTAAGGCTACTGGTCTGAAAGCTTAGTAGGAAAGCATTCCCTGGAGATCACCAAAAATGTTAACCATTTAACCTACCTGGAAGGAAAGTTATGTGTTAGACAAATTTTTTAGAAAATCCTTGCACAGTGAAATTTTCCAAGGTTGAAATATGAAATTTTCAATTTTTGGACTTCAAAGATTTTTCCTCTTTCGGAGTTTTATAGCTTGGATTCGGATTTGATCTTTTAGCTCTCCAAAGTCTGAAACTTGAAAGTCTGAAATTTTTGGACTTTCAAGATTTCAGGTTTTGGGACTTTTGGCCCCCTTTTGTTTAAATCCCTCTCGGACTTCCAAAGTCCGAATGTCTGAAAACTTGAAAATTTAGTCTTTCAAGATTTTGGGTTTTTGGAGTTCTCCAAGTCATTTTTAGGATTTTTACTTGAAAATTTTTGAAGTCCGAATGTCTAAAAGCTCAAATTTTCAGACTTTTAGTTTTTAGGTTTCAGAATTTTCCATTGCCAATTCATCTTTTTGCCTCCCAATCTCCGAAGTTTGAAATCCTAAAATTCCAAATTTCGGGCTTTTGGGTTTCAGACCTTTGAGATTCTGCGCATAATTAATTTTTCACCTACCTCCATATGGATCGGATTTCTACCATTAATATCAGGTTTTCTATTTAAACTCGGTTTTTTACTTGTCATTTTTACCTGACACATTTTCTCTGACATTCCATTCTTGTACTTTGCATGACGTCCTTTTCAAGGTATGTTTTTTGTTTATTTTATTTTGGTTTTAGGTCTTTTTTCTTTGTTTCCTTCTCATTTTGGTTTTCCCTTTGGTTTCCTCTCTATTTTTTTATGTCACTCCCTTTGTTCACCATGTTTCACATTTTGAGTTTTCTTTAGGTATTCGGAGTTGTTCAAAGGATCCTCTTAGGCCTCCCATACTTCTTCTCATTTCTCATTTTTTAGAATTTGTGAGTTAACATTGTTTGAAAAAGTCCCTTTCCTTGTTTGGAGAAACTTGTTTGGACATAGACTTGCTCGGAGAGACTTGTTCGGAGAATTCCTTTGGAAAATTTATTAAGCAGGAAACTTGTTTGGGAAATTTCCTTCGGGGACTTTCTTCAGAAATCTCTTTTCGGGAAAACTTAGAATTTTAGAGTTTTTGCTTTGAGGTTTTGGAACTTCGACTTGAGGAAAACTCTTTGGAAAACTTCTTTTTGGAAATTTTCTTTTGGAAAAATTGTTTGAAAAAATTGGTCAAAAAATTTTTCGGAGATTTCCTTAAGAACTTTTGGTTTCAGAGATTTCAGTTTGGGAAAGTTTTCGGAGATTTCAGTTCGGGAAACTTTTTCAGAGAAGTTTTTTAGAGATTTGATTTGGTGATTTCTTTTGGAACTTTTTTGGTTCGTAATTTTGGAGGTTTTTCTTTTGGGTTTTTAGAATTTCTACAACTTCATCTTCCAAAACATAGGGCTTGATGTCTACTTCCACTTTAAAGGGAAAAGAGAAGATGAAATACTCATTTCTTGGGGTTTGCTCCTCAATCCTTCCTGTCCTCGACTTAGGAAATATTGGGGACACTGATCTAGGACAAATTGATCTTCCCGATTTCTGGGAAAGATTAAAGGCTCCAAACAAGAAACCATGGATGCAGGCCATCTACGACAGTGGGCTTCTCCCTTGCTACCGGTTTTCCCACATCTATGCATTTCCTAGAATTTGTTTTAGTTATAGCAGCCCACTTTGACAAAGACTCCATGTCAGTCAGAGATAGTGATGATAAGGTGGTAATCCATTTGGACCCAAACTTCTTCAAGGATCTGCTTAAACTTCGATGTTCAAGATTATGCCACAATTTCACCAGAAATAGTAGTGGAACATTGGGATAAGAAAGAGGAAGTATGCTAAAAAATTATGATGAAATCTTATCTGGCCAAGAACTTCACCAAATTACCCAAAACTATGCATCGATTGATTTTATTCAGGAAGTCAATGATCTTATTGTGTTGTTAAGTAGAGTTTCAAGTCTTCCTTCTACTGTAAAGGAATTCCAGGAATGGATGTTTTTGTACATCAACTATCAAGAAGAATGATGATTTTATCGATGGGGGAGCATATTAGTAGCTCCATTTGCTATCAATTGGGTAGAGTGTCAGATACAAATACTTTCTACATGACATCCTTCCTGGTATATGTGGCTGCTACTATGGGAGATTTTGTTGGTTTGAATACCGGGGTGTTCGTAGCACCTCCCAAATATATGACTTTTATCCCCAACTCACTCTGGATGAGGGAAGTAGGCATTTCCGTAGAGTCAACGACGCTTTCTTCATTTTCATCCTCTATCATTTTGAAAATAACTATACAATCAAAGGATTTTCGATGAGGCTTTCAAGAAGTGTGAGAATGGGGAGAAATCTACTTTTAATTTCCTACATTCACCTACATCCTGGATTCTAGGTTTCATAGGTGCCCCAAGAAAATTGCCAAGGTGCCCCACTAACAAATGGATTCTATTGGAATTATTTGATAGTTGTTGGATTATCAAATCCAAAATAAGTGTCACAAAGTGGGAATGCATTTCCTGTTTGATTGGTAGGTATTCTTGCCCAAATATTCACAAGGCAAAAAATGTTGATGCAGAAATGGCCGAGGTAACCCTGCGGACCTTTCATCCATGGACTAATTTTGATTATTGGGGTAAGTTTGGGAAACAGGTCGGTCCAGTGCCCACATACCCCAATTGGAAGATATCTGGATTCATTTTTGGGATGAATACATCGTGTGATAAAGGGATTATGAAAGATTAACCCTTGATGAATTTCAGAATTTGGTTTGGTTGATGTGCCAAAGGACATGCAAGACAATGATGAGGTTTTGGATTCATCATACAAGGACGATAATGTTGCCAATCAACCGCTGCCATGGATTGATTGGTATGTGGAAGAATGTAGTAATACCAAGGAGAGGGCGGGACCCATTTTAAAGAGGACTTTCAGTTGGTTGACCACCTTGGGAATCTCACCCAAAGGGGAAAATCAACCTACAAATATAGGGGCTATACCAACAATAAGCCAACCAACACCCACTAAGGGAAAAAGGTCGACTCAAAAGGCTCCTACAATCCCAAAGAATATTTCATTTGTTTTTGGTGGCTCATCTCTCTCCAAGTCTTCTACTCCCAAGATTACATCTCCCGTAGTATGCTGTGACAGAAGTGGTTGAAGTTAATGACTCTCCTAGTATCATCCAAGATCCATCACATCTTCTTCTTCCTCCATTATCACTTCTAATATCAGTTCCTTCCACTTCCACAATCATTTCTTCCTTCCCATCCCCTTATATGGCCCAAGTATTCTCATCACTTCTAGTTCTATCAGCTGGGGAAAATATTGGGTCACCCATTTCCTCTTCACTTCCTTTAACACTTCCATTTTCTTCAATCACAACCCCCAACATTGTTCTCTGTCAATTCCTATGGTTGTTCCTACATCCACACCTTCCATCATTTCTACCTCTACTCAAATACCAGTTGGTATTTCTAGTGATCTTTCTCTAACCGATGTTTCAGGTATTGGATCTGCTTACTCCATCTTCATCAGCTCTAGCCATACCAGAATGGTTGTTTAGAAAACTCCCAAGAAAAAGAAAAAGGTTCCTCTAGGAGATGTCATAGATCTCAGCATATTGGAGCATATGCCCAAGAGATAGGCCAAGAGACCGAGAACCATGTCAAGTCTGATGGTTAATTCATCTGGAGAACGTGTGATAGAGGTGGCCACCCCATTGAGGGGAAAACTAAAGAAACAATCACAACTACAGATTATCGATATCAAAATTCTCATTGGGGAAGGCTACTCATGAAGGAGCCAAGCAAGATGTACACACTGCTCTTGGGGCCCTTTTGGAGAAATATGACAAAGACAAGGCCACCAAGGATGAGCTCAAGGCCAAGGTTGAGCAGCTCACTACACTGCATGTAAAGTAACCCAACCCACTCCATCCACTGAAGTCTCAACTACTACATGGCTATGACAATTTCATCTACAATCGATGATATTTCTTATCATGAGCTCAAGAAGCTAGGCCTAGAAAGGGAGATCAGTGAGTGGATGGATGGAGAGAATTCTGCAAGAAGCCAATCCTTTGATCAAGGAAGTAGTTGAGATATATAATGATTTGTAGGTTAAAAAACCACCATTTCCAAGATGGATGAGTCCTTCTTTGAAGATAATAATAATTTAAATTTAACTTTGGCAACATGGAGTGACATTAGAGAAGAGGATTCCAACTTGCTTCTTTAGGAAGAGGTGATCGATGATGTCTCTAAATTATTTGAATATCAAAAGGCCATGGAATTTCGGTGTCAAGTATTACAAGATCTGATTAAGAAATTGGAGGAGAAACGAGTGGAGATTACAGATGCCCTGAATGACATCTCAAAGGAGTTTGATATCGCCAATTGTAAATTCTTCAATGAAAATATCGATGCTCTTCCTGAGGATCAGATTAAGGAAAATTTCAAATATTTGGTGAAGTGTGCTGATGAGGTCACCAAGACTTTCAATAGTGACTCCATTGACCGACTAGTCTTATGTCAAAATTTCATAGGGAGACTAAAGAAAGTTACAAATAAACTTGAAGATTGCCAACCAGGATCACAAAAGAGATCGAGACAGCAGACGTAGTGAATCACTACGCATGTGGGCTTAGAGATGAAGAAATTCAAGGGATTATCAAAGTGCTTCTTGAGTACAAACACCGAATGGCTATGTGGGAGGAAGGACAATAGAAACTTGCAGGTGAGGGAGATGTAGATGAACCAAGCCAAAGCTGAGTGGCCATGAAAGGACAAGTCTCAAGCTCTAGATCGGTCAAAGTTGTAGGGTTGATTGAGTCAAACCCTTGCAACAAATTTTTTATTTTCATGGGATCATGTTCCCTTAATATTAATGACATTTCTATTTTTAGTTAAATGTTAGTTAAGGGCCTAGTTGTAATGGCTCAGCCTAGAACTTATAAATAGTGGAATGCTTCCATTTGGGAGATATAGGTTATTTTTGAGAGGAGTTGCTCTTCAAGCTTGGAAGAGTGCTTTGAGATTCTAAGAAACCTTTTAATTATATTCAGAGTTACACCTTGTTGTTGAAGATCTGATTTATTGTGTTGAATGTTAATTAGTGTTTACTTTGTGAATTTACAATTCCTTAGTGATAGTGATTAACTTACCTTTATTTCAAGGTTGTCTATTTCATGTTGTGAAGGAATAATACTACTATATTTTATGCCAGTTGTGAAAACCTCATTTTCCTTCTGCATTAATTTTTATGTCATTATTGTCCCTACTCGTAGAAATAGATGTTGTTATATGCATGTGTGGTTTAATTTTGATAAATTAATTGTGTTGAATCTGATTTGATCTACCCTTATGTACACTTAAGTTTAACAGAGGAACGTCCCCTTGGTTTGTGGTATTTTGTACCCTTTCTAGTTGTGATAGGTGAAGGTGGTCAATGATGCAAGCATACCTCCCACATTAACCCTTCCAGATGTTAAACATCCCTTAATTCGGTGCATCACCACTTCTAGTATAGGTTTTATTTCCTTGCAAATCTCTTTCCCTAATCCCATGAAATGTTAGCATAGGACTAGTTAGCCATTTTTCTTGCATTAGAAGTAGTGTTGTGTTTAGTTTAGGAAGAGGAAGCTGACCTTCTCTAGAGGTTCACCTCAAGCCCAAGTCCCACAGCTTGAGAGGTGATCCCATGTGTCCCAATCACACCGAATGTCGTGATTCATTCTCAAGCCATTCGGGGTGCAGTGATTTGGTGACAACAATGCACACTAGAAGACCTATGAAGTATCTCGATGAGAAAATAATACATTAAAGACACGTTTGAAACAAAATACCTATTGAGATATCTTGGTGGGATAAAACCACTAGAGATAGTAAGTAAATTTAAGGGCCTATGATGAAACCTATAAGGACTAGAACCACTAGAGAGATTGTGTGCAACCAAATTCCTATTAGGATACCTATAAGAGATATAACTTATAGAAATATTATGTGAAACCAAAGTCCTATCAATAGACTAAGGAGGGATATATTCACTAGAATTATTATGTAAATTAAAATACCTATCCATATGTGTACTAAGAGTAGGGATAGAAACTATAAAAAGATGAATAGGCAAGCTAGGAGGAGTAACCTAAAAGGGAATACCTTGAATGATGAGAACATATTGATTATAAGTAAATTTGAAACATTGGTGAATGACTGATGGAATAACCCTAAGAGCATATAACCAAGGGAGACCTAACATAATACACCATAGCTAAGAGTAGAAATAACTAGGAATGAGACCGATGTAGAAAGAGAGCCAACAATAATAGAGAGAGTAATGCATTGATAGAGAGGATTATAATCAAATACAATAATTTTTGTATAAATTGAAAGAGATAGTAGTAATGGTAGAGAGTAGAGACAGTATCCTTGTCATGTGGATCAACCAACACACATTGTATAGGTAATTCATGAATAGAGACAAGAATTGATAGGGTATTTGAAATAAATGTGTCATCTAAAGTAATAAGAAATAGAGGAGATGACATATGAGTAACCATGTCAATCATTACATCTAAGGGGTGATTGTAAGAGGATGATGGTAGTACCGCATGATTAGTATTGTGCACCTCGAGAAGTCAACTTGTCATTTTTATGCTTAGGAAGTGGATCATTGAATACTTTAAATTTGGGATTATTGTTGATTATATTAGAATATTCAATAGGTGCATCCTATTACATTACATTAGAATCAATAAGATCTTAGATAATGTGAATAAGCTAGAAGCACTTATCAAGTAGAGTTAAAAATACATCTATTATACTTACAAGTAGGAATTACCATAAAATTTTACTTTGATTTTTCTTGCATCAACCTCAAATGGTGGAGGGAGATACAAGAGTACACTCGAGTAATTATTTCAATACAATGTGTATAACACAAGGTAAATGTGCAAATTTTCATTATGCGGGTTGTAATTTTAGCTTAATATGTTGAGAAATAACATTAACAGTGTCCTTAGAAGTATACTTAGTGTCACTATCCTTTCCTTTGAATGGAAGTTTTCTTGGAAACTTGGCATTATATGTATTATGAGTGCTAGAAATGTACTTGAGTTTATTCATATGTAATAATTTAGCTTTGTGATCTTTGAGTGTATGACATAAATGGTCAAATGATAAAAAAATCAAATATGAATGATTCTTTCAAAGGATAAAAAAATATTTGATTGAAGATATATTGTAATTCACTATCATCCAAGATATTGTTCATCTTAGAAAGCATGGTCTTGTAATGTAATACATAATCATTTATATGTTCATTAGATACTTGTATCATTTGAGACATTTGTGCATATAAAACCTTTCCCCTAATGTTGATAGGGAATTGTGCCAAAAATTGATTTGTAAAAAAGTGAAAGATCTTACAGAGTGTGTGGGGAGGTCATAAAACCATTGCAAGGAAACTTCCTTAAGACTGCTGGGAAGAGCTTAATGATAAAGGTACCATAAGATGCATAATAAATGCAAGTGACATGAAATGAGTAAATATTCTAGGTGGGGAAACTTTATCACCATAGATAGGAATTTGAGGAGAAATGAAACCAAAAGTAATAGGGTAATAATCCACTTTAGGTTCAAGTTGATTGTGAAGAAACTAAATAACATGAGGAGAAGAAAATACACCTTGTTATAATTGTAAGATTTGATCTTGTAATATATGAGAAATGGTATCAATATATTATTTTCTAGATGAAGAATCATGTGAACCATTATGATTGCATTTAGGATGTGTAGTAACAATAGTGGTTGCATGTAAGAATAAACATGGAGACATTTATAATATTAGTACCTTGAAGGATGTGGGCACCTTTGTAATCATAGGAATAACAAATGTTGGTAAAGTGGAAGAGGGTTAAGACCTCTCAAAAAGGGATTCTTCACTATATTTACGATCACAAGAAAGATTAGTAGAGAGAATGATTTTGATAATAGGCTCAATGTGAGGAGGTTTATCGTGAAGTCATGCGCAAAAATGAGATACAAGTTCTACTTGTTCATGATCCAAAATGTTGCCCTCGTCATGGTAGTAATCATAAGAATTATCACTATTAGTTTCAATGTCATGTAATGGGACCTCATTAGTGGGGTCAAAAATAGATGAAATGAGGTGGAGAAGAGGCCATGAGGATACGATGCTTGCAAGTATGATGAGAAATCTCAATATGCTCAATAAATTTATTGGTAGACCAATCACTACGCGTATATGGCAAAAGGAAAAGGCATATGTAATATGAAATAATATGAGAGAACTAAGAAGAAACATAAACATATATTTATGAGAAAATAGAAACCCTAGAACAATTAGGGATTGGAGCACAATGTTCAATTCAATATTTGTGTTCACTAAAATATTTTTAGACCCCTTTTTATTATTGAGTACAATAATATTAGTGATTTAAATAAACTAAAGATGTAAAGGGTAGATACATGGGTTATTATTATTAATTAAATTCCAACATTAATCATACAATATCATAACAATGCATTCATACTTACATGATATGCTACAAGTTCTAAAACACAAGATAATAGGTGCACTTAGTTGAATACGATGATTATGGGAAGTTCTTAATGTGTAGATAGCTAGGATTGGGAACCTTAACCCGATAATTTCTCAAAACTAAAATTCTAGCTAGAAATTAAGATATTTCATGACCATATAACTCTTCCATTACTATCCATAGGGTTTTGCACTTACTATGAGGTTTTGAATTTACTTTGAATCTTGTTTTATAACTTTATAGGAGTGTTGCCTACCAATAAATGTTTTTAACGTTAACCCTTATTATCGGTCATGATGAAGAATCCTTCTAAACATTCTAGATAAGATCTCAAATCCTATCCATGGGTGGAAGATCCTTCAAAACAAGTGGGCACCCATGTGCACCACCAACATTGGAACCGCTTCAAAGAATCCTCAAACTACACATCATTCTCCACCTAGAATGTGATATTAGGATGTGTATAACTATGGTTTAGTAATTGGAACCCCTTGAAATTTCCAAATTGAGTTTGACTCTTGCTAAAATACTTGGAGAAGATATGTTTGATTGTTTGCAAATGAGATAACCCAATTTCTTTACCTTGTGTGATGCTTTAAACTTGTATTGATTGATGCCCTAATGAGTTTGCATAATCTTTGGTGATATTTAGCGAGCCTTGGGTGCCTTTTGCAAGTGTAGGAATTGAATGTATCAATGTAGTGAAAATGATTTCAGTGTTATAAATGAGACAGTTTATACTTGCCTATATAGGCTTCCGAAGGTAAATTATCAAAGAAAGGAAAATCCAGAGGGATTAAAAGACCTAATAAAGAACATGAAACTGGAAAAAAGGTGGATAATATGTCGGTTTAAAATTGTACAAGTCGATCAGAACATATTGTAACTCTTGATGAAAGCTGGAAGGTTTTGCACATGGATGAGAAACATGATAATTAAAGTTTACATCTTGTAAATTAGAGTTTTTCTATAGATTTTATGCATTTTACTCTCACAATCTATCAACATATCGGTGTGTATGATTAAGAAATCTAGACAAGATACCTTGGGATGTATTAAGTTGGGATAGAAAGAGTGCATTGATCTTAGCGATAGTGCATTATCAAAACAAGTGGTTTCAAACAAGTAAATTTCGAAATTTGAGTGTTTATAAAGGGATAGACGTAGGGTGAGGGATAGAGGGAGCGAGAGAGGGAGATATTTAGAAAGGGGAAAGAGTGAGTGAAATAGGAAGGGGGAGAAATGGGAAAGTGAGAGGGAGGTAGAAACATAGAGAGGATATCGCATAAAGGTAAACGGTTAGTTAGGGTGAAGGAGAGAGGGAAAGAGATACGAGAGGGATAAAGGTAGAGACTAACCCACTAGCTTCGAGATAATAAGAGACCTATCACCTTATCGTATCAACAGAAAGTGAGAGAGGATTTGGAAATGACTCTATATGTTAATAAATTTGGCAGCATACTAGAGGATGTTCATGGAAAGTAAGTATTTTAATATATTTCATTTGTCTTAATTAGTGTTTTTCAACTTATCTATTGACTATTTTTTGTTAATGTCAAACTTATTCATTTTTGTTTTATTAATATTGAATAAAATATGATATTTTAAACCTTTTTAATTTTTGGGTTTCAAGTATTTCAAGAAAATAATTGTTGATCAAGTGCAAAACATATTCAAATCATATTGTCATAGAGATTGGAATGCAATCCCATAAGGAAATTTTAAGAGACTAATTGATTTAACTCGATGCAATTTTAGGAGTGCACACTATAAAACAAGATTGATCAAAAAAATTGTAGCATGGGGGTTTAGGAGAATAAGAGGCATATGAGAGAAATTTTGTTGTGTAAATAACACATTTTAAAAAAATTATACTTTTTGCTAATTTTTTATATCTATACTATGTAGCTAAAATATGAAGGAAATACTTATGCAGAGACTTCTTCGACCACATAATGTGTTTTAAGAAGTTTGGAATTTCCTTTGCGAAAATGGCTTCAAGACGAGAGTAATAAAGTTGCAAGTTAGGTAAATGAATTTATGATTTCTGAAATTATAATTTTTAATTAATTATTTTTATAAAAAAATTATAATTAAAGCATGGAGGAAAAGTAGCTAGTTATTAGGTTATAAATCATGAGTAAGAAAAGAAGGACATGTGACCCATCGTATGCAACATCACAACTTAATGGAGTTAGTAAACAACTTTGTAAGTTCAATTTATGTTATTCTATAATTATATTTGATTATATACATTTTCTTATACAAAATATTAAAACCCATATTTTTTCATTTCATTGTTTTCACAGAAACTGTTATAATATAATTGCATGAAAAGAAGTGCAAGCAACATTAAAATCAATGGGTTGGGAGTCAACTAAATTCATCAACTGGGCCAATGAGAATGGATTTGTGCTAGTAAGACGTGTTGTTTAATTAGTTGTGAGTTACATAAATTTTAAATTCAAACAATTGTAAATTTTATCATTATATATTTGCAGGTTGATAGACAATGGGAGTTGGAAGAGGGAGAAGGGGAGAAAATAATCCGCACAAGAATGATGAAAATGATCACATAGATGAAGTGGATGAGGATGAAGACAAAGAAAAGGACAGAGAGAAGGACTAACACTTAGGAACATATTAATTTGTTTTGTAATTTGGAAGGTAATTTGGTCCTTTTTGTAATTTCCAAATGTAATATATTATATTATTGTATTAAAAATCACAATATAAATATTGTGTTTTATAATTCTATGTAACTGTTTTTATTATACTTTTCATATGCAAACCAATTTGAAAATATATTTCTAAGTTTTTAATAAAATCATTTCGTTTTATATTAAGAATCCTCAATATATTATATAATAATGTAATATAATATATATAATTTTAATTATATGTATATACATAAAATATAGTAAACATTAAAATAAATTCAATTTCAAATAATTTTTTCACATTAGAACCAATAAAAACCACGGAAAAAAGTAATACAATATAAAAAGTAGTTAATTATTTAATTATTTTTTGTAAAAACTTTCCATCGAGTTTTGCGTCATATTTTTCCACACAAAAATGGTGCAAATGTGGCAAAAAATCAATGCATTTAAAATTTCCTAATAGAATAAAAACTACATCACATTTGCACCACATTTTACGACATGAAATCTCAAAGCAAAAACATGTCCAAAAATCCTTTTAAATGTTAAGTTTGACTCAAAATTGACTCAAAAAGTGACATTATAAATAATTTATGTTGTTATGTTTTGATTGCAAGTAGTGTTTGGTATATATTATGCCGTTGGTTCACATTTCCATGTAAATCCATCGTACTTGAACAATTACATCCAACTCCTAATATAGTTGCAACAACAATATATGTGGCATCATCGCTATAAATAATCAAGGAGAAATACGGTTACCTTATTTGGTCACTAAGCATCCCTCGTTTACCCATTTTCCGATCATTATGCACAAATCCTAAAAATAAAATCCAAGTATATATTTCTAATACCCACGTATGAGGATACCCCCTTAAATAGTTTTCATCGATTGGATAAATATTTCCCATGTATTTTCTACATACCACTCTACTCTCATGTGTGCTAACATCTCTCTCACAGATGACAACGTATATCGAGAAGACTATATTCTTCCATATACCAATGATTATATAGGATTGGGGTGTATATAGAGAGAGAGGTTTGTTATATCGGATTAATGGTATAAATAGAGGGAATTTTTTTGGAGTGATAAGAAACCAATCCATCACCATAATATAATTTGTGTACAAAACCAATGGAAAATGGTCAAAAAAATTCTTCCGATTCACAACTCCTACATGGAGACAACTATGCTACACGAAAAACTAAGAACAAGACTTGTTTATAAAATGATGATATATACAATGTAATTGATGTCATATTTACTTAAGATGCAACCGACATTGATCAACAACATAATTTTATAGAGATAAAAAATATCATCATCATGTTTTGAGTAGCTAATGAGGTTCAACCTCACATAAGGGATGCAAAAACCATTAAATCCACTTGGTACAACCTTAAAACAATGTATGAGGCACAAAACTAATACATAATATTACATCTCCAAATTCAAATACACACTCTCAAAATCATTTCAGATGAGAAAATTGAAACTTTTTGATATGTTTTTTTAACATTAAGGGTTTTACTCTAGTATTGGGATAACCCATGGAATATAAAACATTTGTACCCCTAGTATTGAGTAGGCAAAAAGCCTACAAAGTGTTCTTCATTGCATTGAACCTATTACAAAATAAAACAAACTTTGAATATTTGGTAAACATGTTACAACAAGAATATTTTACGCATGATGAGGCAAACAATGAAGACCACACACTTACTATTACATTCAATGGAAATAATAAACAAATATTCTCCAAGAAGAAAGGAGAAAATCCATACATATAAATTACAAGGGTCATCATCCAACAAGTAGTATCATTTATGGAAAATGTAATGATATCAAATATTTTTGGTGTAATGGTTCAAACTAAGGCTCTTTCATTTATGGAAAATTGAATGATATAAAATATTATTTGTATAATGATTCAAACCAAGGCTATTCAATTCAAAATCCCAATTAAAAAAAAAACATCATAAAACCAACATAAGTCCCACATGCTAAAAAAGGCAAATTGGAAGAAAAACAACGTCACCAAGGTAATCTTGTTGATCAAGAGGAATAAAACTCTAACAAGGATGTCCTATATATTACACAATTAAGTGAAGAAACATGTTCATCTAACACAATATCATATATTGACTCAAGAGCCACCCATTATATGAATTGAAGAAAGAATTGGTTCTTATACTTAGATCCTTTAACCACCAAGAACCTTGTTTCATTGTGTTATGATACTTCCTACAAAATTTGAGGAACATGTAGTATTCATTTACTTATCAAAAACATGATTGCATTATCATGGGAGTCTTGTATGTTTGTGAAGTCAATAGTTGCTATATCAAAATCTGAAAATTGAAGTTGATTGTACATGTGGCAAGAAAGTGTCCCTAGTACGGGATAATAAGAGAAAATATCAAATAGTTTCTCATGTATCATGTAATGGAAAGATGTTGCAACTTGAACTTTTCCCCCAAAAAAATCAAGCACTCATTGTAAAGGATCAAAACTCCACAAAATTGTAGCACCGTAGATATGGGTACGTGATTTTTGGATACCTAGTTTCACTAAGCTAAAGTAATGTGGTTAGAGGATTTATAAATTTAAAGAAGAATACATATCTCTGCTAAAGTTTTCTGGTATGAAAGAAATATTATGCACCATTTCTATATAAACCTATTAGAAATGGTTTATACCAATATTTACAGAAAAATGACTAAAACTTCAAATGGATATCAAATTTTCAGCTCTTTGTTGATGACTATTCATGCAAAATTTGGATATTTATGTTTAGAAAAAGGATTGAGTGTTTTTAGGAATTCAAAAAATTCAAGGATCTTGTTGAAACAAAAAGAGTAAAAAAAAAGTACAACAAGTTGGACTAGTCCATACCATACATATTTCTCGGGTAGGATGAAGACTTGGTGGGAATTGTTGATCTGAAAGAAAATATATCTACATAAGAAGGGATGTTAAGTTTTATGAAATAAGTTCTTCAATTTCATCCTCCATAGACTAAGAAACAAAAAAGTATAAAATATAGATGTGATTAATGTATATTATATAGAACACGGTGACCATAATAATGAGATTAATGAAAACCAAAATCCTCAACCCACAAATCAATGTATGCTAATGTGGTGTTAAAATATGATTAGATATGATAAATTATATGGTACTCCAAACACATCTACTCCTACACTAAAGACTCGTGGTTTAAAGAAAGAGAAGAACTTAGTATGGCACTAATGAGTAGACTAATTTAAATAGATAAACCCACTAAGGTTCAAGAAGCACTAGATTCATAACCTTGAAAATAAGTTGTGGACGTTGAATATCAGTTCCTAAAAAAGAACAAAATATAGTAGTTCTTATATCTTTCAAGAGGAAATAAACCAGTTAGATGTAAATGGGCTTTCAAAACTAAGTATAAGGTAGATGTCAATAATGAAAATACAGGAGATACTAGTCATAAAGGGGTAATACGTAAAAGGAAGGCATTGATTATGAGGAGACATTTTCTTTAATGACTAGGATAAAAATATCAAGATGATGTTTCCTCTTGCTAAAAATTTGATGGAAAATACACCAAATGGACATGGAAAGTGCATTTATCAATAGTAATCCTCAACAAAAAGTTTGTATTACTCAACCAAAAGGGTTTGTCACATTGAATTGGGAAATCAAAATGTGTAGATTTGTAGAGTCACTTTATGATCTAAAATAAGTACCCAAAAATGGTACATCAAAATTGATGAGCATATCATTCAAAATTAATTTAAGAAGAAACCTTATAGTTTCAATCTCTACCTCAAAAAGTAAGGGGATTTGGTGTTGTTATAGTATGTCAATGATCTAGTAATCATTAGAATTTTAGAGAGTATGATTGATACAACAAAGGAAAAATTTAACATATCGCTTAACATGATAGGTTTATAACTTCTCCATTATTGTCTTGGAATATAAATATGGAAGAGAGATAATCATATTTTTTTAATCAAATGAATTATGCCAAGATAATTCTTTAGAAATTTAGGATGATGGACTGCAAAAAAATTCTAGACCTATAGAGGAAAGGATTTACTTAGCTCAATCAAATTCATCACCTCCGATGGTTGCAATTCTCTATTGGAAGTTGATTAGGAGTCTCATATACTTGACCTATACTAGGAAAATATTAGGTATGGAGTGAGTTATCTCTAAAAATTCATGTCGATCTAAAATAAATTCATTGGAAAGAACCAAAACAAATTCTAAGGTATAATTAAATATGGATTAGAGTACAAAAAGAATGACCAATTATTTTTGACATGATATCTAGTACAAAAATAATGACCAATTCTTTTTGACATGATATCTAGATTCAAACCATCTTTGGAAATATTGATGATAGAAATTCCACATCTAGATATGTATTCTCTTTGGGCTCTATTCCAATATCATGAGGGACCTAAGAAATAAAATGTTTTTTCTTGTTATTCTACTAAATCATAATATCGTGTTATAGGAGGCTTTTCTATGAAGCAATATGGATATGTTGCATTCTTGAAGGTTAGGGTGTTCGACAAGTAGTGTCATATAATTTTGCATTATGATAATGAACATATAATAAAATGCTTTTAAATATAGTATTTCACGAGTAACCCAAGAATATTTAAGTTTAAATTTATTACATACATGAGCATGTTCATCAACACAACATCTAACCCTAGTTTTTCTCGACAAAGATAACAACAAGAAAATCTTTTTACAAAATCTCTTGTGCATGAAAATTTTGAGGCATTTATATAGCCTCTCATTTATTCACTTGAGATCGTGTGGAATTAAGGGGGAATGATAGAATTATATTTTTAGCTTTAAGAATCTAATTTAGTATAGTTTAATTCATCATAATTATCAATAAAGCACATGTGTTTAGTGTGGTTAATAGGTGGAAATGTAATACTTTTCTACTTTCATTAGGATTTTGTGTCATCTTATTGTGTTTGATTAGGAAATTTTACTTGTAACTTTCCACTCTCTTTTGAGTGATTTTTGCCTTTGATTTTGGAGTTGTATGTAATTGTAATTTAGGTTTCTAAAATATATAAAACTTTTAGCTTGTTTTATTGAATAGAAATGTTCATATTTATGTTTGCAACATTGTTTAAATTTCATGTGTTTATTTCAAATACACTGTCAAAATCTGATTTGGGTGAATATATATGTAAACCTAGTTTTTGCTTCATTTCTATCAAGCAAAGAAAAATGGACTATAAAAAATAAATTAATAGAATGTGCAAACCAAAACTTAGTATTCTCATTAGTTGAAATGAATGAAGAAGATTACAAATAAATAATCTAAGAATGGTTGTTCACTTCACATTTCAATATGAATCTTCAACTATCTACAAGAACTTGAAGTCTTCTAGCTATAAGAAAAATATTTCCTAATAAAATCCCAATATTTTCTAATATTATTTACAATAATATTACATACCCTTTTAATCCATAGGGATTATAGTGATGCCAAGCATGCCTGAAGTTTTTAAAATTTTCTCATCCAAGCAATTTTGTCGGGATGTTTATTGGTTGCACTATTGCAGGGAAATTTTATGAATTTATACTATCATCTTTCACGTGGTCTTCAATCGATTAAATTTAGTATTGTTATGTTTGGTTTGATCATAAAATAATGAATTCTTTTCCTTAGAAATTGTAGATGTGTTGTCAACCATTCATGGTTTTGATGATACTTGGTGTCCCTTACGTATGAAAGAACCCTTTTGAGCCAAAAAATATCTCTAGTTTCCTTTGAAGATGCCATATACTCTTATTATACTAAATCAATCGGTGGAACTGCTAGTTTGCTTCTTAGACTTCCAACTAATCACTAACATTCCCATATTCATTAGAAAACCCGAAGTAGATTTCTCATCTTTAAAATCACCACCTAGTCATTGATTTAATAAAATTTTAATTAAATATAATTATATAGTAACATATATGATGAAATACAATAGATATATAAATTCCAAACACTCAAATAATGCAATACTATAAGTAAATGAGAGGGAGAGATGACTTAGTTGAATCTTGCGCAATCTATAATCGATATGGGTGGTATAAAGTTTTGGATAGGGATAGAATAATGTCGCAACTACTCTCTTTAAAATATGGATTCTGAGAATAATGACAAACACGGGCACTTGGTGCTAAACAGGCGCGCCAGAACCGGTGACTATTCTTGGGCACTTTGGTGAATGTGTAAAAGATCAGAATCTACTTTCTTCTGTGTCACTAGGGTTTTGTTATCACTTCCCATTTATTGCCTCGTATTCACTTTGTGATTTCCGAGGGTACCTATAACCTATAACCCAAACCATAACTACCTACACAATCTCACAAACACATCAAATTAGAATGAAAATGTAATATGTGAAGTCAGACTGACCCCAATAGTCACCCAATGAGTGAACTTATGACCGAGTGTTGCACTACATTCCATACTCCATGTAGTTCTTTGTGCTTGTGTGTGTAATAGTGTCCTTAGGTTTCCCTCGTGCCAATGACACCAAGATAGTGGGCTATGGATAGATAAGATGCAAATGTGTGATATGAAATTGAGCACATACCCTTTATATGTAGTGTATGTAACCCAAAAATGTAATCCCTTATAATGGTAGTGATAGTATATATATGAGATTGCCCCTTATAATTGCCAACTAGAATAATAAAATGTATGTTGTGTATATATATGGATATCTTGTTTGAATTTCGACACTAGTGACCCAAAAGGAAGACTATGAGCTCAAGATAGGGATAATAAAACTAGAAATGTGAACCACATATGTTAAAATAAGTGAATAGAACAAAGAGGAAAAGAGCACCTAGAATGGACATGAGTCTCTGGGTGTTAGTGTCTAGAATGGGTGCTAGTGTCCTGGGATAAATGAAAACAAATTTGAAAAGAATGACATATAGGGATCCCTGTGACCTAACCAGATCCTGGGTACGAAATGAAAAATGTGAGAAATCAAGACAATAGAAGCAATCAAAACAAATGGATGGACAAAGGATTGTATCACTAGTGAATACTTTTCTTTCTTAATATACATGGATATAACAACATACTTGATGGCATAGTAAAAGATTAATATGTTCGTGATTTTTGTCTACATTTTCCCCCTTTATGTTATTTGAATGGCATTCAAGTAGTGTAAAGGAATTAAGGAACATACATGTATAAATTCTGAGAATCTATGTTGCAAATTACATGTAGAATGTAGAAATGTGTAGTGTGGTGAATCATAGATCGTCATTTTGACCCATATTGCGTAAGTGGAGATATCAAAACATCGTAAGGAGCATAGAGATATAGTTGAGATGATTTGGAGACTTTATATATTTCAGATTGTTTTTAGAGGATATTAAAGAGGTAGAGAGTGGTCAATTCTCAACTCGATTTTGTTTGTAAATGGGAGGATTTGGGCATCCTACCACCAGAGGAAGAGTGTTGGGGAGAGTGGTCTAGTTTTACTCTCCATCAATGACTACATACCTAAAATATCCAACCATTACAGATGGATAGAGAAAAAATTTAGTTTTGTGTTGTTCCGTATTAGTTCTATTTGAAAAAGTGTTTGTTCGATTGAAGAACCCATATAGGAGCAGGGTAGGAAAGTAAATGATGGTTCATTTCCCTCACTCCTACAGCAATGGGTGTTCAATCTAAATGATTCTATATGGCTTCCAAGTAAGGTCATCTAGAAGTGATAGAAATGTAAATTGACTCCCAATTTAGGTCATATGGGAGTGATAGTAACTATGATGTAGTTCCCAAGTTAGGTCATCTGGGAGAGATACTAAGGTGTACTTATTTCAATTGATTGATTGATTTTATTTAAATGAAATAATATTGCTTTGAGATTGTGTACTTTGTAAATTACTCACGGAGAGGTTTTTGATTTTCCCCTAGGTTAAGTCATTTGGGGGAATAGATTTGAAATAATAGATAGTATTGATTGTGGTATACAATGATTATTCCTTTGTTTGAATGAGTTCAGAGAAAATTGTAATAGTAAAGTGCTAGGAATTTCAATTGATTATATTGTAACATGAGAGGGTTATGGGATGATATTGATTGTATGCCCCCTTCGGAGAAAGGGGGAAGGGTGTATAAATGAGCACTGAGTTGAAAGAAAGATGTATAAGATGTTTGTAATAGTAAATAAGAAATAGTAGATGATAGTATAGTCACATTGTGAACATATATTGAATAGTACATGTGCTAGATGTGAAGATGATATGTTGAAACATATATGCTACAATGCTAGAAGAAAATATGATCCACATGGCACAAACGATGAGAGACAAACAAAGCTACGAGGCTTAAGATATGAGTGAAACTGTGCAAGGTGTATTAGTTATAAAATTGGTTGCAAAGAGTGACTATAATATATAGTAAATAGGAATTACTATATATAGTAATAGTGAAAAGTGAATAGTATTTTCATTTGTACCCAAATTGATTGAGATATAGAGCTCTAAGTTATAAGGATTCCACATGTTAGAGCAGAAATTTTGGTGAGGTTTGAGCAAGTAAGTGACCATAGCTTTGTAGATGACCAATGATTTGGTAAGTGTGATTATTTTTAAAAAATTTGTCAATTATATCTATTTTGTAAATTTTAGCAAAATTTGAATTTTAGCATGTTTCAATGTTTCGACACGGGAAAAAGTGGCGGGAATTTTTGTCCTTGGGGACACTAGTACCCGATTCACAGCGCTAATGACCTATGTCTAGGCACCCATGACCTGCTCCTAGGTATTGGCATCCCAGAGCAAGGATTGGGCACCGTAGTGTGATCTGAAATCTGTTGATATTATGATCAGTTTGATGCTATAATAAGTGATTATTGCAATATGTATAGTGTACTAATGGAAGAATTTTTTTTTGTTGTAGTGTGTAAAGAGAAAAATACACTCGAAAGAGTTTTGGGCAGGCCACCATTTGAGAACATTTCTCACTTTGGGGTTGTTAGATGTAGAGTGGGATATATTAGACCATGTCGAATTACGACACATTGCTAAATTGGGGGAGGTACCCCATAATATGCCTATGTTGATTGCTTTGTGCAAGCGATGATGCACAGATACATGTACATTCTAGTTTCTTACTAGAGAGATGATGGTGACCTGGAGGATGTATACATGATAATATGGTTTCCTATTGTGGGATAAATAGTACATGTGATGATTATAGTGGATGTCGGTAGTTAGGGTAGCGAGACACGGTATTTCACAGGGTACACAAGTAGTGACATGAGACCCATATAAGTTTAGATGATATAGTTAGATCTAGTGTTCCATAATTATGAAAGTTTGTAGTGATTCTAACTTCTCTATCTTCATTAACGGTGGCAGCATTTGGATATTGTATAAGATGCATGATATTTTTCGCAGTATAGAGGAGCATCGGGCTAGGTATGCATGGGAATGGTGTGTATTGGCCCATTTGTATAGAGAATTATATAGATTCACTCAGGAGGATCATGGAGGTGGACTAGGATCCATGACTTTGTTACACGTATGGGCATATGAGCACATTGTTATATTGAGGCCACTCGGTGGGCCATAGGCTAAGTGGGGTAGACCTTAGATATTTGTATCAAAATGAAAAGGTACTTGCAGTAGGAGGATGGATACAAACATTTATAGGTTTATGCTAGATCAGATGGGACCTAAGGCCATTCTATGGATACCATATAGAGACTATGGTGGATGGGTAGAGGATGGTGTGGAGTTGTTGTGCATTCGGCGCACCATGTGGATAAAGGATTGCTTCTTAGGGGTGAAAAATTTGTTCCATGGTGAGTGAGTATCGGGACAGTTAGGCATGGCACAAGATGTTCCCCCAGAGCCATATATATGGTTGAGATCTACTATAGTGGCACAACGCCTAGGAGCGAGGTCGGGCCCGACAAGAGCATAGCTAGTGCATCCTATTCTATATAAGGCTAATACGGCTATAGAGCCTATATGAGTTAGTGACGTGGGGTATACCAGCCTATATTGAGTGGTGGGTGACACATCAATGGGTGTTAATATTTACAATAGTGGTGGATGCGGCGGTGGAGAGGAAGTTAGAGGATTATAGGGCAGGAACCTTCCCCGATGTATATGGTGTAGTAGTTACATGAGCCAAGCGTAAGTATTGTGCATGATTATTTTCTATTTTTTTGTACTTATTATATATTGCAAAAGTATGTAGTGATTAATGGTAGTTTTTGTGAATGCAGGTGATGCCTATTTTTCATTGATTGTAGATTCGTCAATATGCACACTAACATGGAACGTGACTTTGGATGTGCTCGTGGGAGTTGGAATGCTAGAGAGAGTGTATTTTATTGTGGGTTATCATGCTCATTTTTTCAAGCTGGTGGCTATAGTAGTAGCTAAGTGTACCATGTTATTATGCATGTGTGATGAGTATTGTGTAAACTAAATTAGCTAGATGGGACATAAGTCGAGGATCCCTAGCTTAGGATGTGTTTGCAAAATATGTTGAGCTACAAGGCTGATTTTCAAAGAAAATGGTCAAGATCACGATATTACGGATTTTGTTAGAGAGATATAGAGTCCAAGCTGGTGCCTAGATTGAGCGATAAAGCTTCTAGTTCTAGAGATCTTGGTATTTTATATAGTGATAGTGATATATGATGTAGTGTATATGTTCTAGTGATTAATGTGGGCTTTCCCCATGTAATTGTATTTTGAAACTTATGTTTTTGACAATATATTTATATAGATGGATATTCATATCATAATTGTTATCGATGTGCATTGGTATATGATGTGATGATTGTGATTTGTGTAGTGTGTAATTAGATAGATTGTATATTCATTGTTGAAATGGTTGCTTTGATTGATGAATGTTGGAATGTATTATGATGTGGAAAGAATAGATAAGTAATAAACTAGATAAAGAATGTATGTGTATGAAATGATAAGTAGATGATGTGATAAATAGAAGTATATGTATGTGATGTAATGTGATAAATAGGTAAAAGTGGCAATGTGAGGTAGATAAGATAAGAGAGTAAAATAATGATGTGTTGATAATTTTATAATGAATTGATAGAGAGTGATATTCGTAAGCACGTTTGATAAAGATGAAGGGGTAGAAGATGAGAAATTTCCCCAGAGAATGAGGTTCATTTATGAATTACCCTCAATAGTCAAAAATGAACCATATAACAAGAGTGTGTCATCAAGAAATGGGTTTGTAAATATGCGCTAGAAATATATAGCATGAAGCATGGAGTATGAGGTGTAATGGGAAAGGTTCATGTATGTAATATTCCCTCAACAGTCAAGTGTGAACCATAGCATGAGAGTGTGTTATAGGGTAGTGAAATATAAATTGGATGTCATATACCATAGATTAAGCAACCTATAAGGCATAGATGAAGCATGTGAAGTAGCAATAGTGTGAGAATAAGTTCCAAATTGTATGCTAGATGGAATAGGACCAAGAATATAAGAAGTTGTGGGAGGAAGTGTGGAAGTAAGAGGCTAAAGATGCTAATGAGGTAGTGTGGAAATTTGTGCAAAATGAGATCATGTAACCATACGTGGATCGGATGGAGGACATAGATGGATGATGACCTTAGGAGGTGGACATATGACAAATTTAGGAGGTGAAGGAGATAAGTGAAAAGTGGTTGGAAAATGCTTATACATAATAGGTGAAAGAGAGCACTCACAAGAGGGAAAGAGGAAATCAATGACACCTTTTTCTTCTAATTGTTGCAAGTGATCATGGAGAACATAACAATCATTATCACAATGGTCATTGATGCAGTGGAAATTACATAAATGGTGATCACATTGGCATTTCAAGTAGTGAGGTGGATGATGCTCAGTAGAAGGTAAGTATATTAAGCGTTTTTCAAGTAAAGCATGTAAGACATCATGAGGTTTTACATTATGTGATAATTATAATAGTTCATGAATAAGAATTGGAGAATACTTAGGTGTATGTCGACGCGGTGGAGGAGAAGAATGAAACTTACGCGGGGAAGGATATGGTGACCATGGATGAATCTTAATGGATGGAAGAGGAGAAGAAGTAGAAGAAGAAGAAGTGGAAGAAGAAGGTGATATAACATGTGTAGCAATTAAATCTTGTTCTAAATCAATAATTTTATAGCATAAGTGAGTAAAATATTCACATGTATCATACAATAGTTTTTCTTTCAAAGCACAAATCAAGCCATGATAAAATATAAATTTATTTTCTAAATCAATGGGCTGAAATAATAACTGATGCATGCCAACATTAAAGCGTAAAATGTAATCTAAAATAGGTTCTTTATTTCCTTGATGCAAAGTAGGCAAATGTTCATATGTGATTTTAGGACCATTGTTAGAAATAAATTGCCTAAGAAACACATCCTCCATACATTAATAAGTACTAATGGATCCAAAAGGAAAATGAGTGTACCATTGTAGAGCATGAACAAAAACACTATGATGAAATGCTTTGAGTAATAAGCAATCATTAGAATAAGAAGACATGGCTAATCAATAATGCTTAAGATGTAAATAATGATTTCCAACAGTGCCATCGAGAACATGATAAGTTATGCATGATGAAGTCTTTTGGGAAATTATAATTGTGAATATTTTTAGGAATAGGATTACAAAGCAAATAATTATTATCAATAGAAGCATAGTAGGATTTAATTTCAAGAGTGGGTGTGTGAACTTGAGATTGCAAAGTTCCAACAATATGCATGAGTGATAGAATATTATGTGAAGGAATGGTAGGTGAAGTGAGCGGTATACCGAGAGGTTGGATATTATCATTGTGAGTGATCATGGGAATGTGAGAAGAAGAATCGGATGTGGAAGTAGGAGAAGAACATGAAAGATCTATGGGAATGATAGATATAGATTCATAAGAAAGAATAAGGGGGTGTACTAGTGGTAGGAGTAGAAACATCACGAGCAACAATTTTGGAAAAAGAAGAAAGAGGTGGAAGGGGAGAAGAGGAATAAGGAGGATATATGGGAATGAGAGGTGTACTAGTAGTGGGAGTAGAATCATCATCACTAACAACTTCAGTAAAGAGGACTATTAAATTCACATTCATTTGTGTTAAGAGAAGTAACATCAACACTAACATGTTCATGGTCGGAAGCATAATCTACATCATTATTAGACATATTTTCACAAGCAATTATTTCATCAAGACTATCATCAACATATAAAGAAGTGGTACAATTACTAATATCATATTTATCATTGCATTCATTAGAAGAAATTTCAGAAGTAGGAAGATTAGGAGATGTAATTTGGCATTCATCTTGATTACTAGAAGAAATAACATCATGCATATGTATATTTTCAATATTATAAGTATAAGTATTTTGACCCATATTATCACAATTTTAGACACAAAATCATGCACTTTAGACATTATTTAGTCCTAGTCTCATACTACTATTTATAAGGTTTTTGAGTGAAGAAAGTAATAATTAACCCCCATCTTTTGGCCATCTTCTCTTATTTTATTTCGTCATTCCCGACCTTTTACACCTACATGCCCAATCATCTTTCGTCACTTTGCATTATTTTAGCCTCAACTGGCATGCCCAAGATAGTACTAGGGTGCCTATGGGTGCCATGGTCCTACTAGGGGCACTCGATCCTTTTCACACTTTCTCGCCACTTTTTGGGCTCTTTCTATCCGTTTGAGATCTTTATCTTTTTGGTGGTTGGCCATTTTGGGGTTAATTATGAAATTAGATCAAGAGAACCCTATAAATATAAAGTTATGATACCATAATGAGGGACCAAGCACTAGTCACTAATATCATCCATCTAGATTTGCATCCATTTGGATATCATTTACATCCATTAGCTCCATCATAAGGACAAGGCTAGTTCATCTGCATCACACTTCATAGGGGAGGGATTCTATTCCATTCCATGCACACATTCTACTACATTTTCTACATTTATTTATTGTTCGCTACTTCACAAAGTGTAACTAGCATAAGATCACCTAGGGCACATTATGCGCACGCACACACACACACACACACACACACACACACACACACACACACACACACACACACACACACACACACACACACACACACACGAACTACATTTGGGTCTGAAATGTAGTGCAACACTTAGTTAGTAAACTCGTTGTTGTGGAAACTAAGTTCAATCTGACTCATTCATTTTCATTCTTCTTTTTTTAGGGTTTTGATACTTATTTTGGTCTTCTTTTAGGTATTTTCATAATATTGGATCATTAGCAAAACTCTACCGTATGGCAGTGAATCTGATGTGACACATAATGAGGGTTTTGAACCACCTACCAGACCTGTGAAACTCAATTCTAGATCTTTTACATAGACCAGAGCACCCATTATGCGCACTGCAGTGCCCTTAGGCACCCTAGTCCTTCTCAAGGTGCTCTAGTCTAGATAAGCATCCCAAATCCATCCTTTTCAGAGCTTTTACATAGTCATTCCTACTTCTAGATTCTCACCTCCACAACATAGTCCCGCAAGCATCTTATATTCAACTGAGTTCTTTCCTCTTCTCTCTTGCACATTAGGTTAGCATTTCCTTTTCATAGTTGTTTGGGTCATTTACATATTTCTTTACTACATTTACATGTTGTTTCTAGATTAGATTAACTATAGGATATCCCTATATTTCCACATTCTAGTTAATAATTTTTTTGAACCGACTCAATCATTCACGCTTCTAGATTCTCCATTCATTTCTTGTCATCCTAGGGTTTGGTCATCATGAGTATCTCAATCAATGATTATTTTCTTACAAATCCTAATTTACTACATAGAGTCCAACATTTTCTTGCTACTACTCGCATTTGTGTTGACATGCATCCAAACTCGGTTTATCAAGCCTTTTCGATGCTTTTTCTTCACATATAGTATTCAAGTCTAACCTTCCCACTAATGTTCACACTTTTGATAATGACCTGCCTCTACATATCATCTCTTGTATTCATAATGTCACTATTAAGCATACTTTGATTGATAATGGATCTGAACTTAACTTTTGTCCTATGTCATTCCTGAAGCTTTAGGTGTTTCCACTCATGACGTTAGTCCTCTATTGTTTCATTACATGCTTATGATGGTTATGTCCATCCTTGTTTTGGTCACATTACATTGCCTATCACTATTGGTCCTAAGATTTTCCATACTATCTTTTTCGTTGTTGATTTCCCAATCTCCTACAACTATCTCCTTGGTAGGAAATGGCTTCATTTCATGCAAGTTATCACTTCTACTATCCATAATTACGTACAATTCTTAAAATGAGAGCATTGAGTACGTTATTTTTCGTGACCTCGATCCATTCCATTTTTGTGAACGGCTCTTAATACTACTCTTCCTATCCCACACACGAGATATTACCGAAAAGTCCCAACCTATAGAATAACCATGACACTTACCACCACTTGATTGTACCATTTGTGTGATAGATGTAGTTTCTTTTATGGCATCTTCTACTAATGTTATGATTCCTTATCAAGGGCATGTCCAGTCCATGGACATCACTCTATCACATACACCTTCACATGTACCATCTCCATTAGCACACCCACCATTCACTTACACACTCTTCATGAATGAATCCTATTGGGAAAATATTCCATTTGATCCTACATGTGATGACACCATATGTACACATGATGGCTTGACTCGCTTAGGTTTTACTTTTGAGGATCTCTATCTTGCACCACACGCTCCTACTCTTTATTATGGATTTGTTCACATTACTATTGTTTATGGCTTATGTGTCTTTTGTCTCATGGTCTATCTATCACACACTCCTTTCTCTTCACCACTCACATTACGGAAATCATAGCTTGATTATATTAGGGACACTATAGATACAATTCATATTGATATCTCTTTCCCCATGCCTTTTGGACACATTTTTATTTGAAATAGATCTTTCCTAGGTTATACACACAATCTTACTCATTGATATGCACATGGTTTTCCTCTTCATCCATTTACTGATGAGGAGTATGCTATGGGTATGTACTACTTACACCTAAATGGCTCATTATGCTATCAACCAGACACTATTGCTTATCAAGTTACTAATGTTTATCCATTCGATTATGACCCAGAGGATGACGATCTTCTTGATGAATTTAGATGATCTTCTTATACATGCACTTGGGGGCATAGCATTTTTCACACCCCCATCCATTCTAGCATACTTGCATAATATTACATCACACTCTTAGCATCCACACATAACATCATCTCATCTTGCATTTTCATACATATGTTTTAGCATCGTCATTACCTGATGACACACTCTTTTTCTTCGGTTCACACTTGACTATTGAGGGCTTACTACACATGAACCCCACACACTGCACTATAGGCATTACATATTTTGTTTCATCACACATCACACATCATACGTCGTAAATCATCATAGTCATCATTATGCATATATCATCCTTCTATTGTCTAAGCATTGCATATTATTCATCATATTGCCCATATCACACAAAGACATACACTATTAGACTATCTACGTGTATTACATCACATTCTATACATAGTGTCACTACATTACATATAGTGTCACATGCCTTACATCATACACCATGTGTCTTCACATCACACATCCTATACATACTATACTAATCATCATTACATACGAGTCTAGCAACATTTCATCTCACATACTACATTATCACTCTATCTACACATATTACATTGCATACTACACATTACACTTTACGCATTCTACACATATAGCATTACATCCTATACACCGTGTATTTACCCATTTTATTCCTCATATGGTAGACCTTAGTCATAACATATACTACATCGTCTTCTACATGCTGCACTCACCACCCTATGACACACTTTAGTTCCTCGGTCCATACTCGACTACCAAGGGTTTACAAATCAAATGGACCTTCTCTTCATCATGCATTTATCATTCAACCTTTCATCATGTGACATTACTAGGTTAGTTCCATACGCTTTAGGCTAAATGGTCACCCATTCTATCATTTTTGTAGTGGTATACACCTTAGTTTAGTTCACCACTCCTCTTTTCATCTCGTAGTGATATACGCTTAGGGATAAATCATCACTCATCCATTCATCTCATAGTGATATACGCTTTGGCTATAGGGTTCACACACACATCATCGCTAGGTCACATCTCATCACTACACCTACACATTCATCACAAAGACGTTAGACACAACACAATTTTTAACAATTTCCCAATGATGCACTCTCATTTACGGTTCATTCTTGACTACTTTAGGGGAAAACAAAATGAACCTCATTACATACATTTATATTCACTTGAGGGGTATGAGGATCCTATCACTCCATTTTGCATTCCATTCCATCCATCCACAACATATTACATATTATGGTTACTTTTACTCTTGCTTACTTTTTCTTGTTCATGGTTACTTTATTACACATGTTAATTAGATTACTTATAGGTAATTTATCTATATCATACACACATCCATGTTCACATATTTTTCTAGTTTTGATCACAAATATAGTTCTCTTACACACCGCATGGATGCTCGCCTTCTACCCTTCCTATACTTTTGGTCATTGGGGGCATTCACATTTGTCTCTTCCAAGTGTTATTGTTTCATTTCATACTTAGCACTTTCCATTACTTAGCTATACACGCTTTTGACATACAACTTATCTTTCTAACATGCTAATGGGTGCTTCATGTGTAGTATTTTTATTCAGGGATATTTTCTTCCATACTTGTTTGTTCTATTGTATGATATTATTTGTTCTTGTTTTGCGGGCCTTGCCCTATGTTTAGTGTGCACACTATTTTTTTGTTTGCATCCATGATGTCCTTGTGTGTCTTGTGATATCATGAGTGATGTTCCATGTTTGTAACCCACTTTTTGTGGCTTCCTTTGTCTTCTTGCATGTTTACATTATTGCTTTGCATAGCTTACACATTTTTTTATATATGTATATTTGTTCATACTAACACTTGTCTTTGTCTAGCCTTCTTGTTTGTGCATGCCTTGGTTTCTACCAAGCACATTCCTTTCCCCTTAGGGCATAGTTTTAGAGTACATGTGGTTGGTCCTCTTTTGGGGCCATATTCTCCTATTAGCAACGCGTTGCATGTGCCCCTAAAGAGGCGGGGCATCATTTGGGGGTATTCCACACACTACACAAGAGATTCTACACCAGTTTGGTTCAATTAAATATAATGAGTGGGTTCAAACAGTCTACGAACCCATACAAAATGGATTTTATAGGACATGGTTGTCTTTGTCATTCGGGAAATGGTTACATGCTTGGAGGTTACAATGAGTATACCTCCCTACACTACTTTCGCCAATGACATCGGATCGCCAAAAAAACTAGGAAGTGCAGAGATCTCTTCACACACATTCAGGGAACCATCTACAAGAAGGAGAATAATGTAGCTTTCTCCCTACACTTCTTCGGCTAGGGTGGCGTGAGATCGCCCAAAAAACTTATAAGACAGATATCCTTCTACACTCTTTTTTTCAACATGGATCAGGTACATGTGATCCATTTACACTCTTTGATTTGTGTATTTACATTTACATACATATGCATGCATCTTTTTATATTTCCTTTTTACACATACATATTTGACTACTTGATCATTTTCTCCTTGTAGGTATGGTCGTATGAGAAACAAGTAGTCAAATGGGTTCAACAAAAACAACAATGGCATCAAAAACAATACTTCGTGATAACACAGATCATACTAACCATGTAGGTACATCACACACATAAGTAGCTACACACATGTTTACGCCCTAGGTTCACTCTTATCACTTTATTTACACATTTTAATATATGGTTTCTATGCTCCATCATCTTTTTTTTTTTTAATTCCACGTTTTGTCTATTCCTTCGCCATATTTTCTACTATATTCTTCATAGACATCATGTATGCATATCTATCTACTTTATGTTAGCGAGCTTTCCACTCAACAACATAAAGTGGAGGAAAATGTAGACACAAAATCATACACTTTAGACATTATTTAGTCTTGGTCTCATCTTTTGCTATTTAGAATGTTTTTGAGTGAAAAAAGTACTAATTAGCCCCGTCTTTTGGCCATCTTCTCTTATTTTATTTCTTTATTCCCGACCTTTTACACGTACATGCCCAGTCAAATTTCATCACTTTGCTTTATTTTATCTCGACTGGGCACCCATGGGTTCCACGGTCCCACTAAGGGTGCCCCGATCCGTTTCACACTTTCTTTCCACTTTTTGGGCTCTTTCTAGCTGTTTGAAATCTTTATATTTTTTGTGGTCGACCATTTTGGGGTTAATTACGCAATCAAGTCAAAAGAACCCTATAAATATAAAGTTATGAGACCATAATGAGGGACCAAGCACTAGTCAATAGTATCATCCATCTAGAGTTAGATCCATATGGAGATCATTTGTATCCATTAGCTCCAGGAATAAGGACTAGGCTAGTTAATCTACATCACACTTCATAGGGGGTTCTATTATATTCCATGCACACATTCTTTCTACATTTAGTTATTGCTCACTACTTCACAAAGTGCAACTAGCAGAAGAGCACTTAGGGAATATTATGCACACACACACACACACACACCAAAACTACATTTAGGTTTGAAATGTAGTACAACGCTCAATTAGTAAGCCCACTATTGTGGTAACTGAGGCTAGTTTGGCCCATTAATTGGCATTCTTCTTTTTTAGGGTTTTGATACTTCTTTTGGTCTTCTTATAGGTCTTTTCATCATCTTGGATCATCAAGTGACACCTAACATATGACAACGAATTTGATGCGAAAAATAGTGAGGGTTTAGGACCACCTATCAAACCTATGAAACTCGGTTCCATATCTTTTACAGAGACTCGGTACACAGACACACATTCAGCAGACCATAGTGCTCGTAGGCACCCCAAATCCTTCTCCGACACTCCATCCAAAGAAATAGCCTAGATCCATCCTTTCAAGCTTTTGTATAGTTGTTCCTTCTTCCAGATTCTCCAATCACCTCCGCAACACGATCCTGCAAGCATCTTCTATTCGTTTGATTTCTTTCCTCTTCTCTCTTGCACATTAGGATTAGAATTTACTTTTTCATAGTTGCTTGATTCATTTCCTTTTTATGAATGTTATCATGTATATATAAAATTTCACTCCAATGATTCAACACCATGCTTAATAACTCAAATTTATAAGGATAGACTCATCACATCACTATTTTTCAACTCAATATTGAACAACTTTAATTAAAATCGTATCAAATATAATCCCGAGTGAGAATCATATATAATTTCATTAGCTTATTGTCTCCTTCCCATACAATATCAAACTCATAAATGTAACAAAAGACTTTTACATCAATTAAGGGCCTCATTAAGGCCAATGCTTTCAAATTATTTTATTTCCAAATATTGGCTTCTTTTACATCTATAGGTGGTGTTGGATCTCTATCCCCATCTCATATAACTAACCATAGATTCTTTAAGATAGGTGTGTTCTCCACCTACATGTAGACTACTCTAGCCAAGGATCTTCGTGGTTTAAGTTGTACCAACATTTGATTTTATTGAATTCGTTTTACACCAAGGAGATGGAGGGGTTCCTTATCACTCCAAATGCTTCCCTTTTTATATATCATTGATCAATATACCCACTCTTCCAATATGTTCATTTGTGTGTGGAAGAATATTCCCCTTTTGATATACCCTCCAATACATGAAAGAGGCATTGAGGTATGTGAGAGCATAATAATATGTGGTACCTAGGTTATACATCAAAATGATTCACTTATCAATGAAACCCACTTAATAAGGATTCCTTGTAAGTGGGTGTATAAGCCATATATATACTTGAAGTATTCTTGCTTTCCAAATTTAAGTCTAATGATTGTCGCGAATGGGTAATAGAAGAAATGAGAAAACAAATTTTTACATTATTTCTCCTTAGTGATTTATAGGGACAATGTCATAGATGTCATTGTTACAACTCTATTAGATGATGGATGTAGTAGTTTAATGTGATGACATTACTCGTAATACCAAAGGATCTTATTTGTTTAGTTTGAATTTTTGTGAGTTTTTGCTTGAATTTGGAAAATGATTTTTTTGCAATGAAACTTACAATATAATTTAAGCCGTTAAAATTTTAAAAATACTAAAAGAAAGATATAATCCTCTGAAATTATATGCTTGTGGTTTTAAATCAAAATCATTTAATTTCAAAAATTAAAGAAAATAGGCTTCGATGGTATAAAATAAATGAAAATGAAGAACGTATCTTTATGCCGAAATGCAAATTCATAGTTGGGTAGGGGTGAAGGATCTCTAACACAAGTCAGAAGTTTGGATGGCGGAGATAAAGGTAGTAGAGTACGTCAAATATGATAAAATTGGAGCCATTTAACCTTGAGGAACCTCACATTATTCAAGAAACCGTGAAACAAAGAAATAAGAAACCCTAAAACAAAGAAAACAGAGGGGGAAAACATGCCGTTGTCTTTCATTGTATGATACGGTAGATGAGGAAGTGACTTCCAAGAAGAAGTAGTAAATCAGTGTTACAGGAGATGGATGGATAGAAGAAAATTGCGGTAAAAGCAACCATATAACAATTACAACTTACAAATGAGGCTGGACACAAGAAATATGTGGTTTTTGTTGCGTGGATAATTCAAGTTTGTAAGGATTCTATCAAATCTTCACAGGAATATCGAAAGTGAGATGCGTTTGGTACTTAGGTTTATTCGAAAAATAATTTAAGGTTTTATGTCCATCTTCTAGGGCTTGTTCGAACGATGGGGACGACGGATGTTGTGTACTCTTGAGGACATTGACGCTAAGTTCAAGGGTCAACAATGTCAAGGCTTGGAGAGTGCAGAGTTGGATTTCCTGTTTGGTTGGATAGGTAGAGCTTACAGTTACAATTATGGACAAGTATTATCTATTAATAGATTTATCCTGGAAAACATTTCATATCAAGGTTTTAGTATAATCTTCTTGTTTGTGATGTGTCTTGTGGGAACCTAGCCTGTTTTTATTAGTTTCATTATATATTTTGAGCTTTACCAGCGGAATTTTTGTCTTCTTGACGGTGGTTGTGTACATGGATTTAGAAATAGGGAAGTGTTTAATTGGTAAAGCTCTATTTCGTAGTGTTGAGTTGAAATTTTGGTTCTATTTTGCTTATTTGGTTTAAGCCTGGCATGGAAAAACCTATATTTAGTGAAACAATATTTGTAGTAAAATCTTCTTTACCCACTGATGATGTAAGAAATTAATGATACATAACTTTATTGTTAGTTTTTGTAATAATGTTAGCTTTCTATTGGACTTTGACCATGTAAAATATTTTTGCATTTACACGATGTCTTGAAGAAGGAAGTTGTTATATTCTATCTTAGATTCGTGAATATGTTTCTGCAAATATTTTGGGTATTTGTAATCATTTATTTATTAGAATCTTTAGGAATTAGTAGTGAAGGTATGTTTGTGGTTTTACAAGAATTAGAAGTATTGCCTTCATATTCTGCATGAATTAATAAAAATGAAAAAAACAATTGTAACTACTCAAGGAAAATAATGAAAAATAACAAGAAATATTCTCCTCAAAAAGAGGAAAGAAGGAGATTAGTTAACTTATTTAGCACAACAATTTGAGATAATGATTTTTCTTTGCAATTATCTTAGGAATTGTTACATGCCTATCTTTTTCGTCAATTTCTGTAGACACCAAGTTTTCATCAACCCACCTACTTCATCTTATACACACATTATTTAATCTAAAACATATCATTATGTCATTATCCTAAGTCACCCTCTCTTCATCTAGTAAACATAATTTTACACTCTCATACATTACTATTTACCATCCCAAATTACCCTAACCTCTTTAAAACCCCTTTAAAACCTCTAAATATCCTCAAACCTATTTTATCCTAACATCCTAACCTCCCCAACTCATCCATAACCTCCTCCCAACCATTTTCCCTCATCATTTACCCGAAAACCCCATTTAGGAAGTGGTTCCAACCATTTCCTAAATTCCCGAAAATCCCAGATAGCTAGTGATTCTAAACGATCACTAGTGATTATAAATAAGAGTTTTTGCTCCTTTCTAAGGGATCTTCATAAATATTTTTCTCACTCTTTCTCTTTATTTTCAACTCAACAACAAATATAATCCATTCCACAAATCATAAAGGACCTTTATCAACTTCAAACTCTCACAAACACATCATTTTGATAGTCTTTTCATCAATCATATCTCAGGAAGCTCAACAAATGGTCATCAATTTCAATCAGCTCCATTCGACATTTGGAGGAATCTTTCGAGACTAATTTGACATCAAAAGGTATTCATCTCTCATTATTATATTGTTTAGTCTTTCTAAAACATCAAAACGATCAAAAGTCTTCATTTAAAGGCTTTGTTTGTCATTTTATCAAAATTTTCAATTTTACAAGAATCACCAAAGTGATTGCTTAAATCACCAAGGATTATGCTTGATTTCGCACGATTCCTCTCGAATCAAAACGATCCTTATTAATTTACATATTTTAATCAATTCACCGAGTTTTTATTATCAATTTTCACCAATCTTCTAGATTGAACTTGTCCCTCTGCAAGCATGTCTTTACTTTAGATAGTAGTACACTGGCTGGTCCCATCCTATTAAAAGCATCTATGACCTTCCTATTGTTCAATAGCCCTTCTTTTGAGAATAATACAATATCCTTCATGATTTGAAATTGTGTGCAATACATTTTACCATTGACATCGAAGATATCGAGGATTAGATCGAGTTCATCCATGACATCCAACAAGAAACAAAAGACTTTTGCATCACATTCGAACCGCTCGATTTAATCCACTCTTGCTTGGGCCACTTTGAAGTCATGCGTGCAGAATTACCCTTAAACTTGGAGTTCTAAAGAGTTTTGCCTATTGTCAATCTATCTTTATCATTCACATATCCTTATCATTATCTTTGTTAATCTACTTGATTGTTGTCTCGAGCAATTTGACATACTCCAAGGAATTCCCTTTGTATTCCTATAATTGGCCTTTGTTGAGCATCTCGTTTATCCATCTATCTAATACTTTGTCTAGTTGTGTTTTATCGATGTGTTTCTTTCGGCGAAAGGAGTTTTATCACACTATATCAACGCTCATCATCAGCAGGTATCATTAAACCATGTCGTCCTCCGAGGTCAATTTATTTTTATTATTTCATTTTATTAATTTAAAGCTGGAAATCAAAAACTCTCTCATACATTCCCCTTCCTTTGTAATCTTCCATATTCTTTACATTTGCCCTTTTCAATGTTCCCTTATAATGTAGCCAAATTATGAAGAAACCGATATGCTACAAATAATATGAACTCCAAAATAAAATAGATCTCCTTCTTTGTTCCTGAATAATGAATTACAATGTTTCCTAAGTAGGAAAACAACTCCTAACTTGAGTTGCCAAGAAAACTCTAACTAACTCTGACTAAATCTACTCTAGGTGGCGGAAATTACTATTTTTAGCAGTTTACTAGAACTTGCTATTCTTAGTAAGTTCACATGTTTATTTATATTGGCACAAAAATTATCACGCATCTTCTACATCCCTAAATTAAAGGAATTTCCAACTTTCTAACTCATAATGCAACTAATAGACTAAAATTAACTAATGCCCAAAAATAGGAAAAAACCGAACTATAACTTAAATCCTAATTTTCGGCCTCAAGATGGAAGATTTAAGGCCCGAAAACATGTCGAAAACTTGCCTCAAGTGGTAGGAAAAGTTGTTTTTGTGTTCGTCTCATTGAAACATGCGGTTTAAAAAACGGACTTAAACGGACACCCGGAGCTCAAGTTATGACCTTGTCAAGTTCCCGCTAATTACTAGCGCATCACCTTACCTTCATCTTCTCTTATTAAAAGGAAGGAAACTTATTACTTTCAAGTAGTTCTCAAGAAAAATATTCATATATTCATTGTATTTATTTTCATAGTTTATGCTTTATACAAACCCTATCAATTTAATTCCAAGAAAGGTCAAATAAACTAAAATCTATGTTTGAAACATGGAGAATTCTCTTATAGACTACCAATATAAACAAATATAAACATTCTTGGTCTTAATCACTTTGAGTGACATATTTTGTTTTGAGGTTTATGTTAAGATCACCACCAAAAGGTTGTAGCTAAATTGTGAAGGTTTCATAAATCAATTTTGATAGAAGTTTTCTTGATTTATGATTGTTGTTTAATGTGGATATCTTACCTTAGCTGTATTGGTTACATTATTATATTTAGGATATAAATTATCTAGGGTTGTTTCTTTGGGTGGGTTCAAAAGAATATTATAAATGTATTTAACATTAACCATTTTAAGGGTGGTTTCTAATCAATATTATCATCAACATTAGCTACAATGTTTGTAATTATGCACAAGCTTACATGGGATAAAATAATTACTTTATAGTTGTATGTTTGGATAATTATGTTTTGGTTAAAACCCCGTAAATTTGTTGTGATGGTATAATTGATTTCTTATAATAAATACAATTCTTAGATGGCTATAATTTTTATGATGGAATAGGTTTCAAATTTTAGATGGGTGTAATAGTTGGTATATAGTTGTATGATTTTATTGTCAAGCTATATATAGTTTTGTAGGAAAGACAATTATTGTCTAATATAATCTATAATTTTTATATGGTTAAATGGTTATAAATGGGTGTAATAGTTGCTATATAGTTGTTTTCTTTTAATGTAGAAGCTATATAGTTATGCATAAAAGGAAAGTACTGCCTAATATAATCTACAATGTTAAGATGGTTAAATGGTTATAATGTTGTATGGGGTGGGGTTAGTAGCTTACTATAACAGGAAGACAATTGCTTGATTTTTCTTACAACCTCTAAGTGGTTAGTTTGTCAAAAAAACATTTTTGATTGTTTGGCCAGAAATGGAATCTATTTTTGAGTCTATTGCATTTTTTGGTTTAATTTATTGGAACATTAAAACATTGAAATGTTGTTTACAGATTAAAATGTATCCTTTTTCTTTTATAGAAGAAATTTTATTATTATTATATAGAGATTAATTTTTTTGTTAGAATATAAAAAAATCGGAAGATTTAGAACTTGATGTGTTTGTTTTAATATTATTGCTTTATCCAATGTTAGTATATAAGTACTTTGTTTTGATGCCATTTGCATAAATAGCCTCTTAAATCAATCAATATTTCTATCTTATTTCTTATCAATTACTTGTATTCCATCGTGTGTTTTCTTATTGATGTAGAAAGTTTTAACATAATATTTAGAAGAATTTTTTTATGTGCTCCATTCTATTTTCGACCTAGGAAAAAATAAGTAGCTATTATTTGTGAAGATCAATATGATGTATTGTGTTACGTATTCCACCATGTGATAATTTCGGTGTCTATTGTTTAGTTTTTTTCTCACATTAACCTTCAAAGAACAAGAAATTTCATAGTGTATTATACATTCCATCTTTCATATTGGCATGTAGGGGCATGTTCCTTTGGCGTTGGAAAGATTCATTGTTTGTTAAGGGATTTAGCTCCATATGAGGTTGCATCAAAGAGTCCCAAGTTGGACATTAGACAGTTCAACGGAAAGGTTTTTGAAGATTCCTTCCAATTGAAGAGCCTTGATTTTTCACCTTTTATGTTACGTACATATTTTAACTTGAATTTGAACAACCTCATACATGTTCATTTTGAATATAGTCTTTTGATCGTTGTCATGAACTTTACTTTGATTTTTTCTTGACTAAGTTTTTTTTCCTTTCCATCATAGAGGAATGAAGACTAGAAATACAATTTCCCCCACTCCATATGGTGTTACCATCACTACACCCTCCTTGTAAGGAGAAGAAGATTTTAAGAGGATTCAATTTATTGTGAATGTTTTGCATTGCAGGAATCCAAAACCACCGAAGCTAATGATTGCAAATTTTGTTAGAGATTGCCTCCATCTTCTTCCAACAATCCCTTTATATCTTTCCAAGTTTCATACAATTGGTCCTCATTCATGTAGCTTTGTCTTGGCTTATGATTCTAATGAAGATGCGATGAAATGTGAACCTTCCCACAAATTGAAAAAAATGGGTTTCACAACCATGAAAAAGAACTCCAAACAAAACTTGGGTGCCAAGAAAATGTTAATGCCAAGAATCTGAAAAACTTGAAAAAAAACAAAAATGATATTTTATACCCTTTGGTCCCTACAAAGAAAAGTATAGTTGTACATTATCTAAAACTATGAAGCTATTGAATATTTATGGTCTAAAGTTTGTAAATGATTATCTTTGGAGATGTATTTAGATTACATTATGAAGCTTATTTTTGTCCCCATTCCTTTTTATGTGATATTGTAAAATAAAAAACAACTTTTTAAAAAATGTTAAGATAATGTTCATGTTTTATTATTGGTTTGAGCATATAACTTTGAAAAGAGGAAACAAACCAAAAAAACAAATTATTTAGTGAAGTTCAATATGGTGAAAATGATCCGCGTATGCTTTTTTAAAAGGAAAAAGGAATACTTTTTTTGGTTTCAAAAGCATGGATTCTTCATTTTATTTGTATGAAAAGAGACTTATAGTTATGTGTTCCCTTATTTAAATGATTACTTGATTTACACTACTTTATTTGTAAAAGACAAAACTTGTAGATCTTAACACATTGTTGTGCATGTGTATTGAGATATATGTAATGAGGAAAATTATGTAATGCCTCCGTTTTTTTTTTTTTTTTAAAGAAATATATATATATAAAGCTAAAATTTAATAAATGGAGACAAATCAAAACATTAACACAAAAATAGAGGAAAGCCCGTGAAAGGGCGGATTAGGGCAAAAGTGGGACTATTTTTCCATCGTTTTGGGTTTGCGTGGAGAGAGGGAGTGTTGCCGCCGCCGCCGCCATGGGAGGAAGCTTCAGGCCAGTGCTACGCACCCATCTGTAGTAGGAGAAGGCATGAAGGGGGTGGCAGTTTGTGAAAACCAGTCTTTGCAACATCCTCCCAGCCGCTTTAAAAAAAAGAGCTCCAAAAACCTGCGTGGTATCTCACACTTGGACGTTGTTTTAGTGTTTGATCTAATGAAAGAACGAGACAACTTCTCATGGACGTGGTCACGGCCGTGTATAGAAAAATGTGGGGTTTTTTTTTTTTGTTTCCTCATAAGGCAGACACGTCATTTCACCATGCAACAAACAGGTCTCCAGCCCAATCAGTTTACTGTGGTAGCGTACCTCCCATCCTGCGCCAAAATAAGAGCTAAAACGGCAAAGCAGATCGCCCATCAAATCATTTTCGAGAAGGGATTTTGTATGTTTTAGTTCAGTAAGTGCGCTAGTAGACAAGGATGCAAATTTCGGAAGCATATGCACAAATGGTTTGTAAAAAAAGGGGGTGTGAACTGTTTGATAGAATGCCTCAAATAGATGCAGGCTCATGGAATGCCATGATTGCGGGATCTGCACAAAATGGATTTGTTGAAAAGGCTTTAGAATCTTTCAACCAAATGTAAATAGCAGGAGTAAAGCTAAATTTAACAACCTTTGCCAGTGAATCTCCAGCCTGTGCAAAAAACGTGGTAGCTTGGAGCAGGGTATGGACAAAAGAATCTGGTTTTTTTTTTTGTAAGTGTTTTAGTTGTTATTCGTGAAAATGTGGAAGTGTTTTTAGGGCATGTGAACTATTTGATAGAATGCCTCAAAGAAATGTTATCTCATGGAATGCCATGATGGCAGCATATGCACAAAATGGAAGCATAGAAAAGGCACAAAACTGTTTGACAAAATGCCTCAATTAGATGTGGCAATTTCCAACATCCTTAGTGTTTGTGCCAAAATGGCAACATAGGAACAGGTTATGGATGTCCATGATAGTTCCAGAAGACCACATAATCGCCTTGAAGCTCTGTGGTTGTTCCTTCAAATGCAAACACCTAGTGTCTTCATGGACATATTTTCCATTGCTAGTATATCCCAGACTATGTTAAAATGGGCACTTTGAATCAAGTCTTATGGATATGGCCATTGCATGTAGTTGTAAATGCTTTGTTAGACCTGAATGCAAAGCCTGGACTTAGAGACAAAGCACATGAAGCATTTGACAAAGTTCCTCCAAGAAATAAACACAGATTAGCCCACGTGGATAGCTGAAATTTCATGCAAGGATGTGCACATAATGGATCTGTTTAGAAGGTTTTGGAAACGCACAAGCAACTGCTTACTCTGTTGGAAAACTTCAAGTGATCGGGAAGTGGGTGTGACGTGGTGGAGGTTAGATCCAGGCTCGTGAACCGGTTGGCGAAGTGCCCGAGCAAGATGTTAAACCCAAGCCTGCGGCTTCAACCGACTTCATTCTCCAAGCATGGTTCTTCTTCCCTTACCTCTCATAATTCTCGTGTTTTGTTTCTCTTTTGCAACTATATAGAATTTTAAATTATTGGGATTTTTAAATACAGTTAAATGTCTCTTCAACTCATTGCAAAACAATAAAGTGTCGTGTCGCAACTCTCGAAGCCATTATAACTCACCTACTTTAAACCATGAACTATCACCCTCACTTCGAGATGATTTAGAAAACTCTTACCCTTCTTGACCGCTCCAATATCGTTCTATCGACCAGACGAATTTGACTCCCCATTGATAAAGTTGACCTTCTCTTGGTTTTAAATAGTTAAATTTTGTAATTTTCAGAGACTCACCAAGTACCCTTCGCAACTCTAGAAACGAGATGTGAAGTTTCATTCGTGTACCTTGGTATACGAGGAGTCGCCTTGAGTTTTGGTTTGACCGAAACGATCATATGACATCCTTTTGACGCTCTTCAAGGAGCCCTGTTACACCGGTTTACAACAGTAGAGAGTTGTTAAAACTAGAAAGTTGGCTTTCGTTTGGGACCACCATTTGAAACCGGAAAGAGAAATCACGTCCCGTCTTCACAAACCTCTAGCGTTTATACTAGACAAATGCATGGAACATTCAGTATAGGAAAGAGAACCTTTCGGGATAGTTTGGCGAAGCCGTTTTGTAGGCCTCCGGTCACAGTTTGACAAGGTCAAACTGGTCCTATTTTGTCTTGTCGCTCCAGAAAACTTGTCGTTGTTTGAACATGGTTTTCTAGTTCTCCGTCCCGTCGACTCTGACGAATTCTCCTTATATAGGGGAACTAGTAGGAAGAGTCTCGTTGTGTGCGCATCCATCGAACATCGTTTGGGACACGGTTTCTGGGCCACTCGAGCTAACTTTTGTCTCTTTACAACTGGGTGAACTACAACAGTGGCCCCGGAAAACTAGCCACCAAATGCAAACCATGTGCTCTTTTTCAATTCCGTCAGTTGCTATGAACTCTTGGTATATCTGGGAACACATAGAAAGTTGATCGTGGAGGGCATTCTCATTGGAAGGTAACTTTTGGGAGTGGTTTCTTAGCCTCCGAGCATGTTTTGTACGTCTTTTGTAGTTAGTAAGAAAATATAAAAATAGAAAACTGCGGACCCTCGTAGGGTTTCCAAATCACCCTGAAAACTTTTAACACATGCAAATAACTGTTTAAAACCCTTTAGTGTATCTGTTGTGTGAAATAGAACTTTTGACAAAGTGGTGTTTTCTCTCTCTTCCCTTCTCTTTCTCTCTCCTAGGTTTCAAAATGAAGAAAAATGAAATGCAATGAATACATGTTTCTAGACCTTTTTATTTCGATTTCAAATTGTAATTATTGTCAGATGTAAATGGGAAACTGAAAAATGATAATTATGATTGATTAGGGTGGATGCCATGCCAGCGATTTATCGCTGATATCTTGCTCACGTGGGTTTTGCAGGATGGAAGAATGACGACGAAAAAGGTGATGTGTAATTTATTTATTACTATTGTAATTTTTATAGGTCATTGTAAAATGAATAACTATCTAATGTAGTCTCTTGTTACTGAAAAGTTATAATTGAAATTTGTTAATATGCATGATATGCTAGTTTTAGGGATAACTTAGGAAATGTGCATCTAATCATCGGTTCAATTTGATTCTTAGTTGTGTATGGCAAAAAGGGTTTGATTTATATAAAGTAAATTTGAAATTGAAGTTAAGATATTGTAGTACCTTCTCAGTATTCCATAAATGATTAAATTAATTACTGGGTTATCTTCTTACCTTGCAAACTTAATAAAGAGTTTTAATGGGAACACTCGACCCTAAATAAAATATTCATGCATAACTCACTGCTTGTGTGATCCTTCTTACCATATAAGAAAATTAAGACCGTAGGATGAACTTAAGCTTTGCCCTCGATGAGACCTCCTAGGTTAGGTAAAATAAAAAACCCTAGTCGGAGTTTACCGTCATAGTCTTTTTGTCTAGCGACATTGTCGTGAACCCATATTTTAGGAATGTCATGGTCCAACTTTATTCAGAGTATGCGGTTCCCTTCTAGTTTTGGTAATCGCGAGAAGAATGTCCTCTCATCAGGTCCGACACCAGGCTGAGTGGTGAAGACCGCCTTGGAAGTCACCTTATGAGTCCTTGTTAGAAGGAATGACTAAGCGGAGTAACCTTCCCATCTGTGGAGTAGGTAGAGATATTACTCCCTTGTATCCTATTGGATTTCCGGGCCTTACGAAATTAGATGTAGAAATTAACTTCATCAGTGAATGGAATCCCTGTTGGATCCAAACGACCTAAATGAAGGTCGTGATATAGTTGTTCCATGTCTTGCATTCTCGTTAGTGAACCCTTTTGTCCCTTGTAGATAAATGTCTTGTCTTGGGCTTGTGAAAATTTAGTGCCTTGATCTTTCACGAAAGGAATATAGGGTAAATACATTTTAACCTTAATCACACCTATAATAGAGATTGAAGCCCTGGGTGAAACTGGAAGTAAGCTTAACCATGTGCTTTGTTAATATGATCAGATAAGTACTTTGGTAACTCTTGTGTTTAAAATGATAGTAATAATGAGATCCTAGTGCGACGCGAAAGTAAATCATATGAGAGTAAAACCAAAATTTGAGGTTGGGAATAATGTCACTGGGAGTCCTTGTGACTTAATTTAAGCAACTTCATGTGATACAAAGAATATGAATTGTCAAATGGTGTGATCAAACTTCGAGAAAGCAAAGGATGTATATATATATAAATCAAATTTGGAATTCAGCAAGTTATTGTACTATAATAATAATGATAGGGAAATAACTATTTCGTGATCGAAGGATGTTCTTGGAAAAAGGCTATCTCGAATCTATGTCTTCCTTAATCCCAAGATTTCATCTTGACATCACGTTAGATTTTCTTGTGTAGCAAGAGTAAGTTTTATACATTAAATAAACGTTTGAGAAGCAAAATCTTAACATAAGAATGGGAGATTTAAAATCTGGTAGGCATTTTGAAATATGGAAAATACTTATGTAAGTTATGAAGATTTGTCATAAGGGTAAAGAGCAAAGTAAATGGTTGAACAATAAGTGAACTGTGAAACGAATTTTCAGAACATGTAGGTGGAAAAAGGGAGAAAATCATGCTTACCTAATAATGACCTTGGAAAGTTTTCCGTAACTAAAATACATTTAAAGTAATGATATGTCGTGGGTTCGTCATTCCTAAAGTCACGTTTCTTGTGGTTGGGTCTTTACTAGTAACCTTCCATTGGGAAAAGTGTAGCGTCGACATGCCGATGTCGTCTGCATGTGTCTATGTGAGTCGATGACTTATGTGATTGTCGCATGTGTACCGAGTCTGTACTTGGAGCCCTTACTGTGTATTGTGTAGTGAGCAATGTAAGTCAAAAAAATTATCCTAGTATTTTACTGTTGTATTTGTGTGTGTAAAATGTGGGCACTACAAATTATTTGGACTATGTCGAAAATTTTCCATTTGTAAAATAATTGTTATTGAGTTCTTTGTCTTGTTGTGCCATATAAAAGTATAGGTTCTTAATTTGTAAGTTCTTTTGACGATTTACACGAGTTTCAATTGTTTGCAATTTTTTCCTATTTTTAGAGAGAGAAAATTACGATTGGTGTTTCTAATGAACACAATCAAATTATTCTTTTTATGGTGAAAACAAATGATAATCGTTGTAGTTTTTTTCCACCCACACAAGAGCTAACATAGCCTATGCATTCATATTTATCATTTTATTTACATTTTTCACATTTGTTAATTATTACGATTAACGTGCAGAATTCCTTTTTTCCTTGGTTTATTATTCTTAAAATAGACACAATTCTGAATTTGGGAGGCATTGGGAAGGTTAATTATGGGTGGTCCCGATGTGGATCCAAAATTATAGCTTCGAGCTTTTACCCGTTATGTTCTATATTGAACGTTGAGTCCAAGCAATGTTTGGACCTATATGATGGAGTGCACCTTCAAACAACATTATTGCCCTCTAGATTTGCAAACCTAATTTTGAGAAAAATGTTGAAAGAAGGCACCATTTTCCACTTGCATAAAACCATTTGTAGGATGGTCAAACATGAAATTTTTATTCTTCCACTTTCCCATTAGTAATGTCTTAAATTCCTGTGTAGGGTTTCTAACAATTTTTTATGCCCTCTTCTTACCTGCAAAAGTATTAATTTTGTTTTATCGAATACCTAGCTAGGTGCACTAGCACTTCATTAAAAAAAAAAGGGTCTAAACACTCACCTAAAGTACGCGCAACCACAAGGTCCCTCCTTTGTTTTCTCATCAAGATGTTAGACATGCATTTTCATCATAACCATACATGAAAGAAGATACAACATAACATAATAGATTTTGCAACACATATAATAAGGAAGTTCAATCAACATAAAGATTGATCAAGAACACTTGTATTCCCAATATACCATACTCGGACATAGTAAACTTTGTTACCCAAACACAATTATCCATGTAAACACAATTGATTACATAATAAGTATGTTGATTATATCATAGCTCAGTTACATCCTTGTGTTGGACCATGCGCACATACAAAAATCAGCTACAAACTCACACCAACCAACTCTAAGATTACATCATCAGTCTCTCTAAATAAAAGAGTGCATATGGTGGGGCCTATCCTGTCACTATTTACATGCACCTTTCCTAATAATAGGCATGTTATTCTTAACATGCATGCTTTTTAAACTCTTTATTTAACAATAGAACAAGCTATAAATAGCTTGCTTTAACATTCTTTAATTCCTATAATTAGACACCATTTCTGCATGTGCTTTACCTTTTTTGCATGTTCTTTTCTTATTTATAGATCTTTTCTACGTGTTAATTCACCTTACTTTCTTTCTTATTTTTAGTCGTATCCGAAAAATTGCTAAGTCTCGGACATTCTACAGGTGTGTGGATCCCTTGTGCGCTAACATGCTCTCCTATGATGTGTGCACCTTCACACATTACTTATTTGTCCCTTTTGCACACTCCAACACGTGGCTTCTAACTCTTGCACATGTCTAGGATTATTTTCTTTCCTTGACAATATTGACCAAGAATTCCCTTCCCAAGAATGAACAAATCAAATAATTAAAGAACACGATGAATAACGAATATGGACATTCACCCATGAATTAAATAATGTGCATGCTCAACACTTAGACTTGAGGCTATGAAGGAATATGATGCGCAGAGAATTTTAACAATTTGAATCATTCATCAAGTTAAAAACAATCAACACCATTCATTAAACCTAGAACTATGTTTCGTATATCTTGACAACTTGCTTAGAATGGCTAAAACGTGCTAATTATGACCTTAATCACCTTCAAGGTCTTTACCATTCACTCATACCCTATTTATCAAACTCATGCAATGCTAATTCACCTATCAATATGATCCCATTTCATGAAAACCTTCATTTACTCTTCCTTACCTCTATTCTCCTTCCACTTTCTCCTTAAGGACTTAGTCCAAATCAAGTAAGTTTTGATCTTTAGACCTCTTTGACACTTTTCTATCCTTTTCCTCTAGAACACAATCTCAATCCAATATAATATCAGTCATCAAATTTATTAGAACCCAAAAAATCATCACTCTTCTATAATTTACTCCAAAATTGCCTTTGTTAGGTTCTTAAGTCAATGCTCTTGCATGCTTCATGGTTGGAACATCCTAGAGCTACCCCAAAAAAATGAAAAATCCTTCAAATACCCTTTTGGATTGATATAGTGTGGGTTGAATTTCACGATCTCACTCCTTCATATTCTCTCTCAAACCTCAACTTTACTTTCCTAGTTCACTAGCTTTTTTTCCAGCCCTGGTCTAAGACATTCTTCAACATAACTTTTAATATATGGATTTCCAATCAAACTAAATACTATTTGAGATACCCTTTTTCAAGTTTTAATTTCCTACCAAGTTTTATGATCACTTACTAAACAAAACACCCTTTTTCTTCCTTGTTGGCTTCTCAAATTATGTCGTGAGACTACTACAATCGCCCTTAAATACAAACTATCAAGATTTTTTGAATTTTAATGGATTATAGGCATATAAATCCACCAAAATCATCATGATCTCACTCATGTAATGATTTATATGAAGTTTCAGATTTTAAGTATACATGAGAGACCTCAAATCCTTGTTTTTGGATAAACCCTAATGAGGGTTTCTAGCTAACCCATGAAGACTAAATATCTTACCAAATGATCAATATTCCTTTTCAAGGCCTTAAATTACTATTTTATGTTTTTTTAGGTTTACCTTCATGAAAATATTTACTGAGAGGACCTCAATAGATCATTACTCTTTGAAAAACACTCATTTCATGTTCACATGGCATATAGGTGATCAGATCATACTCCAAGATTCATTACTTCCTCATGATTTCATTGTATGATTAATACCTTTACCTTATATATTTTTTCATCCTTTAGATTCTTAAATACCACATAAAATATATCATGGAATTTATTATAAGTCTTTACATAATATTCTCCAAAGAGTTATAATAATCAAAATAAGGGATTCTAGTTTTCAAGCTTGCAATTAGAAACAACAATTAACACCATCTCTAATCTTTGAGATAGTGTCATCATAAACAACTACCACGTCTTTAACCTTAAAATACTTCATAAACAATTCCACAAATCAAATTACCATAAGGAACCTTACAAATCACAAACTCACCTGTCATCATATACGGTCAAATAGTTTCTTTATAACTTAGAACAAGGCATGTATTCTTCACAAATATAACTTCACCAATCAAAGGAGGAATCTACAAAGTTATAATGCCATAAATAAATTGTAAGAATTATTCAAAAATAATCACACAAGATTTCCAATAAAAGGAGGCATCTTTAGTTCTAACTCGCATGTGCTCAAAACTCGGGATTTCTCAATAAGGAAAGAAATTAAGTCAAGAAAACACAATTCTATAATTCCAAAACCATGTTTGCTGAAAAATTGTGTGTTTTTTCATCTTTCCTCCTCAAATACCTCGAGATATGAATGAATAACCGATTCTCTTGTTCAAATTTTATCTCCTTTTCCTTTCATTTCAATACCTTAACTAACTAACTCCCTTTATGATATGACCTCTCAACATAGAGAATACACTTTTCTTACATTTTTAACATACCATTATGCCCATATACCCCTAAATATTTTTACCAACATTACTAACACTTTTATAAGTCCTTATAACATCTAGAACTCCTAATAAAGAGGTTGATATCCCTTACATGCCTTATACACTTAGGAAGGCAAGAAATTAAACCAAGAAAATAGAGTTTTATATTCCAAAACCATATTTTATTACAAAATTGCGTGCTTTTTCATCCTTCCTCCTCAAATACCTGGAGGGATGAAAGAATAAGTGATTCTCTTTCTCAATTTTTATCTCCTTATTATTTTATTTCAATACCCTAACTAGCTAACTCCCTTCATGATATGACCTCTCAACATAGAGAATACACTTTTCTTTCTTTTTTAACATACCATTATGCCCATATATCCCTGATGAGTATTTTACAACATGAATAACACTTTGATAGGTCCTACAAACATTTATAACTCCTAATCAAGAAGTTTCATGTCCCTTACATACCTTATAGGCTTCTTTACAATTTCAAATTTTTGAATTTTGAATTTGGAGGGAAAGGGTTCCTTTGTTTTTATGAAGGATATCTTGACTTCTTATAGACCTCATGGTATTTCTACAAGCTCTAATGATGTTTAGGAACCAAATATATATTCCTCGAATTTGATGCCCCTGCATCATACTCTCAAGGGTATAAAAATTGAGCTTCCATCTCATTGCATTACTTATCTTCTAGTTCTTTAGTAGCTTAGCATATTCCTTGTATTATTCTTTATTGATATGATTGAAGTGTCTTTTTCTTCATTTGTTTCATCTCCTCTGTGCACTTTATTTTTATCTCTTTTCCCTATTCTATCAGCTTCATGTCTCTTAGAATATTCTCATCTTCATGTACTTCTCATGTACTGCACAATCATAGTCTAAATCAATGTTAGATTGAAAATTAGGAGGCTTGAATGCCTCTTCCACCTTCTTGATAACCTGCTCTTCCTCATCTCCATTAATTGCTTCTTTGTAAGCCTTCTTGACCTTGTTGACAAGTTCAACATCCTCTACACAAAACTTTGTCTCTTGTTCTTACCATCTCTAATCTTCTTGGGTTGTGTCTTTCCATCCTTCATGAATTTCCTCTTCCTCATTTTCCCTCTTCTCATCATATTCATCAACTTCATCATCTAATTCATCATATTCTTCTTCACTTTCTCTTTTACTTATCTCTTGCTTCACCAATCCAACTTCATCGTTCTCTTGCTTTATGGCCTTCTTCTCTTCACAAACTTGATAATCTACCGATGCATGTTCCCTATCACATCCTTCCTTTTCTATGTTTACTTTGTCCTCTCATGCTTGGTTTTTTCCTTCATGAGTTATGATTCATCCTTCATATCATTCATTTTCTTATGCTTAACTTACCTTGTTCCCAATGTTGACTTCTTGAGCCATGTAGGCATCCTATACCCATGATCTATGGTTATGCTCTTCTTAATGTCTTGCTTCTTGATTTCATCATCTTGCATGATTTCTTTGATTTTTTCCTTCTTGCTTGACCATTATTTTTTCTCATTCTCTGCTAGTATGATATCCAAGGTTTTATGAAAGACTATATTCTCTTCATTGTCTTCAAGATCAAGTTGATCAAACTCTTCTTCAATCTGCACTTTTTCTTCATCACCCTCATCTTCTTCCATGGATACTTTTCTTGATCCATTTCTTGCAATATTATTTACAGTATCTCTTATTTTCTTCATACTGTGCACAAAAAATGAAACACAACATTATATAACAAAATAAAATACCAAAATGTCTCAACACTTTTTTACTAAAATGTCTCAACACTTTCTAAACACTTTCTTCTTCTTCAACATCTATTTTTATCTCTCCAAAGTTATCATTCTTTTTCTTCTTATTATTATCATTTCTATAGGCCATTTTACCTTCCTTCTCATCACATATCCAATCACATCACTTGCTTCTTCCTCTATGCTCATCAATTCCTCTAACTTGGCTATATCTTTCCTAATCACTTTTATCTCTTGTTCAAACTATATTTCCTATCTTATTGCTTCTTCTTTCCTCTCTTATTCTCTCTCCTTTCTATCTCTCTCTCTCTCTCTCTCTATGTTGCTTCTTCTTGTTTAGCAACATCACTAATCCCTTTGCCAATTCTTCTCTATCCATATTTCTCCTCTTTTCCTTCGTAATCACCTGTCAATCTCAGTCACACACTCAAGTTCACTTTGTTAGAAAAAAATATATATTCAATACTCAAGCTCGATACCGAATGATGCAGAGAATATTAGAAATTTTACTAATTCAGAAATTTAAAAATAATCAACACCATTCATTCAACCTAGAACTATGTTTTGTGGATCTTGACAACTTGCTTAAATTGGATAAACCATGTTAATTTTGACCTTAATCACCTTCAAGGTATTCACCATTTACTCGTACCATGTTTATCAACCTCATGCAATGCTAGTTCACCTATCAATATGATCCCATTTCATGAAAACCTTCATTTACTCTTCCTTACCTCTATTCTCCTTCCACTAGCTCCTTAAAGACTTAGTCCAAATCAAGCAACTTTTGATCGTTATACCTCTCTCGACACGTTTTTATCCTTGTCATCTACCACACAAACTCAATCCAACATAACATTAGTCATAAAATTTATTATAACCTAAAAACTCATCACCTTTCTCTTATTTACTCCAAAACTACCTTTGTTAGGTTCTTAAGTTAATGCTCTTGCATGCTTCATGGTTGAAGCATCATAAACCTACCCAAAAAAACTGAAAACTCTTTCAAAAACCCTTTTGGCTATATATATTGTGGGTTGAATTTCATGATCTCAATCCTTCATCTTCTCTCTCAAACCTCAACTTTATTTTCCTAATTCACTATCTTTATTTCTAGCCTTGGTCTAAGACATTCTTCAACATAACTTTTAATATATGGATTTATAAATCAAACTAAAGACTATTTGAGATACCATTTTTTATTTTTTAAATTCCTACCAAGTTTTATGGTCGCTTACTAAAAAAACACCCTTTTATTCCTTGTTGGACTCTCAAATTAGGTCTTGAGACTGCTATAATTGCCTTAAATGCAAACTATCAATATTTTTTGGATTTTAATGGCTTCTAGGCCTATAAACCCACAAAAATCATCATTATCTCACTCATGAAGTGTTGTGTAGGAAGTTTCAAATCTTAAGTATATGTGAGAGGCCTCAAATCCTTGTTTTTGGATAAACCCTAATGAGGGTTTCTAGTTAACCCGGGAAGACTGGATATCTTACCAAATGATTAATATTCCTTTCGAGGCCTAAAATTACTATTGTATGTTTGTTTTAGGTTTACCTTCATGAAAATATTGATGAGAGGATCTCACTGGATCATTACTCTTTGAAAAACACTCATTTCATGCTCATCTAGCTTTGTAGGTGACTATCATAATCCAAAATTCCTCACTTCCTCGTAGATTTCATTGTATGATTAAGACATTTACCTTATATATTTCTTCATCCTTTAGCTTCTTAAATATAACATAAAATATATCATGGAATATCTTAGAATTCTTTGCATTGTATTCTCCAAAGAGTTATAATAATCAAAATAGGAGTTTCTAGTTTTTAAGCTTGCAATTGGAAACAACAATGAACACCACATCTAATCTCGAGATATCACCATCATCAACTCCTACCATGTGTTTAACCTTAAAATAATTCATAAATAATGGCACAAATCAGATTAACCTTAAGGAACCTTACAAATCACAAACTCATTATCATCATATAGTCAAATACTTTCTTTTTAACTCAAATTGTGGCATGCATTCTTCACAAATATAACTTCACCAATAAAAGGAGGCATCTACATATTTCTAATACAATAAATACAATAAAATCATGCTTCAAAAATACTCACATAGAGTACTCTTTAGTTCCAACCCACATGATGCGGGGAGCATCATCAAAAAGATTTCAAAAACAAACTTTCTACCTATATGGTTAATGGGAGAATCCTAGAGTATGTGAAGCATGGGAGAGAGTTGAAAATTCTAAATCTAGTTTCCCTCCAAAAATGAATTCAAAATCCTTAAAATTGAAAATTTAGATTCAAAGCTTGGCGGTGGATGGTTGAATCTTCAATAGTTGTTGATACATGTGTAAAGGAGTATTAAGGGTTTACTAAGGTCTTGTGTGTGTCTTGTTAGGATGTAGAGAGCTAGATAAGTCTATATGTTAAATTGTGAATCATGAATTATAATGTAAAAATCTCAATGTGATAATGGGCACCTATTGAGTCATTGTGTGGGAAGTAATCATTATAATAATGTCTAAGTTAGTAAGATAATGGAAGTTATACATCAAAAGGTGAACAAGGGAAGTCCAAGAGTCATAAGGACTTTGTCATGATAAGTCTTAGGAGATCAGTTACATTAGGGAGTAGATGATTTATTCAGGAGATTTCGATCCTTAGAGGGAGTTAGTAGATTTTGGAAAGGAATTTTCATTCCTCGTAGGATGAAGAGGAAGAAAAATATGGTGGAGCTCGGTTTGTATATGAAAGCATGTGAATAATAAAATGTAGCTCTTTTTTTGGAAGGATAGAAATCTTGTCTTTTGTGTGTCAAATCTAAGATTTGCATTTATGAACTATGGATTAGTGTTAGTAACTATGGAGAGTGCCCTTAAATATCTTAGAAATAAGTATGAAGATTTAGGTATTGAAGGCTATGTCAACTAGTTTCAAGAGGTAAATGTTTGTGTAAGGGATATAGGATTATGATTGTATTTTAGGAAAAACTTGGATGATTATGAGTTTGTTGATATAGACTATTGTCATGGGACTCTATATAATGCATTTAAATTTATGTAAGAAATTTATAAGGAAATTCTTTGGTTCATGTGACATGGAAACAAAGGGCTATAGATTATGTATACCCTGTTTGGACATGTAAATGAGTGTAAGAGCTGGAAATACAAGCATGACTATAACCACCTTCCTTTTCCATAATTTTTAATTGAGGATTCTAATGGTGATGCACATGAGAATAATGGTGAGGCTCGTTTCCATCATAGTGAGAAGCCGTTTAAATTTATTAGTAATCATTTCATGATCTTTTTGTTTCATAGTGGATGGTACTATAGAACGTTGAAATGTGATTGCAAAAGTCTTTTGGTAAGGATTGAGATGTAGGTAACAAGGATCCTTGTATATAAATGTGCATGCAATGTTTGTCTATGATCTTGTAAATCTTAGGGGTTGAACCCACCGAGTATTTCATTTGTATTTTTGTTAATATTTAGGGTAGTGAACTTATGACTAAGACTCCTCCATTTGAAGCAAACTATAGCTTGTCATTCGTGGAAATAAGAATTTAGAAGGCCTCATATCCTCAATGAAATTTTTTTGGTCATTTCATTGTGTATGGTGAGGAATATTTCCTTTCAACAAGTTTTAGAAGCTATAATCCAAAATCATGAGGATTTGTCCATCTCTATTTCTAACAAGTACTTAGTTAAGGGAACAAATGAATGATATTTTTTCCTTCAAGGGAGTTGTCTCTGTTAAAATAGGAAAGATCATAGGAATTTAACAACCCTTCATGAAAAATTTTTGGCCTTGCAAATCAATCACAAGAAATATATACCAAAAACCATCCTTCTCGGGCAAACACAATCACCCTAGCTAGAGTTTGGATAAGAAATGCTCTAAAATATTATAAAATTCGAATTAACCTCTAAAAATTTCTATAATGCATGATGAGAGTGTTCCCAAGGTTATTTAAAAGTAAATTTTAAGGTTCATTGGATGGAGATTGAGATATTTGTAACAGTTTAGGATCTAGTATTGTAATCACGGTCAAAGGGCATTGAAGACCAAGAAAGAGAGGGTAAGGTAGAGTGATCTAAAAATGAGTTTAGTCACAAAACTTTGTGAGCACTTTTGGGTAGGTAAATAAGACCTAATGAAGTAGAAACCATTTTTGGGTGACCCTAGATCACTCGAGTCTATATAAACCAAGGATCCTTGTCTTAAGAACACAAGAAGGTTGTTTGATAAGTTCGGTGATAACTTGAACTTTGGGAAATTTGGCATCAATCTAATGAATTTTATAAGATAGTTTTATGTGTAGAGGATTTTCATGGAAGTGGGAAGATTACATAGATTAAGAAAGACCCGAAATGGCATATGGAGCCAAGAAGCTAGTGTAGGAAACCAAAAGGGCAAGTTAAAAGAAGGTGAATGCATGTGTTTTCTTGAAGTAAAAGAGATGACCCGGGAGTTAAATGGACAAGGTTTAAGAATGATAGGACATAGTGTGAAGATGATGATTCCATTCATGTTAATAAAGTTCAGTTTTATAATTTTTAAGCCCTTGTGAGTTGGGATTAATCCTCTTTGTGAGTCATGGTGAAGCTTGGATAAAAGAGTCTCATTAGACTTGTTAAATGAACTAAGTGTGGTTTAACTAGCTGTACATCATTTTTGGTATCAGAGAAAGGTTTTGAAAATTATGAATTCATATTTTGTACTAATGATTGAGATGGTCAAGTTACAGGAGTGAAGAAAACAAATTGAGGAAGAAAAGGTAAAAAGGAAATTGTTGAAAGCTTGGTGCAAAAATGCCTTTTAGGTACTAAATTTTTCTCAGAAGATGTATAATTGTAGTGATTGGGCCTTGAATAATAATCATTCTTGTTATGAGCTATGAAAAGTGAACTATTGTCTTGAACTTTCAGTGAAAATATTAAGTTATGAAGGATGGACTTTGAAGTTTGAAACTTTCTTGGTACTTTGAGTGCTTTGATGATTGAATCCTTTTAGAAAACTGTTGATTAGTCAATTTTTCATGGAACTTTGAGACATGTTTATATATAACAAGTAATGATGTGGTGAACGATTGGAAAATTAAGAAACTAAGGGAACAAATTGTCTAAAAGACTAGGGTGCAAAAGACCTAGGTGAAGACCTAAGAAACCAATAGACCAAGGTGAAAGAGACTTGGGTGAAGGTCACATGGAAAGAATGAAAAGAGATATAGGTATAAAATAATAGGGGATTGAAATAAGTAAGAAGCTGTGACAAATAAAAGAGAAGCACGAAAATGAAAGAGTTGTTCTTAGAAAAGGAACAAACTGAAGTAAATGATAGGTTTGAGAGGTTAGAGACAATGATTAAAATCATGATGGGAATAGAAGATAAAATATTTGAGTGGAGAATGAAGAAGAAGGTGAAGTGACATATTAGGGTACTTATGAAGAAGCATCATAGGAAAGGGATAATGTATTTAGAGGGATAAATAGTGAAATACACTCATGGAAGAGTGAATGAAGAAGTGAAGATATGTGAAGAGAATAAGAAAAGAGAAAACAAAGAAGTGAGGATGAATAAGACTGTCACGTGGGCCTTATGGGCTCTATTTTTATTATTTAACCCTATGTTTGAGTAGGTATTTGCAAGTATGAATACAAGTATGATGAAGCTGAGGAAAAAGACTTCAAAGTGGATGGAAACAAGGTCAAATGAAGCACATGTGGAAGAATATGAAGCTGACATAGTGCAAGTACAACTGGTACAAGGAAAATAAGACAAAATGAAAGATCTTAAATCAAATCAAGAAGATTATGAAGACAAAATGTCATTCTATGAGGCATGGGAAAGCTAATTGGAGAATGAGAAAAGTGACAATGAGAAAAGTGAAGATAAAAACTATGAAGTATAGAAGATAAATCAGATTGTGTAGGTTGGATGAGAATAAGAAACTGGTTTGAAAGTTACTCCTAATTAATTCAAGAGGAAGAGAGAGTATCCTAAGGGAAAGCACCAAGTTTTTCATCCAAAATATATCATAAATCATAGATATATTGTACATATATGGCTTAAGAGCAATGCAAAAACCAAGAAGCCTAAGGAGAATGCAAGTAAAGAGTAGTTTTACCAAGTTTCCAAGTCAAATATACTAGCCAAAGGAGAAGATAGATCTGATATGGAAAAAAATTCAAGCTACAAACCCAAGCAAGCAACTAATATGAGGATTAAAACCCGACCCAAACATATAACAAACAAAAAGTGGATAGTAAAGAACAAGAGTCAAGTGAATGCACTACAAAAATGCATGAAGAATGAGGTGCACACTAGTTCAAGAGAATAAGCTAAGATGGGAGAATGAGTCCAAGCATGGCAGCTGAGAGCTTTTCAAAAGAGTGAACAATCTAATCAAGAAAACCAAGGCAATTTCCAAGGTAATGAAGTGGTTAGACAATTACTTGATAGTGTATTAGATCATGTTGACCTGAACTCATTAAGTGTATCAAGGAAAGAAAAATGCATAACATTTAAATAGATGGATAGGGAAGCTACATGGGAAATTGGTGAATGCTCCTACAAAGATGAAGAGAAAATATGGAGGAAAGATGAAGATTGTGCAAACAAGGATGATCAAGACATCCCCAAGTGTTATGAGGCCATGGATGAAGAAGACATTATCATGGTGAGAGAACAAATGTGCATTATTGAAGAACTTTTTAATTATCCAAAGAGTCTACAAGCAATGAGTGAAGACAAGGTAAATACTTTTGCGGATGAGGTGCTTGATGATGTTGATTTTGTGAGTGAATGTCTTGGAATTATACCAAATGGACCTACTAATGCATTTGAGAAGAATAATATAATCAAATGTAAATGGATAGATGAGTATAGTGAAGATGAGAGGTCTAATAATCAGCCTTGCATAACTGAAATAGATGAGATATCACAAGCTTTAGTGGATGCAAAGGACAAAAAAGGGAAGGATGAAGAAATGACTAATGGAGAAAAAAATTGGGAAATTATTCATTAAAATGAGGACCAAGAGGGAGCAAGTATAGTCATGGAGCAGTTGAGTACAATGAAATACAAGAATAAACAAGAAAATAAGCAAGGAATAGTAGGTACAAGTGAAAAAGGCATGAAGATGAGGAAAGTAAAGGTGAAGATCAAGAAGAAATGGAGAAGAATATAGTCAAATTAAAGAAAAGGGAAATTACATGGGACCCATGTGGATATATACAAGTAATGAAATTGGTAACAAGAAAAGAGGACAAAGGATAAATAGTAGAGATGAAGACATGTGTAAACAAACAAGTGTGGGAACACTTTTCTCCACCTTGGGAGTATGATGCGGGAGCATCATCAAGAAGATTTCAAAAACAAACTTTCTAGCTACATGGTTAATGGGAGAATCCTAGAGTATGTGAAGCATGGGAGAGAGTTGAAAATTCAAAATATAATTTCCCTCCAAAAATGAATTCAAAAGACTCAAACTTGAAAAGGTAAATTCTAAGATTGAAATTGGATGGTTGAGTCTTCAATAGGTGTTGCTACATATGTTAAGGAGTATTAAGGGTTTTTGAGGTCTTGTTTGTGTCTTGTTAGGATCTAGAGATTGAGATAAGTCTATATGTTAAATTGTGAATCATTAAATGTAATGTAAAACTACCCAATATGATCATGTACACCTATTGAGTCATTATGTTGGAATTAATCATTAGAAGAATGTCTAAGTTAGTAAGATAATGGAAGTTATACATCAAAAGGTGAAAAGGAAGTCCAAGATTCATAAGGACTGTTATGATAAATCTTAGGAGATCAGTTACATTAGGGAGAATTTGATGCATTCGGGAGAGTTCGATTCTTAGAGGGAATTAGTGGATTTTGGAAAGGAATGTTCATTCCTCGTAGGATAAATGGGGAAGAAAAAATATGGTGAGGCTCTGGTTTGTATATGAAAGCATGTGAATAATAAGATGTAGCTATGTTTTTGGATGGAAATCTTGTCTTTTGTGTGTGAAATATAAGCTTGACATTTATGTACAATGGATCAATGTTATTAACTATGGATAATTCCCTTAAATCTCTTAGAAATAAGCATGAAGATTCATGTATTGAAGGCTATGTTAACTAGTTTTAAGAGGTAAAAGTTTTTGTAAGGGATATAGGATTATGATTTTATTGTGGGAAAACGTTGGATGATTTTGAGATTTTATATATAGACTATTGTCATTGGACTGTGTATAATGCATTGAAATTTTTGTAATTATATTATAAGGAACTTCATTGGTTCATGTGAGCTGGAAACAATGGATATGAATTTTGTATACCCTACTTGGACATGTAGATGAGTGTAAGAGTTGGAAATACAAGCATGACTGTAACCACATCCCTTTTCCATAATGTTTAACCGAGGATTCTAAAGGTGATGCACGTAAGAAGAAGGGTAAGGCTCGTTTCCATCATAGTGAGAAGGTGTTTGCAAAGTTATTGGTAATCCTTTCATGATATTTCTTGTTGCATGTTGGATGGTACAATAAAACAATGAAGTGTGATTGCAAAGTCTTTTGGTAAGCATTTGGATTCAGGTAATAAGGATCATCATGTAGAAATGTGCATGTAATTTTTTTTATGATCTTGTAAATCTTAGGGGTTAAACCCACCACAGTATTTCATTTGTATGTTTTTTAATCATATCCTCAATGTAATTTTTTTGATCATTTAATTGTGTAGAGTGAGGAATATTTCCTTTGAGAAAGGTTTAGAAGCTATAATCCAAAATCATGATGGTTTCTCCATCTTTGTTTCTGACAAGTACTCAATTAAGTGAGCAAATAAATGATAGTTTTTCCTTCACGGGAGTTATATCTATTAAAATAGGAATGATCATAGGTATTTAGCAACCCTTCATGAAAAATATAATGCATTTCAAATTAATCACAAAAATATATTCCAAAATCCATCCTTCTCGGGCACACACAGTTACCCCAGCTAGGGTTTGGATAAGAAATGCTCTAAAATATTCTAAAATTTGAATTAAGCTTTGAAACTTTGTAGAATGCATGATGAGAGTGTTTCCAAGGTGATTTGAAAGGAAATTTGAAGTTTTATATACATAGATCAATATATTTGTGACATTTTATGATCTATTATTGTAATCACAGTCAAAGGGCATTGAATACCAAGAAAGAGAAGGGTAAGGTAGAGTAAGCTAAAAAAGGAGTCGAATCACAAAACTTTATGAGCACTTTTGGGTAGGTAAATAAGACCTAATGAAGTGGAAACCATTTTTGGGTGGCCCTAGATCACTTTGATTCTGCATAAACTAAGGATCCTTGTCTTAAGAACACAATAAGGTTGTTTAATAAGTTTAGTGATAACTTGAACTGCGTGGTAGTTTTGGCATCAATCTAATGAATTTTATAAGAGAATTTTGAGCGGATAGGAGTACCAGGGAAGTGGGAAGATTATAGAGATTAAGGAAGACCCAAAAGGACATATGGATCCAATAATCTAGTGTAGGAAACCAAAAGGGAAAGTCTAAAGAAGGTGAATTTTTGTGTGTTCTTGAAGTAAAGAGATGACACAGGGATATAAAGGACAAGGTTTAAGAATGATAGGATAGAGTGTGAAGATGATGATGTCATTCATGTTAATTAAGTTCAGTTTATAAAAAAATTAAGCCCTTTTGAGTTGGGATTTATCCTCCTTGGCGAGTCATGGTGAAGTTTTGCTAATAGAGTCTCATTGGACTTCTTGAATGAACTAAGTGTGGGTTAACTAGTTAACCGGGAAGACTAAATATATTACGAAATGTTCAATATTCCTTTTCAAGGCCTTAAATTACTAGTGTATGTATTTTTAGGTTTACCTTCATGAAAATATTGGCAAAAGATCTCAATGGATCATTACTCTTTAAAAACACTCATTTCATGCTCACATGGCTCTGTAGGTGACTATATCATACTCCAAGATTCATTACTTCCTCAAAAATTTCATTGTATTATTAATACTTTTACCTTATATCTTTATTCATCATTTAGCTGCTTAAATATCACATAAAAGATATCATGGAAAGTCTTATAAGTCTTTGCACTATATTCTCCAAAGATTTATAGAATCAAAACATGGGTTTCTAGTTTTAAAGATTGCAATTGGAAACAACAATGAACACCACATCTAATCTTTGTGATAGCACCATCATCAAATCCTACCACATATTTAACCTTAAAATACTTCATAAAGAATGCCACAAATCAAATTACCTTAAGGAACCTTAAAAATCGCAAACTCATCATTGTCATCATACGGTCAAATAGTTTCTTTGTAACTCAAAACATGGCATTCATTCTTCACAAATCTAACTTCACCAATCAAAGTATGCATCTACATAGTTCTAATGCAATGAGTATAATATAGGAATCATTCAAAAATACTCACACAAATTACTCTTTAGCTCCAACCCGCATATGCTCAAAACTCTGGATTTCTCAATAAGGCAAGAAATTAAACCAAGAAAATGGAGTTCTATTATTCCAAAATAATATTTGCTTTCAAAATTGTGTGATTTTTCATCCTTCCTACTCATATACCTTGAGGAATGAATGAATAAGTGATTATTTTTCTTTATTTTTATCTCCCTCTCCTTTCATTTTAATACCCAAACTAACTCCCTTCATGATATGACCTCTCAACATAGAGAACACACTTTTTTGTCATTTTTAATATACCATTATGCCCATATACCCATAAAGATTCTTTTCCAACATGAATACTATTTTCATAGATCCTACTAACATCTAGAACTCCTAATCAATAGTTTTCATGTCCCTTACATGCCTTATAGGATTCTTTACAATTTCAAATTTTTGAATTATGAATTTTGAGGGAAAGTGCTCCTCTGTTTCTATGAAGGATATCTTGACTTCTTATGGACCCCATAGTATTCCTACAAGCTCCAATGATGATTAGGAACCAAAGATAGATTCCTTGAAGTTGGTTCCCCTACATCAAAATAAGTTATAGAAATTCTCTTCTCATAAATTTCTCTAATTCCCTCCATCCCTTGAGCTCTTTGCCGTCTTGGCGGGTGTTACTTCCATGATATCGGTACCTTCTCGAGAACCAACTCATCTACCTTCTCCTTTAGCTCCTTAACTACCACATCAAGGTTTGAGGCTACTCCCTCTAAGGTATCCATTTTATGTGTGACCAAGGGGTATATTTCTTTGAGTCTTACCTCAAGTGTGTCCTTCAAGGATTTTATTAGATATCTCTTATCTACCACTTTGGTCATGAATTTCTTGAGATCAACCTTATTATTCTTCATGGTGGTTTATATTTTTGTAACTCTACCTCCTCTCTAGTATTTTTTTCCCTCGAAATTGAGTCAAAATCTTAACAGTTTCCAAATGCATGTTCTTCCTTCTTGGTTGCATATTTGATCTCCATGATCAATGCTTCATACTTTGTTACCTTCTACACAACCTCCTTATTCTTCTTCTTCATTTTGATAGATCTTCCACTATTGGCGCTTTCCCATGCTTCCTCTCCATCAACAGAATGCACACCAAGTCTTCTAAATAGTCCAACTCTTTTGAATACACATCTTGGGCCTTATCCACTAACTCTAAGGGTGCACTCGTGATGTTATTTACTATATCTATTACCTTGTTATACGCATACATCGTGTGCTTCTTCTCATCTCTCAAACCCTCTATGAGCCTTTATACATGTTTATATTTTTTCTCCTTGTATCTCTGCATCACTCGTATTGTAGTTCCTTTCCTATGTTCTTGTGTGTAACTTTGGTTTTCATCTTATTTAGCGCATTACAGGATTTCTCATTGTATAGTATCATTAGATCAATGGTAGTGATGACTACACTTTAATCTCTCTTCAACCACATCTTGAAGTATGATTCTCTTTTATTTCAAATTTTACCTCCTCCATATGGATATTTATGCTCCATGACAACATCATATTTATTCGTAAGTATTCCCCACCGTGATTGATTAACTCCCATCCGAAGAGGTTCTTGAAGGTATTGTTCTTTTAAATCTCTCTGTTAATACCTTGGAGGGATCATCAATGTAGCTTATTTGGGGTGCTTACGAGTTTATTTCTTTTTTCTTCTACTACCTCACTTCCCCTTAGGCATATCCTATGCAATGTTCAAGGGCGAACTACTCCGTTACCCCATACAACACTTGCATTTTCCCCAGTTGGTTACCCATTTCCTTTCTCCTCTTCTTCATCTTCCTTGGGCTCTTCCTCTCAATCTTCATCACTCTTGGAACCTTCCTTTTCGTCTTTTTTTCCGCCCTCATGCATTGGTGTATCTTCATGCAACTGCTCCTACTCGTGTGCCATCTCCTCGGCCTCCTTCTTCTCCAAGTCCTCTTCATCTTCATAAATAATATTAACCCAAGGATTCTTCCTAACCGGGGTTGTCTTTTTCTTTTCCGGACTTAGTTTGATTGGTGTAACTATAGGTGACCCCTTATGTACCTCTAAAGTAATTTCACCCATACTCTCTTCTTTGTGTTGCTAATGCATTTCCTTCCTTCACTTTGGTCAAATTCAATCTCTTCTTATTCTTCATCTTCATAATCTAGTAACACTTTTTCTTCTTGAAGATTCTCCTCATGCCTTTTATTTATAATCCCGTTGTTTACTTCTTATGTGGGGGTTCTAGAAGATGAAGACCTCGCGCATTGAGGGACCTTCCATCCTTCAACTTGGGCCTAAGATAAATATATACCCTAAATGAATGCTTACCCACTATCACAGTTTTGGGGCTCAGGTCCATATCATCTAATTCCATTGTTTCCACATATGAAGAACTGGATGGATATACATATGTTTGGTGTAAGGTGTTATAGTCAGAGTCAACACTATCCACATTTAAGTTCAACTTGCATGCATCCTTTATCCTATTCACCAAATCACGAAAGTAATTTTCCATAAAGGAAAAAGATAACTTACACCACATGCCCATTTATTCACTACTAAGTACAAACCTTCCAAGGTAAAAATGATGGTACACCACAAACTCTACTTTTTCATTGAGTAGTGAAGACAGCACCCTGCGTAGACACCATTCATTTTTAAATGCTTCGAGCATCTGTTTATACCACTTATCCACACATAATTTTTAAGTGATTTTTATTTCCCCATCACATTTGGATGTTGCAAACCTTTCATGGATGACTTTTTATCCCTTTGGATAGATCCACATTTTATTATCTAGTACCCTAATTTCCCAAAATATAATCAACAACATAATTGCACCTGTGGTTATATCTCACCTTTATTTACTTGGACCACTTCTTCCTCAACTATCCCTTTAGCAATGTATAGTGTAATGTTGTAAAGGTTATTCTACACCATCTTTTGCATGACATGCAGCCATTTCCTTTTCACACGACCATCATTTAGACGTTCCCAATTTATAACTCATAAGGTGTGTTACAACTCTTATTCTAGGATCGGTGATACTTGTGATAATGAATGCATGATTTCTCCGTTGATAATTAAATTTTGTGGTTGTGTCTTATAGTGCTTCATTTTCCTCCAATTCTATCCCGATTTCAACTCCCTGAACCGAGTAAGCAGTCACTCTCCCAATCAACTACGTAATTATGTGCATTTTCCTTCCTGTGAAGTAGAAGAAATCTTCATGTGCCCTTGACATTAACCACTAGTAGAGGTACTCTATCTTCCAAAAGTATGAAAATTCTTATATTTGTAGGACTCTTGCACTCTCTAGGTCCTTCTTCTTTGTATCATCAATGACTAGTTGCTCTTCCGATGTCATCGGGTTAACTCTTTCATCCCTCCTTATTTCTCTTTTTGTGCCTTTTTGTGGTGGTTATAGTCACTTATCTTTGTTGATGCAAAATCACAAAGCACCACGGATCTTGATCAGATTTCTAGGTTGATCACTTTAGCACCCAGTGTGATTTCACAACATTGACTCCTTTCTCCAAGTGTGGGACTTGCGAGAAATGAGAAAGGAGTCTCCGAGAGAAGGTTGGTTCCTACTCCTAAACTACCTACCACAAGCTATTCCAGTGCAGGCAAGCTAATCTAATCCTAATCTAACCATGCCAAGGAGACAAAGAGAGAGAGAGAGAGAAAAGAGAAAAGAACAAAAGCCTACACTAAAACGGTGATACACCAGAGAAGGAAAATGTTGAACATCTATCAAAACTGCCATGGAACAAGGAGAGGTGAGCAATGGGAAGGATGGACAGATGCATCACAAACCCAAGGATAGATTTCACACAGAAAATGTCCCAAAACTCCATGAACACAGCTCCAGACCTGTAATGAACATTAGAACATGCACAAATACCTGCAATGAAGAGAGGCAAGAAGAAAACAAGCAAAAAAATGAGCAAGGATGGACAGATGCATCACAAAACACGTTTTTGTTGCTCCAGAAGTTTGCACAGAACATCATTTTAATGGTAAAAGGCAAAAAAATGCCATTACAGAGCAGGGGAGGAGGTTCAAACTCCATTTTCAACCCTGGAGAAGAAAAGAAGGGAGGGCAGAGCAGAAAAGATGAACCACACCAGAAAGAAGTCCCTCCTTACAATTTATAGGAAGAATGAATAGGGAGAAGAGAGAATTCGAAATCTACCCCAACCACCTCCAGACTACATTTAATTATCTCATTATGGTGGTAGGTGAGAACCCCAACAAACTCAAAATATGGCGAACTATATCTTTCATTTTTAAGAATTTTTTCTCACCCAATTAAAGATATCTAGTCGTAGTTGGACAGAGGACCTCGTAAGCTTTCCAAAAAGTCCAACCTTGCATGAATCCAAGCTCCCAGTCAAAAGTTATGGCCATCTGAATATTTGCGCGCGTGGAGTGCGCTTCTGTCAGCGCTCAAAATGTTGCGCCTCCTGAAGGTGTGCCTTGGCACATCCATGTGTGTGTCGACATCCTCTTACATGTGCCAAGGCGCAAATTTTTCTATGTCGACACTCTGTGTCATGCGCCACTTCTGTGCGCCAAGGCGTAACTTTTTCTGTGTCGACACTCTGTGTCATGCGCCACTTCTGTGTGCCAAGGCATAACTTTTTCTGTGTCGACACTCTGTGTCATGCGCCACTTCTATGCGCTAAGGTGCAACTTTTACCCTGTCAACACTCTGTGTCATGCACCACTTCTGTGCGCCAAGGCACAACTTTTTCTCTGTCGACACTCTGTGTCATGCGCCATTTCCGTGCGCCAATTACCTGTGCCTTGGCGCATACATTTTCATGTCAACATCCATTGTTGTGCGCCTCATACCTGCGCCATGGCGCGACTTTTGTCATGTCGACACCCTCTTACATGCGCCAAGGGCGCATCCATTTTCATGTCGACATCCATTTTCATGTGCCCTTTACGTGCGCCTTGGCATTGGTGACGCAATAAATATCGGAGCTCGAGTTTCTTTGATTTCCATATTCTTTTTGTTTGTCTATATCTACCCGGGGGGGAAGATATATACAACACTTACACTTTTCATATGTGAGACCTAGGGTTTCCCTACTACCTCCTTTGGTGGGTACTACCTTTCAAAGAACCGGTCTTCCACTCATCATCAACAACATTCTTCTTTCCCTTATTCTTGGGTGATTTCTTGATTATGGGAGCCTTCTTAGGTGTCATTGTTTCACTTTTCAAATGTTTAAAATTTTAACTTCAAAAAATTATGTGCCCTATTTGCTTAGATTTCCTTACTAAAGTCTTGTGCCTTAATTTTGAGCGTTCAATTTCTTCAATCAACCCCTTTAATTACTTAAACCTTTTATCTTCTCTATTTTGACTTTTTGCCCTAGATTCAACCTTTAAAATAACGTGCCTTAGCTTATCAACTTATAAATCTATAAACCCTAATCCTTGATCATCTCTTTCTTCCATGCCTTCTTTTCATGTTTTCATTAATAAGAAAGTTGTCAAATTCAAGGTTGTGCACAATCAAATCTGGTTTGTCTTAATCTTTTGGTTCTTTCTTCTCACTTAAAAATAATTTCACTCTTCAATCACGTAAACACAAAAGTTCTCAAAGGAAAGGTAATAAATAATTTTCCTACACACTATTTATAGTTTTTCCCAATTTATCCCAATTTATTGCTCCTCACCTACTACATATATTTTCTTTAAAGTTATTTTTGATTTTTCTCAAATTTTTTTCCTCTATGTGTGACAGTCATTATCTTGGTGCTGTTAATACTTCCCAACATGTATACCTCCTTGCATGCTTCTGCGCCACATATAATCTTCCAATACATCAATTTCTAAGTATTATACCTTGTTGTTTCATCCCTCGTGTTACATTGGTTGAGCATAATTTCATGTGGTTTCCAAATTTGAGACATTTCATAACCTTCCAAAGCACCATCATCCATAAGCACCATCGACACTTCCTTTTGTGCACCCCCATACTATCCATCAAGCACCATTATTTCACCTGTCAAGTGCACTAATACATTCCTTTAGTGTGCACCTCTCTTTTCTTTGACACACCTATCGCATACCAATGTGCACTCCTAAACCATATTCATAAGACGTGTCAACATCACATATTATCTTTGCGCACCTACACTGATTCATCCCAAACTAAAAGTATGTGTGGTCTTTTTGCATCATTCTAACATATATTAATCAGATCCTTAGCACAAAAGTGTTTATTACAATAAAACACAACAAAAAAAACAAAAAGGGAAACCTAAACTAAGTGGCAATATTGCCTTTTTACAAACACAAAATAATCTTATTTATAGTAGGGCTTCATCGTAATCCCATTGAAGTAACCAGGAAACATGGTGTCATCCAAAGGTGCCTACAATTAGCATGCACCTAATTCTAGTATCTTAGTTACTAAAAAGGGTCCCAACCAATTAACTTTCAATTTCCTAGGATGGCGTGCAATCTTGGTGTCATATAAAAATACTATTTTTCCCGTGGTAAAGAAAATGTTTTTATATACTTTTTCATGACAAGTCTTTTGTCTTGCTTTCTCGGTCTTTTGACTCCAACGTGCAATGGCATGCCACTCATCCAATTGTATCGATTTAAAAATGCACTCATAAACTAATTTCTCATCATCCAAACCACCTATACGTGTAATAAGTAGGGAGGGTAACTATTTTCATATGTTTTTACAAGGAAAAATTCATGTAAAAACATGACAACTTTACCTAGTGTCAAAAACATTTCTTTTAAACCCTCCTAAGAATTTTTTTCGATCAATTATCCCTCTATGTCATGAATATCCCCATTGTATAAGTACTCATATGTGTCATAATAACATTTCCCAAGTGTTTGAAATATGAAAACAAGTTCATCGATTTCTACTGATGCAGTGCTTCTCAAGGCAAATTCTTTGGTAGACCTAAAAAATATATTTCTAGCCTTTCCGAGACAGGTTTGTACCTTCCAAGACACATTTGAAGGCACAAATTCATCGTGATTTAGGAAATTTTAGGGAATATTTGAAGGTTTAGGGACAAGTTCATTGAAATTGGGTTTTTAAAGGTGAAGGAGCTTGCAGTTCAAAATAGCACCTGAGCTTCAAAAGATGGTTCCGGAAGCTCCGTAAAGAGATAGAGGTAAAACAAGATACCATTGGAAATATAATTTGATTATATAAGTGATGGTGCTTTAATATTTTCACAAGACCTGAGTTTTTCTTCCCTACGGTTCATTTTCAAAAAAACACACCTGTGGTCCCAAAAAAAGACTATTTTTGAGGGGGGTTCATGCATAATTAGATAATGGGTTTCATACCATTCATATGAGATGGTTATTTGGATTCATTTCAAAATAAAAAGTTCCAAAAATCCCTCTTGGATCTCCGAAAACTTCATCTTCAAGGCTCACCTCAAGGTAAGCTTTCAGGACTTAGCCATTTTCACAGGTGGATACATGTCAAAGACGAGGTGAAGACACACTTTTTTGTCCCATCTATCCCATCCCTTTGGTAAATTTGGGACACAAAAAAGTTCCTAGGTCTAGTTAATCCCTTTGGTCCATCATATGACCCTGAAAAGTCTTTGCCGGGAAAGTTAATCTCCTTCTTACCTCATTCTAGCCCTCCCCATCAAGCAATCACAAAGGAACAATTGTCATCCTAGGGTGAAGGAAATTTTTTTACCATGCACTCCATGCTTATTTTTAACTTGGCCCTTCACATGACTGCGGAAAGACTCGCACGCCATTTTCGAGCCCTTTCTCCTCTTCACCTCGTCAAATCAATCTCACCACTTGTCAATCCCACATGATGGAAAAATTTTTGACCCATCTATCCCCATACCTTTAGGATAGTTGGGAAAAATTTCACTCCCTTCCAAGATGTTTAAAAACTAAAAAAATCTAAGTTTTTAAGTTCCTTGTTGCTTCTTCCTTCCTTGAGCATGTGTGTGAAGTGTTGCCGAGAAAATAGTAAAATCCATTGAAAATCATATACACCTCATTATTCCTCCATGCCATTATAAACACAGCTTCAAAACACCCAATAAATCTATAATTTATCTAGACACCATGCCAAAATTTTTCTAGAATGACTACATGCTTGAAAATTAGAAAAATTCATATCTCCCAATCCGATGGACAAAACTGAATGAAATTTTCCCAGTCTTCCTCTATTCCAGTGCCTTCAAGAAGAAAGTAATAAAAAAATCATAGGTGCCCCAAATTTTTAATGGTATAAAACCCTATTTTTCTTCCCTAACTCATGTTTTTTCAATTTCTCGGCAAAGCTAAGCAGATGGATGGGACTAGAATTTTGCACACAAAGTCCAGTAGAGCATATTCTAGTTAAGTTGTTTTCATCACAATCGAGGTGGGAAAGTGTAATTTCTAAAAATAGTAATTCTCTGGTGCCCTCACTTACTATAAATAGAAACTTTCCTAAAAAATAAAATTCTCTCAGAATAATGCACTAAGAAAATAATAGAGATGAAAAACTAGGTAGTTTGGACCAAAAAAAAACAAAAAAGCACAAAAAGAAAAGAGCAAAAAATAATTTTATAAAAATAGAAAGTGTCCAATAACATCAAAGAAACATCTGTAAAAGTGTTCCTATCATGTTATGGGTTCCAAAAACTGATTCTGGGTCAAAAAAGTTGTATTTCCCCAAATAACAACTCGTGGACCCTAACTTCTCAAAATAGAAAGTTCTTGTTTCAAGTGCGAGAATGTTACTATCATCTCCATTTTGGATCATATTATTTATTTTCACAAATATGAAATTCAAATCTATTGGTCTTGATCCGCTTCAGCTTTGTCATTAGAATACTCAAGTGTGGGTGATAGTGATGTTACCCATATGGATCTGGAGGATCTCAAGAACATGATGCTAGGTAGACCCGGGAACCTGTGGAAGAGAAAGTATACGAGAGGGTTGTATGCTACTGGCGGTCATCCCATGTTTGTTCAAATCACTAAGCTAGTATTGTAATGTTCCCACCATTATGAGCCAGATACTTGAATTATAAGATTCGATGATAACTCGATTATGGTGGTACTCACTCCCAAAGCAATTAAGAACTTGTCAAGAAAGAATTCGGGGATCCTTTTTCCTTCAAAGAGGACACACATGAAGCCTCTCACCATGATAAGGGTTATAATATCAAGCACCAAAAATAAACATCATTTTTGGTTCACGAAATGTAAAAACATCAATGCATCCCGGTAATTGGCTTGATTCCTTAAGCTTTGTTCATATTCCCCACGCCAAGAAAGTTGCACCTGTGGCGGCTCAATATAGTAGATAATTCAAAGGAGTGAATATCTTCCTAGAGGTAATCATAAAAGGTCCATCCGAGAGTGAAGAAAAATGAAAGGTCATGTGGGGGTAGGTGAAGAGTATTTTTGAAATCTATATATTGTAATGACTTCCTCATTCCAAGAGGTTGTCAATTTTGTATGTTCAAGAGTAGATAACTACCAAGAATAAGAAAAAGATAGAAAATTCTTCCATTTTCCTTTCCATATGTTTCTTTTATCTCTCTCATTGTACAACTTTGTAAATATGTCAATAAAGAAAGGAGTTTTAGTTTTTATGGATGAGTGAATAAGTGAAATTTTATGTTCATGGTTTCATTTTGTCTTGATATAACTAGTGAAGTTGTTATTCTTTCCAATTATGTGTGTTGATATCTCTAGTTAATCCTTGTAAGAATATTATTTTTTCTACTTGTAATATTAATCCCTCTCCTAATTTCTCACTCCCACCTTCCCACCTTCCCTAGAAAATTCCTCTCTTCCACAAAATTGTAAGCATTTTTGCAGTTGCAGTGGAGTTTGCATGTTGGATCCCTAGCCTTTAAGGCCAACAAAAGATTTATATTTTATTTCACATACAATAATGGAGCCTTTCCTTTCAAGAAGAGGTACATAGACCCATATCATTGGTGAAAATCAACTAATTTTTCCTAGCGACAAATTATTTCACCAACAGTTTTTACGCCCACAGTGGGGAAGATTTTTCTATTCTACATTCGTATATATTCCACAAAAACACAAAAAAATCATAAATCTGAAAATACCAAAAATAAATTCACATATAGTCTAAACATCTTTAATCCCTTTGAGATAAGTTGTTGAGAACCTTTCTTAAATCATCCCCTTTCCCATTTGTAAATTTCCCTACAAACCGGTTTGGAAGAAGATATACCGGGATGAATAGATTGACAGGAATTGTTGACCTTGCTTTTGAGGCTTTGAAAAATCATTGATAACAAATCAAAGATAATCCATACTACTTATCTCAATCTTCATCTCTTTTTTATTTTGCAAGTGGTACACCTAGAAATTCTATCCAAGCTCTTATTGATACTCTTGATTCTCCTACCTTCCAACCACCATTGAACTTTGAATTTTCAGAAGAAGGAGAATAAGAAGAATAATAAATGGTAGAAGAGGAGACATACCCCAACCCATTGTTCCATGGGGAAGGAATATAGTTCCACTCGCTCTTTCACCTCCTCTTCATGATCTACTAACATGTTCCTGCAAGAAATTTTTGAAGTTTAAAGGTGATGACACACAACTTCCTAATGAGCACATCTCTGCCTTCATCACCTCATGCAAAATTCTTAGAATTTAACATGAAGATGTTTCTGTGATATTTTTTGTAGAATATCTGTAATAAAATGCATCATAATTCTTCTATCTCCTACCATATGGATCCATCACAAACTAGAATGACATCAAAACAAGTTTTGAAGAAAGGTTTAAATCTATTGAAGATTTTCAAGACCTCATAGTTCAACTAGTTCAAATGAAAAAGGATCCCAATGAGACTATGAGGGACTTCGTAGCTCATTATAATAGGTTTCTCAAGAGGATACCCTTTGAATATTTACCCTCCGATGACAATGTGAAAATATTATTCATCAACGCTCAATTTCTGTGGTAGTATTCATCCTCTGAAGAGTTCAACCAATAAATTTGGGCCATGCTCAAGAAATTTCCATTGAAGTAGAAGATGACCTCATCTTATCAAGAAAGATCAAGAACCCTTCAATGAAGGATAAGGCCCAAATTTTTAAAAATGATAGAAATCAGATTACGGGTGCAAACCGAAGGCTTGCCTTGGAGGCTCCACCTGTCAATGTAATTTATAGGACTTGAACAATAAATTGAAGACGATGATTTCCTAGAGATTGAAGAAGTAGAGAATGATGCACAAATTATATTCTGTGAATATTCAGGAGGTGAAGAAGATGATTAAAAATATACACCCGATTTCTCATGTGTAGTATTCACCCATTCTTAGTCTCAAAAAGGATCTTATTCCTCCACTACTGTGAAAAAGAATAAGATTGAAGATCCTTTGTGGTGACTCTACAAAATAAAATAATTGGTTGAGGATCTTCACTTCCACACTCCATGGATTTTACATTGGAGAAACCAAATATCGTGGTAAGTAAGAGATCATCGTGATTCCAAGTAAGTCTCCCAATGTTCCTTATAATTATAATTCTGCTTCTCCAAAATCTAGTCCTTCAAGAGTCTCTAATGTACCTTCAAAATCAGCCTCTATTCTGCAAACATCCACTCCTGCTTCCAAGCTTATTCTAATTTCAAAACTATTATCTTCAACCCCTTGTCCGCATCTGCTTCTTTTGATATCATAAAACATATGAAAAAATCTGAAGTGTAGATTTTTGAATATGAATATTTGTGGACTCACCTGGAATAATTTGAGAAGCTTATCCATCATATCAAGGGTAGTAGTTCAAAGCCCAATACTGTGACTCCTAGTTCTAAAGGACTACTACCAACCCCACCTACACCTCCATCATAGAACATTCTTGTTATGATCAAATACTAATAATATCCTTTCTATGTCTCCCTTCTTGTTGGAAGATATCGGTTGAATAATTGTATAATAGATTTAGGTGATTCTGACAATGTAATTCCTATAAAGGTTTTTAATTCTCTCATACTCACCTTGACATGGGCCAGTAGATCTTGTTACTCCATGGAGTCAAAGGAAGTCCCACTTATAGGGAAGATCAAGGATGCACAAGTGGCTCTTGCCAAATTTCCGGACAAGAAGGTGTCATTGACTATCTTGGTAGTAGACATTACGGATTCATTTGGAATGTTGTTAAGTAGAATCTTCTGTTGAAACTTAAGGGAAAAATCTAGATGAATTGGTCTTCTGTAACCATTCCGGTTAAGGGAGATATGGAAAAGTTTCTTCCAGTGAAAAATATGAGATATACGGTGCAAAATTCAAGAAATCCAAGAGCTAACATCTTGTACCAAGATAGCGGGAATATGAATCATTTCATAACATCCAAAGAGGAGGATGAGATTCCTATCTTGATAGGACCAAGAATTCCTTTCGATGGGGTATTGATCATGAAGAAGTTGTTATCTAATTTCTCTGGGTGAAATTGGATAACGAGATCGAGATGACATCAAAAGGGCCTACGAGAATCAACTTGGAGGATACATGCAGAGTTAAAGGCCACAAGAAGAAATTTTCCTCTTCTTGGTCTTTATTAAGTTCAATTTTTTTCCAAAAAGGGGTTGGCATAAACAAGGGTCCATATGCAACTAATGGAAAAAATTTGGCATTATGGCTATAAGACATTTCTTGGTGCGATATTTAGCTTCCAACATTTAAGCGTTAAAATGGCAAGGATCTAATGGGAGAATTAAAAAAGGGATTTTAAGAGATGCCTTGTGATCTCAACTAACTAATGACAATGCACTCGAGTGAGCTCATGAGTGGTTTCTTTCCATAACTCCACCAAGATGCCTATTTCAATGACCATGCACAACCAAGTCACTAATATTACCCACCGAGTTGTTTCGGGGTACTAAGATGCTCTAGATAAAAGAGACTCGTGAGTTGTTAGAATGAAAAACCAATCTATTGAGTATTTCTTGTCAATCCATTTATATTGGGCATACATACATAGCGGTTTCATCAAGTTTCCCCATATGCCACCACCGAGCTAATCAACGCCCACACTATGTGTTTCAAATGAGTGAGCTCATGCAGAGAAAAAGAAGAGCTACGCACGGTCAATACGAGATAATTTGATAATGAACTCGAACCATGGTGTATCGAGTTGACCATACTATCAAGATCATATGGATCAAGGACTTCCTATGTTAGAGAATAATCCAAGCCAAACGGATTTGAGCGAGTCAATTTCAATTCCATCAAGATTCGGTATCATGAAGATATTTTCTCATAATGGTCAAACCACCACATTATCACCATGCTAATTATGCACAACCGAGTGGTTATTTGAAAGGGGATTCGAACCTTAGCTCATTCACAAGAGTAAGCTAAAAGTTTTAATTAGTGGGAGCGGGAAGTACAAGCTATTTTTGTAAGGATCTTATCAAACTCAAGTAGAAGTAGGAATTCAACTTGAATAGGATGGACGAGCCCTCCATGGTGTGGGTGAGCATTTTGATAGAGTTAGAGCAGATGCCAAGATGAGAATAGCCTCCTATCCGAGTTGAGTGGTGCATTCAAAAGCATGGTTATGATAAGTTATCGATCGAGCTCATGTAAAACCAAGCTCATCTAACAAAATATCAAGCATTTCATCATACCGAGATAAGCTTTGTGACATTGCAGACTACAACCAAGCTCATTTGAGACAAGGGCAAGCTATACATGAGTTATATGGAAGAAGTTGGATCATGAGGAGTGTCCTCAGATGAGTCACAAGTTCCAAGATCAATATAGATTGAGGGAATTTCGTGACATGATACTTGGCTAGGGTAAATCGGATGTATTGTGGAGGTGTCGGGCCAACTCGGAGGTCTCTGAGTCGAGCTCGGGCTTAAACGAGTTTATTATGAGCTCATGTAAGATGGAAGAGTTGTGAGGGTGCACCACGTGGCTCTTCGATGCATTTCAAAAGGTGAAGGGAGTGTAAAGACCCTCAATGTTACATGGGGCCTCCACATGGTGTGAAGTGCCATGTGCATAAGGTAAATCACTCAAATGCTCATGTAGTTACTATGGGAGGATGAGTCTCGAAATGAGGTGACTCGGCAGGTAAATGAGTTAGATGGCTCCTGGCTTGAGGAGGTAAATGAAGTGGCTTGGCATCACAAGAGACAAGTACAAGTGGTAGAATCTTCATTAGGAGCGACATGATTGAATTAGCTCGATATTCGATGTAACAACTTGAGCCAAGTTGACGCATAAGGGGTGGTCTAGGTGTATCGAAATGTAAAGTGCCAAAGATACAAATAAGCAGGAAACACAAAGTCGTGGAGGAGAAAGGTTCAATGAGATCAAAAAGAGGGTGGAATTACACCAAGAGGACTCGACATTCGGATGGTAGTCAATAGTACAAGATGAGAGCCGGCTCGGCCAAGTTATCTAAGTTGGCTATGTTCAATGCCAAATAGTAATAGCCCCCTCCCCATTCAAAGTAAAGATGAATGCAAATATGATGGGCCCACCAAAATTAAATGCAAATCATTCTAAAATATATACATGAACATTGAGATAGGGGGAAATATTTTTAATGATGCATTTTAACAAATAGATTAATTGCATAGTCTTGTAAAGAGGAAGAAATGCTCAACAAAACCCTAAGGAGCTGCAGTCACTCAAAAGTCTATAACTTGATCATTTCTTAACAAAATTGCACAAAATTGGTCTCGCTGGAATCATAGTTCCAATCCCATCACAGAAAAAAATTATATAGATTAATGGAGTTTTAAAGGTGTATTTTGCAGAAAACAAACTCGTTTCAAAAGGGTAGTTGGATGGTGGGTAGAAGTGTAATTAATGGGCATGGATGGACATTTTATAATGTTGTAAGTTATAGGTAGTATGGGCAGAATTTTTCAAGTTACTGAGTCATGGTTTTCACCCACTTTTGGTACTCTACAATTGATGCAAAGGCTAGATCCAAGATTTCTTGCCCCATTTTCCTTCTTTCCATTTTCTATAAATTGGGGATTTTCCCTCATTTTGAGGAGGATGATTTAAGTAGTAAAACTCTCCCATTTTTTTTGTGAAGCTAATGTGCTACAGTCCTTTATAGTGGACTCCTTGCATGGTGATCTATGCCTTTCATTTGTAAGATTTTGAACTGTGCATACCCATGAAGTAATAGATGCAAGTTTGTGGATGTATCTTCCCTTGCTATGTTTATTTTCATTCTTCTTGCCTCTTCAATATTATTGTAGGTGTATTGTGTCTACTTTATGCTCTTTTAGGGTTTCATTATTATTGTGTGTGCATGGGAATGTTGTTGTAAGTGTTGTTGTTAGACTATGGGGAACTGTTATCACCCTCTCTAATCTACATTTTGCTTCCATTTCCACACATTGGGGATTGTTCTCATACCATTATTTTTGTGCATCACCTCTGTAGTGTATATTTCTATTATTTTCATGCTCTTTCTCTATCCCTGGTCTCTTGGAAATTGTAGGATATAGATAGTCAGTAGTTTTCTTTCATTAGAGTTAGTTTACACTAGGAGTAGGAAGAAGAATCAGCTTTCTCTGGAGGTCTATCTCAAGTAGAAAGTCCCACAACTTGGAGATAGTACCCACGTTACCCATTCATACCTTGAGCTCAAGCACACACACTTGTGAAAATTGGAGGGTGTTGTGATTTGGTGATAATAGTACAGCATGCCGGTGGGACAAAGATGTCTTCATTATATTACAAGTTTGGTGTGCTCTTTTTGTAACTTTCCATATTTTAAAAGGCTTTGAAATTACACATCTAGTGACTCCAAAAGGGTGGGATCCACTTGGTTTTAGTATCCCAAGCTTGTCAAATTTATGAGAATAATCCAAACGAGGTCTAGAGCAAGAGAAGAATGTGTTTTTGAATCTTTGTAGTTGTCTCTAAGTAGAAGAAGAAGGGGAAGAAGATATCGGAGGTCTCCATCTCCACTAAATAGAACACTATCAACACCTCTACCTGGTAGGCCTTTCATTCAATCAACCAAAGTTCTCAAACCAATTATAACGACACATCTATAAACCGCAAGGACCACAAAATTCCTATGTCAATTTCTGGGTACTTGATCCACTTGCTCTTAATGCACGTAATTGTATTCCAATTTCTACACTAAATAAGATTCCTCATTTCACTAGGGAGAACCATACAACCCCAATTGACCATATCCAAGACATTGCAAATGTCATGTGTAATTCTGAGATTCTTTGAGATGGATGTTGTAGTTAAATTTTTGGCATCCTCCTTCAAGGGTAAAAATTTGAAATGGTTCAAGAGTCTAATAATAGGTCTACTCATAATTGGGACCATTTACACATGGCTCTCTACAATCAATTCATGGAAAAGGGAGTTTATATGTCTTTATTGGAGTAATTGACAACAATTAAGAGGGCTCCTAATTAGCAGATGACTAATTTAACTTCATATTTTAAAGGAAGTGGGATAGGATTATGCTTTCTGTTAGACCAATAGTTGAAGGTGTGTTCCTTTCTTTTTTTAAAACTATAAATTCTAATATTTCCATAATGATATAATCTATGGGAGGTACAACTTTACCTACAGCCTATAACATTGTTATTAGAGCTGAAAATTGTTTGATTCAAGCTGGTAAAAATTTATCCAGAATTAGGAAGTCTAAGAACTAGCCAAGAACCTACATTAGCTCCCATCCCTGCCCTAAAAATCAGATTTCTGTTGAATCTTCTACCTCTTCTTCTAGTACCTCAAATGAGCTCCAAGAAGTCATAAAACAGTTGCAAAAATTAGGCAATGAGTTGGTGACAATTAAGAGGCAGCAGACTCAAAATTTCAGGTCATATTAGCCTCAAACCCAACCCAATAGACCTTTGTATCAGCCTAATAAGCCACCTTCTCAAGCTATAAATCAGAACCAAGTAAAACCTCCTGCTAATAGGTCATTTCAGCCTTACAATCCTAATGTTGTATCCACATCTAGAGTCATGGTACCAGTACAAAATAACATAGCTCAAGAGTATGACTGGTGTTTCCCATGCAATCAACCTCATAACCAGTCAATGTGTTTCAATGGTGCCTTGAATCAAGCTCTTATGGTGACAAAAATAGGTGTGGAACAAGAGACAAACCAAAAAGAAAATCAACAACATGAAGATACTCAGAAGCACCTCCAAATGAGACCTCACTTGTCAATTGGAAAGTTGAAGATTTTTGTGGTATGAATTAGGTTCCAACTCAAGGTGTAGAAGATAATACATGGTCCAAGAAGAGGAATATTGAAGAAGGTCATTCATCTCATTCAAGCACTTCACATCCCTCTATCACTCCATAAGGTGTTAATCAATCAAAGTGCAGTCGAATGTGCAAATTCATACCAAAGCCACCTTCTATACTAACCCATATACTAGTTGAAGATCCACGTGAAAGAGAAGTTTGTGTAAAGAAAAGGAAAATAGAAGGATGGCTCATCTCCATTCAATATCATTAAGTAAATGAAGAAAATAAATGTGAAAATTTCAATGTGGGAGTCATTAGCTATCTCAGGCCAAAGAGATCTTCTGCAAGCTGCTATGGAAAACTGGTCCGCATCAAATCAGTTATCCAAAGATCAAGATAAATTTCTCACTAGTGCATCCCCAAGAGGTCAAAAAGGTAAAAATTTGAATCCCCGTCATTCTATATCTCATTGATCATCGGGGATAAGTTAGTGCATAATTGCATGATTGATTTGGGAGCAAGTAGCTCCATAATGCCAAAACATATAGCTAATCAGTTGGGCCTTCAATATGAAGTCATCTATAGAGGTGTGGTGTAATTAGACAGGACAACAGTAACCACAGTTGGAGTAATGAAAGGATTTAACCTCATATTACATGTTTATCCCAATGTTACGATATTATTACAAGACATTTATGTTATTGACTTACCACCACTCTTCACTTTATTCATGTCAAGGACTTCTTTGCAAAACTTGGGGGCTATTTTTTCTCTTTGAATGATCACCTATGTTGTTCAAAGCAAGGTATGGAGCTAAGGCTACAATCAGATCTGAGCCAATTACTAATTTTCATATTGAACCACATGTACCAAGTCCAATCAATGCAAATTTCTCAACATTTGATCAAGAAGATTATCTAAGTATTTATGAAGTAGATACTAAGGTTGGAGGCATTCTAGACTTGACTCTTGATGATTGGGCCAACAAAAGACATGCTTTTGATCCTTATAAATAAATGGAAGAAGTTAAGTTAGGATTCTATTGCTTACATGAAGAGAATCCACCTCTCCCTAGCATCACCAAGCCGAATCACAAAAATGACAACAAAGTGTGGTAGTTGTTTTTTGATGGCTTAAGAAGTAGGTAAGGTGTTGGAGGAGGAGAAATGCTTATGTCACCTCAAGGTGTCAAATATTACTCAACTTTTTGTTTCTAATTTTCTTGCTCAAATAACATAGCTGAGTATGAAGTTTTGATCCACTAATTACATTGGGCAAGGAAAATAGGTATTAAAAACTTGCAAGTTTTTGGAAACAGTGAGCTGATTGTGAATCAAGTTAGAGGGGAAAATGTTGTCAAGAATGATCTTTTGAAGAACTACAAGAATCAGGTATGGGATCTAATTGAACCTTTTAAATCCTTCAACATCAATTTCATCCCGAGGAAGAAGAATGATGCAGCAAACAAGCTTGCAGTTATTGCGGCAGCATTTGATTTTGTTAAAAGCATCATGAGAGATCAATTTCAGCCTCATATAAAGGTGATTGTCAAACCAGATGTCCCAAACAACAATTCAAGCTAGAAATTTTTTGAAAATGATGAGAAAATCATCATTTTTTGCAGAAGAAGAAGTTGAGTTCTCCACTCAAAACCAAGACAAGTTGGAGCGAAATACGGTGACCAAGTAGTGCGGTGAGAACTAAAAAAATTCCTAAATGATTGGTGACTTTGGAGTCAATCTTAATTCTCAATGACCAGCCGAGAAAGAAAAAATGAACATTCAAGGTGAAGATTCGAACATATTTTAGTAGATGAAGGCAAGGAGTTTAAATTGGAAAAGTACTCAAAAAAAGAAATCTGATTTTGTTCAACTTTTTCAAGAGTTTTCTAATGTCTTTGCTTTGAATTATAAAGACTTGAGAGGATTCAATCCAAAATTAGCTCAGCATACTATCAAACTAGATCCGGAATCCAAACCCATCGGGAAGAAGCAAATTCTAGTGAATCATCATATTGAGCCTCTCATGAGGAAATAATTGAACAAATTGATTGAGGATAGTATCATATTTCAAATTAAGTATTTGAGTTGGGTTGCAAACTTAGTGCATGTGCAAAAGAGAAATGAAGAGATCAGATTATGTGTAGAATTTCATGATTTAAATAGAGCATCACTCAAAAACCATTATCCACTCCCTTCCATGGAGCAGATCCTACAAGTGGTAGCTGATTAGAAAGGTTTTCATTGTTAGATGGCTACTCAAGTTATGATAAAATAATGGTCAAGGAAGAAGATCGGTTCAAGATGGCCTTCACTACCAAATGGGGCACATATGCTTACAATAAAATGCCATTTGGACTATCAAACGCCAAATAAACATTTCGGTGGGCAATGAATATGGAATTCAAGGGCTTAATCAACAAGATAGTACTCGTTTACCTTGATGATATCACTTTGTTTTCTCAAAGAATGCAGCGAGACCATCTCTTTCACCTCGGGAAAGTATTTGACAGAGATTAAAAAGATTCGAAATGTCTTTGAATCCCAAAAATTTGGTATTCTTAGCACATGAAGGAAAATTTTTGGGCCATATTGTTTCAAAGGAAGGACTAACAATTGATCCCAAAAGAGTTAAAGCTATCCAAACTTTTCCATTTCCAAGTCACAAGAAATATCTCCAAAGCTTCTTGGGAAGGATAAACTTTGTCCACATATTTGTGCCTGATTTTTCCACTCTTGTGAAGCCATTAATAATGATGTTGAAGAAGATTCTTGCATTCAAATGGACAACAGAAGGAAAGGAAAGTCTTGAAGCCATCAAGCATGTTATATCTCAAGCACCAACCCTTATTAACCCATATTTTTCAAAATATTTCATGTTATATGCCTTTGGAGGTTTGGATACAATCTCAGCTATCTTAGTATAATTGAATAAGGAAGGTTCAAAGAATCCCATAGAATTCTTCAATCAAAGCTTAGAAGATTATGAAGTAAGGTATTATTTTATTTAAAAGCATGTCCTTGTTGTCATTAGAAGCTTAATAAAATTCAGACACTTGGTCTTGAACAATAAGATTCAATTATTAGTATCTCATGTCAGTGTTAAGGACTTTATTTTGAACAAATATTTGAATGAGAAGAGGGCAGGTTGGATCACTCATGTGATGGAATATAATATTGAAATCAAATTGACCAAGTTGTTCCATGGTAAAGGCTTGTGTGAGAAGCTAGCTTCCAAACAACATATTGAGTCAGAAAATGAAGGAGAAGTTGTTTTAGTGTTGCAAGACAGTCAAGAGTAGTCATCTGAGGATGCACCCACTCCATGTTGGACTCAAGACATGGTGCATTATCTCCAAATAGGTTTGTGCCCTCTAGAATGGAATAAATCAAAAATAAGATATTTTAGATTGAAATCCATCTCATATGTGCTCATTGATGGTATCTTGTTCAAGAAGGATGTGAACGGGGTGTTATTGAGGTGTGTCCTAACAAATCAAATTGAGAAGATATTGCATGAGTTCCATGACGGAGAAGCAAGAGGCCACTTTTCTCCACGAGTAACAACTCTCAAGATCATTAAAGTTGGTTACTATTGGCCTACAATGTTTGTTGATTGTTACTCGTGGATCAAGAGATGCTGAAAAAATATGCATTCTTCACGGGGAAAGAAAGGTTAACAATGCTTCCCCTTCATCCAATATCAGTGGATCAGTCATTCATGCAATGGGGATTGAACTTCATTGGAGTTATCAATCCAAATTCAATTCAAGGCCACATATGGATATTAATGCTAGCCAATTACTTCACCAAGTAGACTGAAGCAGTGGCACTCAAAGAGGAAAATGTGTCTAGCATATTGGACTTCTATGAGGGGATAGTCACGAGGTTTGGTATCCCCGCCACTATCATAACAAACAATGTATTGGCTTTCTTCGACACCAAAATCACTAAGTGGGTTTTTAAGAATGGGATATATCTTAGCATCTCTTCTAACTATTACCCTCAGGGTAATGGCCAAGCAGAATCCATGAACAAGAACTTGCTAAGAATCATAAGAAGAAATCTTGATGAGAATCAAAGAACCTGGCACATGAAGCTCAAATCAGCCTTGTGGGTTGATAGAATCACACCCAAGAGGTCTATAGGTAGCTCTCCATATAAGCTAGTATATGGAAAAGAAGTAGTGTTTCCTATATCACTTGAATTGTCGGTGTTATAGCTCATGAAACAATTGGAACTAGATGAGTTTAGAACTATGGAAATCAGGTATTGAGCTAATGGAATTAAAAGAGACACGAGATCATGCAATGCATACGATGGAAAGGGATTAGGAATTGATCAAGAGGAGCTTTGACAAGAAAATAAAGGCAAGGGTCTTCCAAGAAGGATATTTGGTACTAAAGTGGGATGTTGATAGAGAAAAATTAGGCAAGCATTCTAAATTTGATGCAATATGGAGTGGCTCGTACATGATCATTGAATGCAAAAGTAGCAACACCTTCAACTAGCTAAGCTGGATGGTGAAGAATTGTAGATCCCGGTCAATGGAATCTACCTCAAACATTGCTACTAGAAGGAATATCTCTCACCCTTGTACATATTAGTTTAGGATTTTCATTCCTCTAAGTGCTTATGCACATTATATTGTTGTAGATTATTTTTTAGTTTTCCTAAGTGTTGGTGCACATGTCCTATTTCTTCTAGTGTGTTCCTTGTATACAGTTCATCATGCTTCTATGAAAGAAATTGCAACAGAGAAACTCAAGGTTGTGAGTAGAAGTTGTCATCTTCAAAAGAGCCCAAATACAGAGCAACTAAAATTAGGCTAAGGAACATATTTCAAATGTATCATTTCTTACTTCTTTAGACCAGCAGTTGAGTTTCTTAGTTTCTCTGAATCAAGAAATAAGATAGTTAGGCAGCAGTTGCGGGGTCCATTATTCAACCTTAATGGATCACAGTTGTTGGGAAAAGGTGAAATTCAAGATTGGAAACAATTTTCTACTCTCACAAAACAAATTTCCATATTTTCTTATGAGAGTTAAGAAAGCAAGCAACGTCACTCCAAATGTTCCAAGGTCAAGTTTTCATGAGGATTACACAAAATCTATGCCCAATGGATAACTTCAGGGAATTTGGTCAAGCTCCATTTAGCAGAAAATAACCCCGTAAGTCACCAAATTGTTATCCAATTTTTCCCTAGGCTAGCATCAAAAGGGCCTATAGAATTAACTCGAGAGGATACATGCAAAGTTAAATGTCACAAGAAGAAATTTTCTCTTCTTGGTCTTTATTAAGTTCTATTTTTTTCCAAAAAGGGGTTAGCATGAACGAGGGTCCATATGTAACTAATGGAAAAAAATTGGCATTATCACTCTAAGACATTTCTTGGTACTGAAATTTAGCTTCCTAGCATTCAAGTGTTAAAATGGCAAGGATCGATGATATAATTGGAAAAGGGATTTTAAGAGATGTCTTGTGATCTCAACTAATTGATGATAATGCACTCTTAGTGAGCTCGTGAGCAAGCTCTTTCCATAACTCAACCAATCTGGCTATTTCAATGATCATGCACAACCAAGTCACTAATATTACGCACCGAGTTGTTTGAGTGGTACCGAGTTTCTCTAGATAAAGGAGACTCGATGAGTTTTTAGAATGAGGAACCGAGCTATTGTGGATTTCTCATAGAGCCATTTATACTACGCATACATACAGAGTGGTTTCATCAAGTTTCCCCATATGCCACCACCAAGATAATCAACGCCCACACTATGTATTTCAAATGAACCAACCTCATGTAGAGAGAAAGAAATTGAGCTATGCATAGTCCATTCTCGAGCTAATTTGATAATGAACTCGAACCATAGTGTATCAAGTTGACCATACTACTAAGCTCATATGGAGCAAGGACTTCCTATGTTAGAGAAGAATCCATGCCAAATGGATTTGAGCGATTCAATTTCAAGTCCTTCAAGCTTCTAGTATCATGAAGCGAGTTATGCATAAGGTTCAAACCACCACATTATCACCATTTCAATTATGCACATCCAAGTGGTTCGTTGAAAGGGGATTTGTGCCTTATCTCATTCACAGGAGTAATCTAAAAAATTTAATCAAGTGCGAGTGGGAAGGACTAAGATATTTTTCAAGGATCTTGTCAAACTCAATTAGAAGCAAGAATTCAACTTGAATAGGATGGAAGAGCCCCTCCATGGTGTGGGTGAGCATTTGGACAAAGCCGAGCAGATGCCAAGATGAGAATAGCCTCTTGTTCGAGCTTAGCGGTGTATTCAAGAGCATGGTTATGATAAGCTATCGACCAATATCATGCAAAACCAAGCTCATCTCAAAAAATATCAATCATTTCATCATACTTGAGATAAGATTTGTGACATGGCACTACATCCAAGCTCATTTGAGATATATGTGAGCTATACAAGATTTATATGGAATAGGATGGATCATGAGGAGCATCCTCGGGTGAGTCACAAGTGCCAAGATAAACCTAGATGGAGAGACTCTCCATGACATGATACTTGGCTAGGATAACTCATACACATTATGGAGGTTTTGATCCAACTTAGGGGTCTCGAGTTGAGATTGGGCTCGGCCAAGTTCATTGCAAGCTCACATAAGATGAAAGAGTTGTGAGGGGCCACCATGTGGTCCCTCAAAGTGCATTTCCAAAAGGTAAAGGGAGTATGGAGACCCCAAAGTGTTACGAGGGGCATCCTCATGGAATGAAGTGCCTTGGGCACAATTTAAATGGCTTGGATGCTCATACCAACGCAGATGGGAGGACGAGTCTGAAATGAGGTGATTCGGCGGTAAAGGAGTTAGATGGCGCCCAACTCAAGGGGGTAAATGAAGAAGCTTGACGTCAAAATTGGCAAGTACAAATAGTGGAGTCTTCATTAGGATCCTAACATGATTGAATCATCTCATCATTTGAGGGCACATCTCGAGCCAATTCAAAGTGCATAAGGGGTGGTCTAGGTGTATCGAGGTTGCCATGACTTTTAAGCATACAATGTAAAGCGCCAACATAGAAATAGGTGGGTCAACACAAAGTCATGGAGGAGAAAGGTTCAATGCAGATCAAAAGAAAAGGGTAGTGTTACACCAAGTGGACTTAGCATTTAAATGGTGGTTGGAAATGCAATATGAGAACCAGTTTGTCCAAGCTAGCCAAGCTGGCTATGTTCAATGCCAAACAGTAATAGCCCCCTCCCCATTCAAAGTAAAGACAAATGTATATATGATGGGCCCACCAAAATTAAATGCAAATCATTTCAAATCATTCTAAAAGATATGTAGGAATGTTGAGATAGGGAATTATTTTTAATGATGTATTTCAATAAATAGATTAATTTCACATCTGTGAAGAGGAAGAAATGTTTAACAAAACCCTAAGGAGCTGCAATCACTCAAAAGCCCATAACTTGAGAATTTCTTAATGAAATTGCAAAAAAATATGTCTCGTTGGAATCATGGTTTCAATCGTGACACACAACAGAAAAAAAATTAGAGATTGATGGAGTTTTGGAGGTTAATTTTGCAAAAATGAACTTATTTCAAAAGGGTAGCTTGATGGTGGGAAAAAGTGTAATTAATGGGCATGGAAGGACATTTTTCTACTATTGTAAGTTATGGGCGATCAGGGGAGGATTTTCCAAGTTACAATTATGCTTCTCACCCACTTTGGGTACTCTACAATTGATGCAAAGGCCATATCCAAGATTGCTTACCCCATTTTCCTTCTTTCCATTTTCTATAAATTAAGGATTTTCCCTCATTTTGAGGAGGATGATTTAAGTAGAAAAACTCTTCCCATTTTGTTTTGTGAATCTAATGTGTTGCGAGTCCTTTATAGTGGACTCCTTGCATGTGGTCTAGGCATTTCAATTGTAATAGATGAAAATTTGTGGATGTATCTTCCTTTGTTGTGTTTATTTGCATTCTTTTACCTCTTCAATATTATTGCAGGCATATTTTGTCACTCAAAATCCCATAACTTGATCATTTCTTAAGAAAATTACACAAAATTTGTCTTGTTGAAATCATGGTTTTGATCCTATCACAAAAATAAAAATTATAGAAATTAATGGAGTTTCAAAGGTGTATTTTGTAGAAAACAAACATGTTTCAAAAGGGTAGCTGGATGGTGGGTAGAAGTGTAAATAATAGGCATGGATGGAAAACTTTATAATGCTGCAAGTTATGGGTAGTATGGGGATTATTTTTCAAGTTGAAATAATGGTTTTCACCCACTTTTGGTACCCTACAATTGATCAAAAGGCTAGATCGAGATTGCTTGCCCCATTTTCCTTCTTTCCATTTTCTATAAATTGGGGATTTTCCCTCATTTTGAGGAGTATGATTTAAGTATCAAAAATATGCCCAATTTGTTTTGTGAAGATAATGTGCTACATTCCTTTATATTGGACTCCTTTCATGGTGATCCGGGCCTTTTATCTGTAATATTTTGAACTGTGCATACCCATGAAGTAATAGATGCAAGTTTGTGGATGTATCTTCCTTGTTGTGTTTATTTGTATTCTTTTTACCTCTTCAATATTATTGAAATTGTATTGAGTCTACTTTATGTTCTTTTAGGGTTTCATTATATTGTGTGTGCATGCGAATGTTTTTGTAAGTGTTGTTGTTAAACTAAGGGGAATTTTTATCACCCTCTCTCATCTACATTTTTCTTCCATTTCCACACATTAGGGATTGTTCTCATACCATTATTTTGGTCCATCACCTCTGTATTGTATATTTATATTATTTTCATGCTCTTTCTCTCTCCTTGGTCTCTTGGAAATTATAAGATAGAGATATTCATTAGTTTTCTTTCATTAGAGTTAGTTTTCACTAGGAGTAGGAAGAAGAACAAGTTTTCTCTACAGGTATATCTCATGTAACAAGTCCCAAAACTTGGAGATAGTACCCATGTTACCCAATCACACCGTGAGCTCAAGAACACACACTTGTGAAAATCAGAGGGTGTTGTGATTAGGTGATAACGAAGTATGGAAAAATATTCATTGCAAGAGGACAACCCCGAGTTACCAAATGATGTGAGCCATGAGGAAGATGAAGTGGTTTTTTATGAATACCAAGATAAAAATTAGTTATTATGTTTATTCACGATGAAGAGGTATTCTCATTCCCATTTGAAGATAAAAACATCTTGATCATGTCATCCATGAAGAATAAAATCCAACTTATGATGAGCCTTTGAAAGGTTTGAAAGAAGAATATATGCAAGAAATTATAAGAATTGTAGAAGAAAAAGAATATCCTCATCTCATTCTTGAACTCCTGATGCAAGTCATGGATTTGCAAGACATGTATGAATCTAATTTTGAATTCTCAACCAATTTGAAAATTGGTCATGATGAAATAAAGAAAGGTGAAAAATATAATATCCCTCTTGAAACAATGATTGATGGATGTAATGATGAAATTGAAGTTTTCTCTTTTCCATTCGAAGAGGAAGATTCTTTCTATGATGAAAAAGTTGAAACAAAGAGTTTTGAGTTCCTCGGAGTTGAGAATCCCTAGACAAAGAAGTAGTGGAATGCAATGAGCTTTGGGATGATGAATCAATTCCTCTAAATTTTTTCCTTGAATTTAAAAATTAAGGTTCTTCAAATGAATGTAAAGGTGGGATTATGGAATTTTCAAATAATGGTTCCATGCAAGAAATATTGAAAGATGCAGAAGGTACAAAATATCCTAAGCTAAGTATTGACCTCTTGACTCATGTTATGGCCATACAAGATAGGTATGAGGCTATGTTTGATTCTTCATTCAATGTCCAAACACCTCATAATGAAATAGAACAAAAATATGAATTCAAGGCCTCTTATGAAAAAGTTGTCAATAAACATGAATATGGGAAAGAAGATAACTTAGAACATTCAAACAACCCAATCAAAAATCATCCTTGGGGAAATGGTGAAACTCAAAGTAAGAAATCAGCAATGTGGATGAACACAGAAGATAATTTGCAATCTAAAATTGATAGACTTTGTGAGAAAATATTTAAGCATCAAAAATATCATGTAGGCTCACTCCTCCCAAGCATATAGGCACTCATGAAAGCACCTAAATTTCATAAGTAGTTGATAAAATGAGGATACTTCCTCAAACCTGTCAATGGCTTCGTGGAACATCACCACTCAATGTTACCCATTCAGAGGTAACTTTCGAAGAGAAAAGTACTTCATTGAAAGTGGGTTATCCCCCACATGTACCATAGGTGAATATAAGTTTGTGTGTTTCCCCTTCCATTGTGTGTTTCCCTTTCCCATTGTGTGTGTGTTTTTCTCTTTCCATTTGTGGTGTGTTTCCCTTTGGTTGTGTGTGTGTTTGTTCTTTTATTCTATATGTGCTTATGTTGAAATTCCATAGCCCAATGGATAAGGCACTGGTCCAAGTTATATATTGAGATTTTGGAGTTCATGCTCATCTTTTCCTCACTTTTTTTGATCTATAATAAGTCCCCAAGTGAGATCCAACTATTGTCATGTGTTTTTTCAAGGGAAAAATTCAAGTTGAAAACATGACAACTTTACCCTAGTGTCAAAAGTTTTACTTGTAAACCCTCCTAAGCATTTCTCCAGATAATTTCTTCATCTATGTCATGCCTATCCCCATCCTAAAAGTACTTATATGTTTTGTAATAACCTTACCCAAGTGTTTGAAATATGAAAACAATTTCATGAAGTTCTTCTGATGTAGTGCTTCTCAAGGTAGATTTTTCAATAGACCTAAAAAGACTATTTCTAGCCTTTCTAGAGATAGGTGTGCACCCTCCGGGACATAGTTAAAGGACCAAATTGATATTCAAGTGGTATTGAGGAGATAATAACATATTTCAAGTGATTTAGGAAATTTTAGGGAAGATTTGAAGGTTTAGGGACAAGTTCAGTGAAAGTGGGTTTTGAAGGTGAAGGAGCTTACAGTTCAAAATAGTTCCTGAGCTTTGGAAGATGATTTTGAGATCTCCATAAATATTTATAGGTAAAACAAGATACCATTGTAAATATAATTAAATTATCTACATGATGATGCTTTCGTATTTTTCACAAGACACAGGAACTTCTTCATATAGATCATTTTCAGCAGACGCACCCTACGACTCCGAGAAAAAATGCTATTTTTGAGGGGTTTCAAGAATAATTAGATCATGGGACCCATCCCATTAATCTCAAAATTATTTTGGGAGTCAATTTCATATAAATATGTGCCAAAAACATCCTCCTAGAGCTTGAAACTTCGTCTTCAAGGCTCTCCTAAAGGTAAGCTTTCAGGGACTTAGCCATTTTCACAAGTGGACATATGTCACCACGAGGTGAAGGTAAAATTTTGTCCCATTTTCATGTCTCTTTGGGAAAGTTTGGTCCATCATATGGCCCTGCAAATTATTCATGAGGCAAGTTAAGATCTTTCTTACCTCATTCTAGCCCTCCCCGTCATGCAATCACAAAGTAACACTTGTCACCCATGGTGAGGGTGCATTTTAATGCCCCATATGTCCCATCCCTTTGGGAAATTTGGGATATAAAAAAATTCTCCATACTTTTTTGGCACTTGGTTATTCACATGACCCCGAGAAGGGTTATTCACATGACCCCGAGAAGGCTTTGCATACCATTTCGGCCTTTTCCCCTCTCTGCCTCACAAATCACATCCACCGCTCGTCACTCCCATATTAGGGTGCACTTTTCTGCCCCATATTTCCCGTCCCATTGGGAAATTTGGGACGAAAAATTTATTCTCCCTTCCAATATGTTTAAAAACTAAAATTTGCTATGTTTTTTAAGTTTTTCATTGCTTCTTCCTTCCTTGATTGTGTGTGTGAAGGCGCGCTGGAAAAATAGTAAAATCCTTGAAAATAATATCCACTTAATTATGACTCCATGCCCTTATGAACACATCTGAAAAACACCCAAGAAACCTACAATTTATCTAGACACCATGCCGATTTTTTTCCAGAATGACTACATGCTCGAAAACTAGAAAAAATCATATTTCCCAATCCGGTGGATGAAATTGAATGAAAATTTCCCGCAGTCTTCCTCTATTCCAAGCGCCTTTAAGAGGCAAGTAACAAAATACTTAGAGGTACCCCAAATTTTTAATGGCATAAAACCCTTTTTTTCTTCCCTAAATCGTGTTTTTCCAATTTCCCATCATTCTCGCAAAGCAGATCGGGACCGGAATTTTGAACACGAAGTCCGGATGGAGAACCTATTCCATTTAAGTTGTTTTCATCTCAATCTAAGGTGGGAAAGTATAGTTTCTAAAAATAGTAAGTCTCTAGTGCCATCACTTACTATAAATAGATTCATTCCTAAAAATTTAAATTCTCTCAAAACAATGCACGAGAAGAAAATAATAGAGATGACAAACTAGCAGTTCGGACAAAAACACACAAAAAAGAAAAAAAAAAAATAACTTTATAAAAATATAAAGTGTCCAAGAACATCAAAGAAACATCTATGAAATTTTTCCTAGCATGTTATGGGTTCCACAAAACTGATTCTATGTCAAAAAGGAGTATTTCCCAAAATAGCAACTCATGAACCCTAACTGCTAAAAATAGAAAGTTCTCGTTTTAAGTGCAGAAAGTTGTTGTCATCTCCATTTTGGCTCATCTTGTTGATTTTCACACAAGTATGAAATTAAAATTTTATGGTCTCGAGCCTACTTTTTATCTATCATTAGAATACTCAGGTGTGGGTGATAGTGATGTTACCCATATGGATCTGGAGGATCTCAAGAACAAGATGTTATATAGACCCGGGGAACTTGTAAAAGAGAAAGTTTACATGAGTGGGTTGTATATTATGGGTGGTCATCTCATTTACATTCAAAGCACTAAATTGGTATTGGAATGTTCCCACCATTAAGATCCAAAATAATCGAATCATAAGAGTTGATGATAACTTGATTCTAGTGTTACTCACTCCCAAAGCAATTAATAACTTATCAAGAAAGAAGTCGGGATCCCTTTTCCTTCAATGAGGACACACTAGAGTCTCTTACCGAGATAAGGGATGCAATATCAAGCACTATGAAGAAACATCAGTCTTGGTTCACTAAATTTAAAATCATCAATTTCATCTCAAATAATTAACTCGAGTCCTTGAGCTTTGTTCATATTCCCTAAGTTGAGAAAGTTACACCTGCGGTGGATCGATATAGCACAAAATTCAAAGGAGTGGAGATCTTCCCAGAGGCACTCAACAAAGTTCCATCTGAGAGTGAAGTAAAATTAGAAAGGGAATTGTCTTCATCTGAGTATTTATCTCTCTTCTTTTCTCTCTCTTCCCTCCCCTTCCTCTCTTCCTTCATGTTCTATTTCTTCATTAGGGGGTTACACTTTTCACTTTTGTCTTATTCATTTAAATGTGACTATAGTTGACATTGTAATAAGTTTCCCTCAATTAATAAAAATGGGACTTAATTTCCTTCCTAGGAATACGAAGAGTCACATGTTGTAAAATACAAATGAAAGGTCATGTGGGGGGTAGGTGAAGAGTCTTTTTGAAATCTATATATTTTAATGACTTCCTCATTCCAAGAGGTTGTCAATTTTAAAGTTCGATAGTAGATAACTACCAAGAATAAGAAAAAGATAGAAAATTATTCCATTTTATTTTCCATATGTTTCTTCTATCTCTCACATTGTACAACTTTGCAAATACAAAGAAAGGAGTTTACGCTTTTACGGATGAGTGAATAAGTGAAATTTTATGTTCATGGTTTCATATTTTCTTGATATAACTAGCAATGTTGTTATTCTTTACAATTGTGTGTGTTGATATATCTTGTTAATCCTTGCAAGAATATGATTTTTCCTACTTGCAGCATTAATCCCTTTCCTAATTTCTCACTCCCATATTCCCACCTTCCTAGCAAATTCCTCCCTTGCGTAAAATTACAAGAATTTACCACAGGTGTAGTGGAGTGTGCATGTTGGATTCCCAAACTTTAAGGCCAACAACATATTTATATTTTATTTTGCATACAATAATGGATCTACCCCATTCAAGTAGAGGGACCTAATCCCAGAGTGTTGGTTAAAATCAACTAATTTGTCCTGGCGATAAATTATTTCACCAAAAGTAACATAAAATCTACTGGTAAAATATCATTTGTGCCAAACATGAACCGAAAGGGTGTGGCCTTGTTCAACCTTTTTTAAGCTATCGTGTATGCCCATAGGATGACTAATACCTTATAATCCCAATCCTTCCTTCCAACATCACATATCTTCATCAAGGTTTTTCCTAAGATTTTTTTAAAAGCCTCAGCATTGACATTAGCATGTGGGTGATAGGTTGTAGTCCTATGGTGTGCCACCATAAACTCGTTAGATGAATCATAATAGTCTCATTCAAAAAATGAGTCCCTCTATCACTTGTAAGGATCAATGGAAATCGATACCTACTTATGATATTCTCCCACATAAATCTAGTTATTGTTTCTATAGTGTAATCTTTTGTAGGTGCAACCTCTTCCCACATTGTTAAGTAATAAGTACATATAATGATGAAGCATGCCTCCATCCTACATGAAGGTGGTGCAATGTGGCCTAAGAAGTCAATTACCCACTTATAAAATGGTTTTTTCCTCACTATAGGTTGTCATGACATCTCATATTTATTTCTGAACATGCCTATTCTCGAAAATGGTCACACACTATGATAAAGGACTTAATGTCCTTGTATAGTGTTTCCCACCATAAACCTACCAACAATATTTTATGTGCGGTTACTTCTCCTGCATAGTGTCCCCTAACACTTCTTCCATGCACTTCCTCCCTTATAGCTTCAAGATCATGCTCTAACACACATCTATGCAAGACTTCATCTCTACCCACCCTATAAATGTCTCATTTAATGAGTTGATATGGCATTGCATGGATAGCAAGTTTCTTATTTTCCTAGGTCTTCATTCCCTCATGCTCAAGTCTAGTGCGTAAGAACACTACAGTATCCTCCGAATCGGATGGTACACGATTGAGTCTAAACAATTCAACATTTGTTATAGTATCATATATTTTCTTCACATCCTTTCGGGGTTAATCCTTGATAAGTGAACAGGACCCAAGTTACTCTTTCCTTGCTTCACGATGACCATAAAATCAAACTCTTGAAAGAGAACGATCAAATGGTATATGCGCCTCTACAAGACCAACTTATTGACTAATTACTTTAAGGTCGTTTGATACGTGTAAAATATAAATGGTGTGGCCAATATGTACAACCTAAATTTATGAAGCAATTATATCATGGATAATGCCTCACGCTCCATAATTATATAATTATGTTTAGCTTGATGTTGTCTTCCTTCTCACAAAGCAGATAGGGTGATAAAAGTTACATTTTCCGGTTATGCCAACACGGATCCAATTTCCATACCAAAAGCATCTACATATGCATGGAAAGGATTGTTATAAGAAGGAAATCTTAAAATAGGTGTGGTGGTCAGCTTCTCCTTCAAGGTCTCAAAATCCTATTGTTGCACATCACCCCAATAAAACTTTCCTTTGGCCTTGAGAAATTCTTCCAAGGGTCTTTGAGATCTTCGCATACCCCTTAATAAACTTTCTGTAATAACCAGTGTGCCCTATAAAACTACACACTTCACTATAATTTGTTGATTCTTCCAGCCAAAATAACTACAATCTTAGTTGGGTCTACTAACAATCCTTCTTTGTAAATAATATGCCCAAGTAATGTGTTAAAGGGGGTGGAAAAAATGCACTTATTGATGTTTAGAGAGATGTTAAGCTTCTTGCATCTCTCAAACATAAATATAATGTTATCAAAATTATCTTTCACCAACCCATAAATGGTCAAATCATCCAAGTAGACCTGTAAAAACTTGTGAATGAAATCCTAGAATGTTTGGACAACAATGTGTGATAAGACCACTGGCGCATTATTCAACTCAAAGGGCATAATAATGTAGGAAAATCTTCCCCATTCAGTTGTAAAGGTGTTCTTCTCCTCATCTTCATGTGCAATGTGTATTGTATGGTACCCTAAAAACCCATTCATGAATGAATATATCTCACACCCTATAACACCTTTAAATATCTCTTCAATGAATGGTGTAGGAAAAGGGTCTATGATGAGATGAAGAATTGAGTACCCTATAGTCAACACAAATCCATATCCAGACATCCTTCTTAATGTTGATCACCATGGGGCTAATCCATTCAGATTCCTTCATAGGTTTAATGATCCCTGAATTGAGCATTTTTCAATCTCCTCTTTCACCTATACATGCAGGTTGGGATTCATCATATAAGGTCTTTTCCGAACTAGTTGTGCACCATCCCTTAGCTTTATCTTCATCTCTCCCAAAAATGGACGTACGCCCTTCAAATCATGATAACCCTTTAGAAAAAAATGTTGGAAGTCACGCAACTACTCAATAATCTTCACAACTTTTGGTTCCAACCAATAATTGACAATAATCACCTCTTTCGGTGCATTTTTTAGTCCCAATGTTCAATTTCTTAGCCTTCATATGTGATATGCATGCACCTACTCATCTATGGATTCCAATATTTCACACACACCCTCGGTGTGTCGATATCTAGATCCTCAACTTCCTCATCATCAATAAGGTAGACCATTTTTCCTTTCTCGTTCTCTTTCCATGAGCGACCCAAAAATGTTTCTTTTGTTTCTATCACATCCTCATATACCTTAATATCGAGTTCTCCTAATAGCTAAATCATGAGTTATTTAGCCTTTGTGTTATCTTGAAATGTAGTATGCTTCATGATCTACAAGCTTAGCTTCATGCACTAGTGACTTAATGGAAAAGTAATCAAAAGTATGAACAATACCTTCCATCACATCGTGCCAACTTGTTGTTTCTTGCTTCAGCTCAACACGCACATACCAAGCATGCGCACAACCTTACAGAGTGGAGTAAAACTTATGCCTCTAAAGAGATGGTGGTAAAGCTTCTTGTCCTTGTGCCCAATGTCTCTCACAACTTTAAACGTGTAACAAGGGAGAAGTCTTCCCATCATAACCTTGTACTAAGGAAGGAACATTTCTATGAGTAAATTATGTCAAGAAGGCTACTCTAATCTCACGCCAACCTAATAGAGTGTCCTTGTGTGTTTCCCACCAATGCATTTTTTTCCCACACAAGGTATACACTATCATGTTTTTCCTATCTCCCTCATTTCACCATTGGTCTTCCATCACACGCAAGAAAGATTCAAGTTTCTCCTCTCCATTATACCATAGTAAATTAGCCTTACCTAAGAATCTAATCATGGTTAGCCTAATCATCCTCATAACTCTTCCTCATACCTCACAACCTACCATCTTATAAGTGTCATGGGACCAACTATCACATGCCACACTTTTTGTATCACTAATCAAATACTCCTCTTCCCAATGAAGAAAGCATTCTTTGTGCATATATTCTATTTAGATCCTCCTCATTGATAGGCTTTGTATAAGTCACAATATTTGCATAATCCAATGATATGAGAAAGCACTCGGTTTCACCATTTTCTTTACATTTTGAATGTGAAGAAACAGAGATAATGTTATGGGATGAGGAGGAATACCTATTGCGATGGTTGGGTTGAAGGTTGTGCACATGTTTCGAATTCTTGATTCGATACTAACTGTGGGAGCTTCCTTTTGGCTACGAGGAACTACCTAAAATAGAAAACAAGACCACAAAAGAAGAGTTAAATAATATATGACAATGGATTGCCTAGTGAGTGCTAGATCCGGGAAGTGTGATACTTCCTAGATGGTTGTCAATCCACTGTTTAATACAACTTAATGTGAGAAATAACATAAATAAACAAATTCCTACTGTAGTTGATATGATTTAGGTATCTCATTCAAATAAAATAAGAAAATATAATATAACATGATAGGTTATGATCAGATATGGAGGTAGGGTAAGGGGTCAAAGTGTTGGAATAGGTCAGTTTTAGGTTCTGGGTCACTTAGGTTACTTGGATAAAGATTCTTAGGTTTTGTTATTGATAGGATGGCCAAATATAGAGATCGGCGTCGGTCGGATATGACCGATCATGGTTTAGGAAGAACCGACGATGGTTATGGGTAACCGGCGTTAGTAGAGACGGGCTGATAAAAAATCAATAAGATCTGGTTGTGGGGTTTGAGTTGAGGTTAGACAAAGATGATAGAGGGAATGACGAGGTATATGGGGGTCTTAGGAACACTCAGAGATATGTAGAAGTCAGGTATAGGTGGTTTTATGGTGTGGGTGGAGGAATGGTTGAGTTTACAAAAAGAGGAATAATAGGGGAATGGGAATGCAAGTCACAAATAACAACAGAGATGAAAAAACCTTATAAACAGAATAAAGATGGAATAACACAGGTGATAAACACACTTACCAATATAGCAGGTCCAATGGTTGGGTGGTGATGGTGGTTGATCGGTGGAATGGTGCTTAGTGCTACGGCAAAGTGCTTCCTAGAATGCTACCATGAGAGTGATACCTCTAGATCTATCTTGATGTTGGCTATGGCTGCTTGGATGTGTGAAAGAGCTTTGGTTCTTACTTGCATGTAGATCTCCTTTTTCTCCCAAAAATTGAGAATGTGTCCAACCTCCCAAACAAGGTTACCAAAGTGAATAAATGGTAACCGATGACGGTTAAGGTGGGATTCCCTAGGTTTACTAAAAATGACATATCTTCCATCATTTGGGTCAGTTTTTCCATTTTTTTGGATCGATTATATTTTAATGAGTGGGAATGTGGTCGAGGAATAATAGGCATTGATTTTTAGGGCTGAACTAATTCTTAGTTAGTTACGATGAGTAGATAGATACTAAAATTAGGTTTATAATGGGTGTCTAGGTGAGGTGGTGGTGTGAGGTGTCTAGGTGAGGTGGAAATTAGTTTAATTAAGATAATTAAATAATGAATAAAGTGAGGATGAGTATTAATTTAACTAAAGTGATTAAATTAATATTAATGTATGATGTAATGGTCATGGTTAGGTAAAGTGTTTAAGTTATTTGTTCGAAAGGGGACCAAGGGGAGTGTGACCCAATTTTGGTGTCTACATTTTTCCCCTTTTTGTTGCGTAACTTGTATTGCTAAGCGTCTTACGACAAAAAAACATGAAGTAGTTTCCCCATGTGTGGGTGAAGGTGATCCCCCTCAAACCGGGCACTGATGAGGTGTAAGAAGGAATCGGTGAGTGGTTTGATAAAGGTGTAGGTGGGGAAGATAGGTGGGGGAAGGTTTGAGTATTGATGCTAAGGGGTAGTAGGTTATGGTCAAAATTGGGTCATGGGTAATGATAATCAAATGCACGCACACGTATAGATTGCAACATGGTACCAGGTTAAAGGGTGTGCAAACTCTACATCATCCAAGGTCAATACGTTTATCCAAACAAGGGTGAAGTGATTCAGGTATCTAAGGTATAGGATATGGTCTAGAAACACAACATAGGTCAGGTGCAAGAACATTTAGGTATGTTCCGGTACACCAAAGGTTTGGTCGGGATAAACGGCACGGCAATAGGCAAGGTATGGTTGGTAGGCTAAAACAACATAGGTAAAAGCATCACAAGGTACAACGAGTATATAAGGTCAATGGTCACACCAAGTAGGTCAACTTCAAGAAAACAAGTCATGGCACGGGTAAGGCCAAGGTATAGGTAAAATAACAACTCCTAAGATGTAGCAAAGGCAATGTAGGGGTAGGTTGGGTTTGTAGGTATGGTTCAATGGGTGTCGAAATGATAAAAATGTGTGTTGGCACTAATGGGTGCAGGCAAAAGGAATCTTAACAAGACCAAATAGTTATAAGGGTGGACCAATGCCGGTTATAGGATGACCGATTTCGGTTGGATAGGGAAAAAATAGGAAAGGCGTCGGTCAGGTCGGGTTGGGTTTATAAAACAAAAATTCTATATTTTACATAATCATTTTTGTGTTGTGATGTTGGAGAAAACAATAGAGCCGTTCGATGTTTGGTGATTTTTCTGAGAGAGGATAGGGCATTATACCTATCAAAGGTGGAGAGTACAAGTTGGTGAGAGGAGCTAGGGAGACGGGTCCACAAGCTCAGGGGGATCAATTTGATTAGGTGGAGGTGAGGAGGGAATTTAGTGATGGCAGAGGTAGGAGAGGGATCAGGTGGACCACCGGTACAACATCTCGACATTCCACCATGTAGATGGTGTCATGATGATGTAGGATTCAATCCCATTCTAAGTTGGTTAAGTAGATTGATTTGTAGAAATCAGGTTAGGGTAAAATGGGTTTTTGGGGGAAAATTAAATTGAAATTTGTAAAGAAATGTGTACAATAGAGAACGGTAGGAAGGTTGAAGTAAGTTAAAAAATGGGGGAATGGGTGGAGGGGATATTTGGGTAGGAATGGGTGGGTAGTTAGGGAGGAATGGTGAATTTTTAGAAAAAATGGGAGGGTTTCATGGATTTTTTCACCATGATAGTGACCAATGTCGGTCAAGGGTTGGCCGACGTTGGTGGTAGTTAGCCGGCATCGGTCATAAATGAGGTGACCGATGCCAGTTTTGGGAGACCGATGTCATTTTTGGGAGACCAATGTCATTCAAAGATGAGGGAAAAATAGGCCAAGAGATGAGATAGGGTGGGTGGGGGAGATAAGCCATGAGATAGGAAGATGGTGTTGACGGAGAATAGCATGGGTAAGAGGTATAAATAGGAAAGAGTTGAGGGTGGGAAATTGAGATGGGAGGAAAGGTAGTTGTCAGGGTTGGGGTGGGGAGATAGGGCACTAGTAGGGGGATCTGGGGAATAGGTTGGGGTTCAAGGGTGGAGCGGAGTATGGTCAAGGTTTAATGATGTTATGGTTTGTTGGATGCAGACGAGGGACCAGTTATGGATGCGCGATAGGGTACCACCCCTGTTATTAGCGGTACGAGGGAGCACGATAGTTGAGGAGTGGCACCATGTGGCCGAGGTAGGCCTGATTAGGGTTAGACGTTACCAAAGACATAGTCCGAGAGCTGAGTTTTATGGTCACCTTCATCAACAGATGGGATTCAGTGACCAACACATTTCGGTTTCTAACAAGTGAGATGACCGTCATTTTAGAATATGTTTATAGGATCCTGCGGATGTTGATAGTAGGGACACAGGTGTATTCCATTTCCTTAGAGGCATATAAGGATTTGATGTTGATAGTTTTTGGAGAAGGGCTGGCAGAGTTAAGGTTCTATAGTGCCAGCATGAGTTATGGTGATATATATTGGGCCCATCCAGAGGAGATGAGGTTAGTGGTGTTGATGATGGAGGCAGTCTATTGCTTTACGCTGCTAGATGTGGAGGGTGGGAGATTCCCATGGGCATTGATGGGGGTTCTTCATGACATGATGGAGGACAGGACCCGGTTTTCATGGGCACTAGCATTCTTAGTGCAATTGTATAAATATTTATGGGCCTATGGGCGGTTACGACGGTTCATCATATGTTGCATTCCTACTACACTGTTGGGCATATGAGCACATCATGTGTGTGCATCCAGTGGGCATGCCCCAACCTAATGCATTCAAGGTGGGCATGGTTTGGGTGGGCTACAAGCGATGGGTACCTACTATTGGAGAGTGTCGAGTTGTCAGGGCTACACACGATGTAGCATATTACAAGCGTGTATTAGAGGGGTTGTCTAGTGTGGACATCATTTGGAGGTTGTATGTGGGATTCCCATCATATAGGAAAATGGTGATGGAGCTGGATGAGTTATAATTCTTGAGGTGGATAGAGGGACGTCGAACCGATGAGCATGAGATGATACCGATTAATGTGGTCGATGGTAGTTTGGGTTGCCACAAGATGTACCTCCACCATTTCCATAGTACAAGAGGGACAACGTGGAGAGGCCTATTCCTCTACCACAGCTGACGGTGCCTACAGGGTAGGAGGAGAAGGTGGTAGACCGACGGATTGATGATGTCAAGGTTACAAATAGGTATAGACAATGGTGGGCAGTACAGCTATGGGAAGTACCGTCGAGGCCAGGGCAACCCGACTTAGCCACTATCATAGTTCAGAGGGACGCCCTACAGGGGTAGGTGGCTACTCTTGTGACACATTTGGGGATAGTGCAGGACAACTGATAGGTTCAGAGGCACATGTGGCCACACTACAGGCATAGGTAGTAGCCCTACAAGCCCAGGTAGCACAAGGACAAGTGCCCGCACAGGGTGGGGATGGAGATGGGGTACAGGTGGCCACCCTATAGGCATAGGTAGTAGGTTTGCAGGGCTAGTTGGCCACTGCACATGTGCATATTGTGGCCCTTCAGGCCAGCTGCAGCATAGGCACCTATACATGTTCAACGATAGGGTCCCATTTTACAGCAGAGGATGGGACATGGTCCCACAACATGTACATGGGTCAAAGGTTGATGGACCACCACAGATAGTACCCATGGCCAGGTTTAAGGATGCCCTAGGTGAGGCAAGATATTATTAGGATCATCTAATGGCCATAGGGATAGATGTCCCTAGCTATGTAGAGTATAGAGCACAAAGTAAGCCTTGAGTGAGAGGACCAGGTCTCGCACTCACAATGAGGAGAGTACATGAGGTGACGAGACCCAAAATAGGGTCGGGCGAGGCACCCAGTTTCACGAGAGACCAGCTCTAGGTGAGGTACCAACAGAGGTCAGACCGAGGCCCATGGAGGGCGGTGAGATGCTAGCAAGACGTCACATGGGAGCAGAGGAGGAGGAGGAGACATGTGAGATAGGCATGGAGGATATCCGAAGGGGGATGCTTGATAGTTACACATACTTCCATTTTTGTGTATTTTTGGTATATACCATCCCGTGTGCGAAGATAGCGAGGATGTACATAAGATTTTTTGATATTTTTTATCATATACCAGCCTACGTGCCGAAGATGGTGAGGATGTATCTAATAGTTTTTGAGATTTTTGATCATATACCGGCCTGCATGTCAAAGATGGTGAGGATGTATCTGAGCGATTTGAGATATTTGTATTTATTTGTATCTATGTACATATGTATGTATACATAGACTTTCTCATTTATATAGATGATGATATTTATAGTATGGAGGGTGTACTTGTTTTAATTTCCATTATTATGTGTGTACGTGATGGAAACTAGGTGAATTAGGCATGATTGAGTCAAGGTCATGTAGGCATGGCTAAGTTAGGTCAATTAGGCATGATGGAGTTAGGTCATAGGCATGATGGATTCAGGTCATGCATGATGGAGTTAGGTTATAGGTATGGTGGAGTCAGGTCATAGGCATGGTGGATTCAGGTTATATGCATGATGGATTCAAGTTATAGGTATGATGAAGATAAATGATGATTTATTTGCATGTTATGGTTTAAGTTTCCCAATATTTTCTATAGTGGAAATGTGAAAATGATAAATGAATGATGTGATGATGTGGTAAACATGTTCATCAATTGTTGCTTGTTTGGTTTAATTTCCAATTGTTAATATAAAATGGAAATGAACTAAGGTAGCATATGAATATAGAAATATAGGGGAAATAGGTTAGGGTGAAGAGTGGCCGAGCTAACCTCCAAGGGCCCCATGCCCTCAAAGTGTTGCCTACATAGCCCCGGAAAAAAGGGGCCTTAGGCCGATGTAGTTCTCCCATAAGCTAGGGAAGAATATGATGAGGGAGAGGAATGGGTTGGTAGGTTTTAGGTATGATTGAGTGTAGGTCATAGGCATGGTTAAGTCTTAGGTGATAGGCATGGTTGAACTTAGGTGATAGGCATGAGTGAGTTAGGTCATAGGCATGGTTGAGTTGTTTTAAATATAGGTTTCGATGATCTAGTTCTCAGTATAGGATAATCAATAAGTAATGAGGAAGGAGAATGGTAAGAGGTGGCAAAAGATCTGCTCTATTGATAAGAACCCTAATGAATCTACCATACCCCATATGGGTTTATGAATGTAAGACCCTAAAGACCTTGTGTAATGGACTATTCTAAAGGTGAAGAAAGTCACATGATCATAAAATGTCACATTTGCGGTAAGTCCCTTGAGAAGAGATAAAATGAGGGCACAAAAGGAAATAAGGTGAAAGTGGATGGTTAAACGTAACCTAGTGTGAGATAGCATGTCTATTCTTAGTAAGAAACCCAGGATCAAAAATAGGAGAGTCCATGATGAAAATTTCATCATTTTCTTCATTTTTTCATGTTTTTAATAGATTGATCGATGCGGGAAGTCTATATGGGATGATTATATTATCTCCTTGAGGTCTTCATGAAGTTGATTGATGCGGGAAGCTTCTAGATATTTTTATGGTATTTTTGCAATGACTTGATATAGCTCTCTTCAAGGGAGAATTTTATTTATAGCGGTGAAATATGTCCCTTTTGAGGGAGTCATCTTTTTCTGAAAGTTTGACTCAAGGATTTGAATCTCATTCTATTGTGTTTAAGTCATGGACAAGACTATAGAGGAAGATTAGGTTCTTTTTTAGAAGATAAAACCATGGTACACATAGGGGTTAACTATGAAAGGGGTGGTTTTGAGTGATGAATGACCATGGGATTCCATATTTTTAAAAGATGAAAAGTATCCATGAGAATCCTGCCATGAGTAGAGTTATGGTACTCATATTGAAGATAGGGCTAAAAGGTGACGGGTAATCAGATGATTCTTGTTTAGTTGTGATCCTCAAAAACAGGAATATGGAAGGTGAACAACATTCAAGGGATGAGTGGGCAAGAGACATAAAGTGATATAGGACTTGATTTCAATAATAAAATGGTCAAAGATGCAAGGAATTGAGGGGCTCAAGTTCAGGTTTACCTTTGAGTGAAGACAAACGATAAGCACTTGATCCATAGGCATGGGTAACGATATAGGGTCCAAGCCAATTAGGAGAAATTTTGCCTCGTTTACTTTTCTCCTCCTTAGTTACATGTTGATTTTCCTTCAAGACGAGGTCACCAACCTGAAAGGTTTGTTTGTGAACACATTTTTCGTAGGCACGCTTGATATATTTTTGGTAAATTTGAAGATGGTCAAGAGCATTAAGACAGAGTTCATCTAATAACTCAGGTTATGTCAAACGGTCCTAGCGAAAGTCATCTTCATGGAGCATGTCTTGTAGGGAGATGCAGAGATATGGAATCTAGAATTTGAGAGGTAAGACATCCTCGGTACCGTAGACTAGAGAAAAAGGTGTGGTAGTAGTCAAAGTGTGAATACTAGTGTGATAAGCCCACAAGGAAAAAGGAATTTTTATATGCCAATCCTTGCCAAAGATCGTCAACTACTTTCATGAGAATTTTGTTCAAGGTTTTATTGGGTGATTCTACTTGGCCATTGGTTTGTGGGTAATAAGGTGATGAGAAACTGATTTGGATGTCAAAATCGTCACATATCTTTCGTAGGGTTTTGCTCTTAAATTGCTTTTCATTATCAGCGATGAGGTAGTGAGGAACACCAAAGTGACAAATGATGTGATGGTTGATGAATTCATATATTTTCTCAACTTTTGTAGAAATGAGGGGAATGGCTTCCACCCATTTACTATAATATTGAGTAGCGGTTATAATCCATTGGTGGTGTTGTGAAGAATGGGGATTGATCTCACCGACAATATCCAAGCCCCATTGAGAGAAAGGCCAAAGGTCTCATGCGAATTGCAAGGCATGACTAGGTGTGTAATGAAGATTAGCATGTTACTAGCATTTCACATAGCATTTGACATAGTCACAACAATCATGGTTTAAGGTTGGCCAATAATAGCCAAGGCGAAGAATGTGTTTTGTGATAGCTAAACCACTAAAGTGACCTCCACAAATTCCATCGTGGACTTCCTTAATGGTGTAGGGAATTTCAGAACTTGTAAGGCATCATAAGAGAATAATGTCAAATCCACACTTATAAAGGAGACCACCCATGATGATATAACGAGAGACACTTTTAAGAAAGGCACGTTTTCCATTACGAGTGAGATCACTGTGGGTAGAATGGAAAGGGAAAGATAGTCTACAAATTGCTTATACCAAAGGTCACATGGGTCAAGTGCAATGGTTCCAACAGAGTAGACCTCATAAAGTAAATAAAAGGGTGATTGTAGACTTTGTATTGTGACAAATATTTTAGATTCGGTGGGTGAAGCGGGTATATGAGAAGCCAAGTAGGCCATGGTATCCACAAATGTATTGGTATAACATTAGGTAGTTTGAAGTTCGTAATTGATCGAAGGTGGTCAAAAGTATGTCTACTTGATGTTAATAATTTTTAAGTATCTCATTACAACATTGGTATATACCATTGACTTGGTTTACAACTAGCTGGGAATCACCAAAGATATTGATTGACTTAACATCTAAGGCATAAGAATCCTGGAGACCCAATACAAGTGCTTTGTATTTGGAAATATTGTTTGTACAATAAAAATTAAGTTTTGAAGACAAAGGCATAGGTTCACCATCAAGAGGAATGAGGATAACACCAACCCCACCTCCACGCTGACACTTGGAGCCATCGAAGAAGAGTGTTATTTGGTAAGCGGGTTCGTCTAAGGAGAGGGTAGATATGGATTCATCTGGGAAATAGAAGTTAGCGGGTTAATTTAAGGAAAGAGGTTCATCTAGCTAGTTGGTCAGCGATAGCTTGGCCCTTGATATACTTTGGATTAATGAATTCGAGGTCAAGGTAGGAAAGAAGCATAAGCCAATGTGTAGCATGTTTATGTGTGTAGGGTTTGGCATACATATAGTGTACGGGTCGATATCGGTAACAAAAAAGGTTTTTTGGTTGAGTAGGTAATGGCGGAGTTTGGTGGTGATGAAAACTAAGGCTAAGTAGAGTTTTTAGCATGGGTATATCTAGTTTCGTAGTCTATAAGGGTACGACTTATGTAATAAACCGCTTGTTCTCTGTGTTTCTCATCACAATGAGCGAGCATGGAACCTAAAGAATGGTCAGTGGTGGAAATATATAGGTAAAAGGGTTGGTCATCCTTAGGAGGAATGAGCATTGGTGGTTGAAGAAGATATTGTTTTAAGGCTTCAAAGGCTTTATGACATTCATCATCCCATTTGAATGAAATGTCCTTCTTGAGAAGATGATGGAATGGTTGACAATGGTTGGAAAGCTGCGAGATAAAATGATGAATGGATTGCAACTTACCTTGTAGGCTTCAAATTTGATGAGATATTAGTAGGCAGAGGCATTTCTAGAATGTCCTTTACTTTAGTAGGATCAACTTCTATGCCACACAAAGAAATGATGAAACCAAGGAGTTTTCTGAAAGTCTTGTTAGTGCAAATTAGCAACACCCCTAGATGTTGATCAGATTTCTAGCTTGACATTTGGACATACGGTGTGTGTGATTGCACAACATTGAATATTTTCCCCAAGTGTGGGACTTGTGAAAATGGGAAAAGAATATCCAAATTAGAGGTTGGTTCCTCAACTCCTCCGATCAGGTGCATTACTTGAAAGTTGCAGAGGTTTAAAATCAAAATCCTACTCTAAATTCCAAGGGGACAGAAATAGAGAATGCAAAAAGAATAAAACTAAGACTAATAAGGTGATACACCAAAGAGTGGTGAACATTTACTTCTATAGATTGACATAGATTACAGAGATGCAACAAAACATCATACACAAACTAATAGAATGTAATGGAAGATCATGAATGAATCAAACAACACAAGAAGAGGACTGAAACTCATTCACAGAGCTTGCATTGTCATTTTTAAATATCAAAATACATGCATTACATCAACAGAAAGGTAGAAAACATGTTGCAGTCTTGAAAGAGGTCTAGTATTCCACAAAATCACTTTCTAGGGTGAAAGAGGGAGCCTGCAAAACATAAAAAATGTCCAACCCTTACAAAATGAGCCAAATTTGGCTTTTAACAATGCCCATTCGAGCTCAGGAGAGAGAAACATGGGAAAACATGAGAGCAGCTTCAACCACCGACCAAAATGTATTAAAATAGCATGGGCATCCTCAAAGGTCCATTCCCGATGTTTTTGACCATGCTTTGGGAGAGAATGCGAGCCATATTGTATTTAAAATGGTGGTTGAAATGTCAATTTTATTCATTTCCATGTGACAAAGGTGTTTTCCAATTTTATCTCTTTGAACTCCACCAAAACACAAAATTGACCCCAGAATCATGTAGAGAATTTTTCCATCTTTTCATTGATATAAAGAACTCCAAAAACCGAGCTCTGGATAAAAATTTATGCCCCTCTCGAAGATTTAGGGCAAAATAGGGCCAAAATGGTGGCAGTTTGAAAATTTGAAATTTTCCCACTTTTTGCATTTGGGAAAATTTCCTAAAAATCTCCACGCCCGCCGCACGGTGCCATGTGCCACATTTTGATTGGATGTGGGCTCTCCCCACCTCATTTTCCAGCGTTTTGGCCTTTGGAAAATTTTCTAAAATTCTCGTCGTCAGTAGGTGACTGAGGACACGTGGCATGATGTAATTTGTTGCATGAGCCTCGCTTTCAAATTTTCCATCACTATTAACCATCTCGCCTTGGGTTGGTTAGACACATGGAAAAATCCTATGGACATGGGCTTTTCCTTTCATTTTTTTCTGTGGGTCTCCCTTGTATTTTTTGCCTCCACGTGGACACGTCGCACGATCCTATTGGCTCAGGTTTTGGGGGCGGAATTTCCCTTTCAAGATTTCCTTTGATTTTGCTTTGGGAAAAAATCCCAACTTTTCCCCGTGCTCGACCCCGATGACCCACAGGACACTTGGCATCCGCTCATTGGTTCGGGTTTTGGGGGCAGATTTTCTTTTGATTTTTCACACTTGGGTGAAAAGGAAAATTTCCTCTCATACCTCCACCCCCGACACCATGGTGACACGTGGCTTGATCTGATTTGTCGGTGGGCCTACGGGCCAAAATTTCCCCTTCGCGCCTCCTTCAAACACTTTGGAAAAAATTCTTATCTTCCTCTACTGGTTCGACGCTCGACGCCCCCTGGGACACGTGGCTTCTGCTCATTGGTTCGGGCCTTCCATGGGAAATTTTCCATGGCACCAACACTTAGTAAAACTTTGAAAAATTTGAAAAATTCTCCCACCTCTACCACTCCTTTGGCCTAAGGACACGTGGCGCAATACTATTGGATGCGGGCCCTCCATGAAAAAAAAATTCCATCGCGCCAAACACTTAATAAAATTTCTACATTTTCATCCGCCTTCCGCCACTTTTTCAAAGAATAACATGGCGCTCTCGATTCACGGCTGGCCTATCCAGGAAAATTTCCCACAAAACTCCACCGAGCCATAACTTCAAAAATACATGGAGTTAGGAGGAAAAATTACCTTCCAGAAAGCTAAGAGGAGCTCTATCTAATGGTGCCATTTAGAAGGTTTTGAATGCCTAAAAAGTGAAAAATTCTGACTGAGGCACAAGGGAGGAAGGAATGAAGGGAGTTAGCCAAAAATAAGCAAGGGGCTTATTTTCGATAACAATTTTGGTGACTCAAAGGGGTCATTTTCTGCTTTGGATGAAGTTACCGGTTACTGCAACAATCCATTGGGCCTGGAGTCATTAAATCCTCTACTTGGTACCCCAACTAACTAGAACAATGCAAGGAGGAAGATCGAAGGTAAAACACCATCTGATTGGAACAAGGTCTGCAAAATACATCCCAGGAATAGCAAGCTTGTGCCAAAGCACTTAGGGAAAGCAAAGCTAAACTACAAGAAAACAATGTGCATAAGCACTTGGAGGAATGAAAACCTAAGCTAATATGTACAAGGTGGAGAGTTTTCCTTTAGTAGCAATGCTTCAGATGGATTCCATTGATTGGAATCTATAATTCTTCACCATCCAATGTAGACAATTGGAAGGCATTGTTGTCCTTACACTTTGTGACCATGTAGGGGCCACTCCAAATGGCATCAAATTTTGAATGCCTTCCTAGTTTTGCTCTATCTGCATCCCATTTTAACACTAGATCTCCAACTTGGAAATATCTATCCTTGGTTTTTCTATCAAAGGTCTTCTTGATCAAAGCTTGATCCTTCTCCATTGCTTGGGATGCCTGATTTCTAATTTCTTAGAGTTCCATCAATTCTACATACCTAACCTCCATGGGCCCAAACTCCAACAACTCCAACTGCTTCATGAGTTCCAATGTTGGCAACTCAAGTGACATGGGAAAAATTGCCTCTCTTCCATAAACAAGCTTGAATGGAGAATTACTTGTAGATCTCTTGGGGGTTATCCTATCAGCCCACAAGGCTGATTTCAATTTAGTATGCCAAGACCTCTGATTTTCATCAAGAGTCCTCTTGATTATCCTTAACAATTTCTTGTTTGTAGATTCAGCTTGGCCATTACCCTGAGGATAATAATTTGATGAAGTGCTTAGGTAGATCCCATTCTTGACAGCCCATTCATTTACCTTGGATCCAATGAATGCCAATGCATTAACTGATATTATTGTAGCAGGTATGCCAAATCTGGTTGATATCCCTTCATAGAAGTCTAGGATGCTAGATTCATTTTCTTCCTTGAGTGCCACTGCCTCAGTCCACTTGGTGAAGTAATCTGTTGCTGTTAGAATTCACTTATGTCCTTGGCTCTAATTTGGGTTAATGACTCTAATGAAGTCCAAACTCCAATTGCATGAATGCCTGGTCAAGCTGAAATTGGATGCAATGAAAGGGCAGCTAATCTCTCCTTACCGTGAAGAATGCACAATTCTTGCACTTCTTGATCCATGCATAATGAATTTGAAAATCTTGGGTCAATAATAGCTAGCCCTCATGATCTTGAGAGCTATCACTCTTGGTGCAAAATGACCCCAGACTGATCCACCATCGAACTCTTCCAACACTTTATGAATCTGATTTGTACCAACGCATCTCAAAAAGCACTCCATGCACATCCTTTTGAACAAGACACCATCAACAAGGGCATATGGGACAGCCTGGAATCTGAAGTGACTTCTTTTGGGTTCATTCATCTCTGGAGGGCATAGGCCTATGTTTAGGAAGTGCATTATGTCTTGGGTCCAGCAAGGAGTGAGGACACCATCATTTCCTTCTTGAGTGCTTCCTTGTTCATGGCTATCTTGCAATGCCAACACAACCTCTTCCTCATTGCATGAATCCGCTTTTTTTTGCTCAAGACCAGCTGCTCACACAATCTTTTCCTCCTCGACCAACTTGGTGACTTTGATCTCAATGTCATACTCCATGACACAAGTAATCCACCCTACTCTGTTTTCATTAGGGTCTTTATTGAGGAGGAAGTCCTCAACTCCCCACATGAGAAACCAGCAGTTGAACCTTATTGTTTGAAACTAGATGCTTAAATTTCTTTAAGCCCCTAATCACTACAAGAACATGCTTCTCAATGAAGAAATATCTCACCTCATAGTCCTCCAGGATTTGGCTGAAGAAATCAATTGGCTACTCATCATTGTCTCTATTCTTTTGTACCAAAATTACGAGAGATAGTATATCGTCACCTCCAAATGCATAGAGGATGAAATCTTTGGAGAAATCGGGTTAATGAGGGTTGGGGCTTGTGAAATGGCCTCTTTTATTGCTCCAAAACTTGCCTTGCTTTCTTTGTCCATTTGAAAGCTATGTTTTCTTTAACATCTTGGTGATAGGCTTGACAAAGGCTACAAAATTTGTGACAAACCTCCGAACAAAATTTATCCTTCCCAAGAAAATTTGAAGGGCTTTCTTGTGGCTTGGCAATGGTAGTGCTCTTATGGCTTCAACTCTTTGTGGATCAATTGTTAACCCTTCTTTGGAGACAATGTGGCCAAGGAGATTTTCTTCATGAGCTAGAAAAATACACTTTTTGGGATTCAAAGATACCCCAAATCATCTACACCTTCGGAACACTTGTCTCAAATGAAAGAGATGGTCTGCTGCATTTTTTGAAAAAATAGTGATATCATCTAGATATATCAGCACCATTTTGTTAATCAAATCCTTGAACACCATGTCCATTGCCCTTTGGAATGTAGCTCCAGCATTGGACAACCCAAATGGCATTTTTTTATATGCATAAGTCCCCCATTTGGTTGTGAAGGTTGTCTTGAACTGATCCTCTTCCTTCACCATAATCTGATTGTACCCTGAATATCCATCAAGTAATGAAAACCTTTGAGCCAGCAACAACTTGTAAAATCTACTCCAAAGAAGGAAGTGGGTAATGATCCTTGAAAGATGCTCTATCAAGTCTCGAAGTCCACACACAATCTGATTTCTCCACTCTTCTTTCTAACTGGAACCAATTTGGCTACCCAACTAGAATGCTTGATAGGAAATATGATACTTGCCTCTATCAACTTATTCAATTCTTTTCTCATGAGGGGCTCCATGTGTGGATTGACTGGCCTTTGTTTTTACCCGATGGGTTTAGCACTTGGGTCCAATTCAATAGTGTGTTGAGCTAACTTGGGATTGAAACCTTTCAAATATTCATAGCTCCAAGAAAACACATCAGGAAATTCTTGACAAAGCTGTATGAACTCATACCTTTCTTGCTCAGTTGTCACTTTACCAACTTGGAGTGATTTGCCTTCTTCCACTGAGATGGACACTAAATCTTCTCCTTTGACTTTGATGTTTTCTTTCTCCTTCCTAAACTGATCATTAGGATTGAAAATGGACTCCAAAGTGACAAGTCCCTTTGGTAGTTTGTTGGTCCTCACTGTACCACTTGATCACCATCTTTGCTATTCCAACTTTTCTGATTTTTAGCTGAGAACTCAGCCTCTTCTTGCAAGAAATGGATGATTTGTTGATCATTTTCAAACACTTGCCAACTTACATTGTTGTCTAGCACTAAAGGCCTTACAATCACATGGATGTTTGGTTGTACTTTTTCTTTCTTGATGCTTTCAACAACATCAAAGGCTGCTCCAACTGCTGCAATCCTGTCAGCAGCTTGGTTCTCTTTTCTAGGGATGGATTTGATGCTAAAGCCCTCAAAATATTCAATGAGGTTCCACACCCTATTTTTGTAGCATTTGAGCATATCATTCTTGGTAGCATGTTTCCCTCTAACTTGTTTGATAATCAGCTCACTTTGTCACCAAAGACTTACAAGCTCTTTATTCTTCTTTTGATTGACCAATGTAATCCTTGTATCAAAGCTTCATATTTAGCAGTGTTATTAGAACATGCAAACTAAAATCTAAAGGTTGAATAATACTTAACTCCTTGAGGTGAAACAAGCATAGCTCCTCCTCCTGCACCTTTTCTACTCCTTGATCCATCAAAGAACAATTGTCATACCTCATTGTCATCCTTGTGGTCTGGCTTGGTGATGCTAGGAATAGGCTGATTTCCTTCATGCATGCAATAGACTCCTAGCTCAGATTCTTCTATTTCTTGATAAGGATCAAAAACATGCACCTTGCTTTCCCATTCATCAAGATTCAAATCGGGATGCTTCCAACCTTGGTGTCACTTCATCGGTGCTTAGATAATCCTCTTGGTCAAATGTTGAATAGTTTGCATTGATTTGACTTGGAGTGTTAGGCTCAATGTGAAATTTTGCAATAGGCTCAGATCTGATTGTGGCCTTGGTTCCATATCTTGTTCTAAACACATGTGTGACCAATCGGCGAGATAAGTAACCTCCAATCTTATTTGTGAATCCCTTGACAAACATAGGGCAAAGAGTGGTGGGAGATCTATCACTAAGATATCTTACAAAACAACAACGTTGGGGCATGCATGTAAAGTAAGACTCAAGTTTTTAATCACCCCCACGTTTTCATTGTTGTCCCATCCAATTGCACTACCCCTTGGATATGACTTCATATTGGAGCCCCAACTGATCAGCTATTTTCTTGGGCATTACTGAACTACTTGCCCTGAAATCAATCATGCAATTGTGTATTAATTAGTCCCCAATTATCAGTGAAACATAGAATGGAGGGGGCTTCAACATCTTACCTTTATACCCTCCATGATTCCCTTCAGGATGGGTAGCATTTGTGAGTACCTTCTCTTGCATTTGGACCTGTTGATTTAAAGTTGATCAGTCCTTCATGGCAGCTTGTAGCAAATCTCTTTGGCCTAGGATGGATAGTGATTCCCACATTGATATGTTTACGTTTGACTTCTTCATCCGATCAATGATTTTGAATGGAGATGAAGCATCTCTCTACTACCCTTTGGCCTGCACATTTATTCCTTGCACATGGGCAGCAACAACTGGCATCCGAGTTGGCTTAAGAGCTGGTTTGGGCAGTCCTTGCATGTTTGGAACTCGTATTTTGCTTGCCAACGGTTTGTGGAGTGGTAGAAGGATGTGGATCACTTAGAGCCAATGGCTGACCTTCACCCAAATTTCTCCTTTTTGACCTTGTGTTGGCTGCCACACTTTGAGAGATTGTTTGATTCATGCCACAAAAGTCTTCGCTGCCCGGTTTACAAGTGTGGTATCATTTGGAGCTGATTATTCTTTGGGATGTTTCTTGTTCTTGGCTATTTCCTTGGCTCCCTTCACCCTCCACACTAGTTGTTGTTACCATTAAGGCTTGATTTAGAGCACCATTGAAATACATAGACTGGTTGTGAGGTTCATTACATGGGAAACACCAAACATACTCTTGAACTATGTTGTTTTGTACTAGTACTAGTGCTTTAGAGGAGATGCAACATTGGGATTATAGGGCTGAAATGGTCTATTGGCAGGAGGCCTTGCTTGATTTTGATTTGTAGCTAAATTGGGTGGTCTTTGAAGTTCATACGGCTTCTGTTAGGCTAAGCTTGAGGCTGATATGAAGGTCTGAAATTTTGGGCTTGTTGCCTCTTGAGTGTAACCACTCATTACCTAAATTTTACAATTTCTTCATGACTTCTTGAAGTTCACTTGGAGTATTAGAAGATGAAGTAGAGGCTTCATTTGAATTCGATCTCTAGGAGTGTGAATAGGAGCTAAATTGGGTGCTTGACTAGTGCTTGGGCTTTCTAAAATTGGATACAATGGCATTAGAGGCTCAGGAGCTAGCTTACCAAGCTTGAATCGGACAATTTTCATCTCTAATGGCAATGCTATAAGCAAGTAGGGATAGTTGTGCCTCCCATGGATTGAATCAACATAGAAATATCATAATTTAAAGCTTTAAGGTAATATAGAAAAGCACCTTCTTTGTTGGTCCTGATCGCCACCGGAATTCTCTCCCAAGTCCTTTGAAATCTGAATTTGAAGTCGTCACCTACTCACTTGGAGCTCTCTTGATAGTTGTCAATTGTTCCAAAAGGGACAAGTTATCTCCCCTTTCTCCAAACTACTCGTGGAGGGCTATACATAACTAGTTCAAATTTTGGATAGAACCTAAAGCAAGGGTCCTAAACCATTACAAATCCTTCCCTTTGAATGAAGACGCCAGCATTTTGACAGCAACTTGCATCTCATCAATCTCATGGATTACACAAATGTTAGCAATATCCTTGACATGATCACAAGGATTGGTTTGATTCTCTCCAAGATAAAGTATGGAATGTTCTTCAATCAGAATCGGGATTGGATTTTGTGCATTGAGAGCAAGTGGGCTGCTGCCAAGTGAAATTGACATATGGGTTTTGTTGTGCCATTCTTATTGGCCTTAAAACCCTTATTGATTGGATGAAAGGTCTACCAGGTGGAGGAGTTGATAGAGTTTTGTTTGGTGGAGATGGAGACCTTTGAATTCTCCTTCCTCTTGGTCTTCTTCTTGGAGATAATTGCAGATACTCAAATAATACTTCTTCTTCTCCAACTCTTGACCTTGTAGTGATTCTTCTCATGAGTTTTCAGGTCTGGCCTGCTAAAACCAGCTGATTCTTCTTCCTTGGAGTTACGGATGTGCAATTTCGGGCTCTTTTCAGCAAGAAACATGCAACAAATGCACATCAATTTTACTGCAATGAAAATGAAGACCTCTAAGGTCCCACCGAGCGTGCCAAAAACTGTTAGTGCAAATCAGCAGCACCCATGGATGTTGATCAGATTTCTAGCTTGACATTTGGACATCCAGTGTGATTGCACAACATTGAATCTTTTCCCCAAATGTGAGACTTGTAAAAATGGGAAAAGAATCTCTAGATTAGAGGTTGGTTCCTCAACTCCTCCTCGATCAGTGCATTACTTGAAATTTACAGAGGTTTAAAATAAAAATCCTACTCTAAATTCCAAGGGGACAGAGATAGAGGTTGCAGAAAAAGAATAAAACTAAGACTAATAAGGTCATACACCAAAGAGTGGTGAACATTTACTTCTACTGATTGACACAAATTAAAGAGATGCAACAAAACATCATACAAAAATTGATAGAATGTAATGGAAGATCATGAATGAATCAAAAAACACAAGAAGAGGATTGAAACTCATTCACAGAGCTTGCATTGTCATTTTAAAATATCAAAATACATGCATTACATCAACAGAAAGATAGAAAACATGTTGCAGTCTTGAAAGAGGTCCGGTATTCCACAAAATCACTTTCTAGGGTGAAAGAGGAGCCTGCAAAACATTAAAAAAAAGTCCAACCCTTACAAAATGAGCCAAATCTGGTTTTTAACAATGCCCATTTGAGCTCAGGAGAGAGAAATGTGGGAAAACATGAGAGTCACTTGAACCATCGATGAAAATATATTAAAATAGCATGGGAATCCTCAAAGGTCCATTCCCGATGTTTTTGACCATCTTTGGGAGAGAATGCAAGCCATATCGCATTTAAAATGGTGGTTGAAATGTCGGTTTTATTCATTTCCACGTGCGGAGGCGTTTTCCAATTTTCTCTCTCGAACTCCACCAAAACACAAAATTGACCCCATAATCATGTAGATAATTTCACCAAATTTCCATTGATATAAAGAACACCAAAAACCGAGCTCTGGATCAAAATTTATGCCCCTCTGAAGATTTAGGGAAAAATAGGGCAAAAAATGGTTGGCGGGCCAAAAATTTGAAATTTTCCCACTTTTTGCATTTGGGAAAATTTCCCTAAAAATCATCATGCCCCACCGGCCTGGTGCCACGTGGCATGTTTTGATTGGATGCAAGCTCTCCCTGCCTCATTTTCCACCGTTTTGGCCTTTGGAAAATTTTCCAAAAATTCTCCACCGGGCGATGACCTGAGGACACGTGGCATGCTGTAATTCGTTGCAGGCCTCTGCTTTCAAATTTTTGCCACTATTGACCATCGCCTGGGTTAGACACGTGGCGAGAATCCTATTGGAAATGGGCTTTTCCTTTCATTTTTTTCGTGGGCCTCCCTTGTATTTTTGCCTCCACGTGGACACGTGGCACAATCCCTTGGCTCGAGTTTTGGGGGCGGACTTTCCCTTTCAATATTTCCTTTGATTTTTCTTTGGGAAAAAATCCCAACTTTTCTTCCGCTCGACCCCCAACGGCCCCTGGGACACATGGCATCTGCTCATTGGTTCGGGTTTTAGGGGGCAGATTTTCTTTTTGATTTTTCACACTTGGGCAAAAAGGAAAATTTCCTCTCGTACCTCCGCCCCCTGACCCCGTGGTGACACGTGGCTTGATCTAATTTGCCGGCGGGCCTACGGGCCAAAATTTCCCCTTTGCACCTCCTTCAAACACTTTGGCAAAAATTCTTATCTTCCTCTACCGATTTGACACCCGATGCCCCCTAGGATATGTGGCTTCGCTCATTGGTTCGAGGGCCTTCCATGGGAATTTTTCCATGGCGCCAACACTTAGTAAAACTTTGAAAATTTTGAAAAATTCTCCCACCTCCGCCACTCCTTTGGCCTAAGGACACATGGCGCAATACAATTGGATGCGGGCCCTCCATGAAAAAAATTTCCATCGTGCCAAACACTTAGTAAAGTTTCTACATTTTCCTCCACCTTCCGCCATCTGTTTCACCGACGTGGCGCTCTCGATGGCCGGCAAGTCTGCAGGAAAATTTCCCCAAAACTCCGTCGAGCCATAACTTCAAAAATACATGGAGTTAGGAGGAAAACTTTACCTTTCTGGAAAGTTGAGAAGGAGATCTATCCAATGGTGCCATTTCCAGAAGGTTTTGAATGCCTAAAAAGTGAAAAATTTTGACTGAGGCACAAGGGAGGAAGGAATGAAGGGAGTTAGCCAAAAATAAGCAAGGGGCTTATTTTGGATAACAAGTACCGTAAAGACACACTTCTTTGGTTGAAAATGAACAAAATATGTGATGAGGTGGTCAAAGATGGACCTTAAGTATAGTCAAGTGTTCAGCTCAATGTTTAGATTTGGCAAGAAGATCATCTACGTAATATTCCAATATGTAATGCATGATGTCATGGAATATATAAGTCATGGCTCGCTGATATGTAGCACCAACATTTTTAAGGCCAAAAGGCATGACTCGATAGTAGAAGGTCCCCAAGGGGTGATGAAGGAAGTCTTGTGTTGATCTTCTAGAGTAAGTAATATTTGATTGTAACTCGAGAAACCATCCATGAGTGATAGCATTTCATGGCCGGCGGTGAGATCAACTAGTTGGTCAATGCTTGGTAGGGAAAATCATCTTTGGGAAAAGCTAGGTTGAGGTCAAAGAAGTCTATGCAAATGCGGAGTCCCCTTATCACCTTTGTGAAAAGAACAATGTTATAAATCCATTGGGGATAGGACTCATCGTCCTAACATTGAATGACATTAATAGAAGGTGTATCATCATCGATCATGTCAGGATACAAGAATGGGAGAGAAGAGGGAGCCTCGCCATCGCGTTGATAGGTTAGAGGTCCCAAGGAAATTGTGTTTACAAAAAAACAAAAGTTAGGAGGAATAGATTCGGGATCTATGGACTCTGTGGGTGAAGATGGTGACGTGGGTGAATGAGGTGGAGAAGGTTTGTCTTCCTGAATGAGGTCGACGTGAGCCTTCTTGGGAGGTGGTGCGTCAAATCCAATGCCACTACGGTCATTTTGTTTATGGGTGGTACAAGAGATGATGGTATGGAAGCCATGTTCATAAAAACCGAAGGCAAAGCCTTTCCATGCACAATGGTGAAGGAAAGTGTGAGAAAAGTGGCGGTTAATAAGGTAGTGTAAGTTAGATGAAAATGATCATGTTTGGGATGGAGGTTCGGGTGAATAAGTGGCAATATCAAGTCCCCATACGTTAGATTATTGCGAAGGTGGGGAGGACCATAAGGAAAAACCTCGCCACGCGAGAGATCATAACTATGGTGATAACGCAAGTTCCCATACTCTTGTGGAGTGAGGAATGTGTTAATATTGTATAGGTGGTACTCCCCCATAGTGAGGCATTGAAAAAAACCTTCTAAGGGATCAGTAGTTGATATGTGGGTAGCGGGGATAGACGAATCACTAGATGATTGGGAAGCGGTGAGTCAGTTGTAGAGGCTACGGTGGCAGTAGGAATAATCAGGGTTAGATGTGGGAGAGGTGATGGTAGACTTGGTGGATGGGCTTGTGGGTGAAGGTGAAGTGGGGGTAGTGATAGATGCCTTGACTGGTACAAGTACATTGTTGGGCCGGTATAGCATGTTACAGGTCTTAAAAGGTGATGGGTCGGTCGGGATGGTGTAGTTATGTCCTTCATGTTCAAATTTGAGGTAGTGGTGTAAATTCAAAGGGACACAACCCATGGCGTAGATCCAAGGTCAGCCAAGCAATCAGATTATACTGGAACTCCCCTTCTAGGACATAGAATAGTTCCAAGATAGTACGGGGACCTACACGGACATGGAGAATGATGGTACCTAGGGTAGAGGTCATGGCATCATTGAAGGAGCATAGCATAAATGGGTTACCATGCATGTAATTAGAAGGTATGCGCATTTGGTTGTATGCATGGGAGGATATGATGTTAATACTAGCACCACCATCGATCATAACATGTCGTATGTGTATATTATCAATATAGACGAGAGATGAAAAGAGCGGGATCGGGGTCATCAGACTGGAAGGGAGTGATCTCTTTGTCTAAAAAGCTGAGGGTGGCTACTTGGCGAGTAGGTGGAGGTGTAGAGGAAGGAAAAAACTTAGTGAGAGAGGCTATGTGATGAGGGGTAATGATGGAGGCTACAAGCATGGGGTCATTTGGTAAAACCTCAATAGATTAAAGGACCTCCATGAGGGCTTGACGATGTGACTCAAAGGTTTGGATGAGGTCATATAAAGACATTTTGAGGGAGGATTGGTGTAATTATTTTAGCATTGTGTGATGTGTGACCCCATCGGAAATAGGATACGTGGGACCTCGAATGGTGACTTTGGGTGTGGGTGTAGATGGTATGTTGGGTACATGGTTGGTTGATGGGCCAATTGCCTTTTCCTTTCCTTTTTCTTTTTGGGTGTGGGTGGAAATGTGGATCATGTTAATCTGAGGGGAGGTGGATGGAGAGGGTGTGTCATGGAAGGTATAATGGTATGAGGGAAAAATCCTAGCGGTGGATAAAATCCTTGTGAAATGAGTAGAGCACACTAACATTTAGGTGGGGGTTTGGCGAGCTCTTTTATAAACAAAATAAAGATTGAATGACACAGGTGATAAATGCACTTACCGATATAGCAAGTCTAATGGTTGGGTGGTGATGGTGGTTGATCGGTGGAATGGTGCTCAGTTTTACAGAAGGTGCTTCTCGGAATGCTATCGTGAGAGCAATAGCTATGGATCTTACTTGCATGCAAATCTCATTTTTCTCCCAAAAAAATTGAGAATGTGTCCAACCTCCAAAACAAGGTTACCAAAGTGAATAAATGGTAACCGATGACGATTTCAGGTTGGCCGGCGTCGGTTAAGGTGGGATTCCCTAGGTTTAATAAAAATGATAGAGCTTCCATCATTTGGGTCAGGTCTTTCCATTTTTTGTGGATCAAAACAGGCGTTATATTTTAATGATTGGGAATGTGGTTAGAGGAATAATAGGCATTGATTTTTAGGGTTGAACTAAGTCTTAGTTAGTTATGGTGAGTAGATAGATACTAAAAATAGGTTTATAATGAGGTGTCTAGGTGAGGTGGTGGGGTGAGGTGTCTAGGTGAGGTGGAAATTGGTTTAATTAAGATAATTAAATAATGAATAAAGTGAGGATGAGTATTAATTTAATTAAAGTGATTAAATTAATATTAATGTGTGATGTAAGGGTCATGGTTAGGTAAAAGTGTTTAAGTTAGTTGTTCGAAAGGGGACCAAGGGGAGTGTGACCCAATTTTGGTGTCTACACACTCATCCTTGTTTTCAAAACTTACATAGCACTTGTTAAAGAAAAAATTAATGTTGTGAGCATAGCACCATGGAAGACTTAAAATAACTATAAATTTATCTACCTCTGCAAGCTCAAACACCTCAAAATCACTTGTAAATTTAGCACCTTGAATAGTGATAGAGGTATCTTTAAGCACTCCAATGGGCATGGCCCTTGTTTTTTTCCATATACAACACATTCGAGTATGGTTGTAATGGTGGCCTTATCATTTAGTTCTAAGCATCCAATGTCAGAACATTAAATTCCATGTTTGTATCAATGAGAATGTTACTCACCAACTAACCATTTATCACTACATCCTGTGTGATCTTCTTATAATACTCATGGTCTTGCGGTGGTAATTTCGCATGAAGAATCGACACTCCGTTCAACCCCTGTGTGAGGTATTTTCTCTCACAACTAATCTCCTCACAAATGAATGATTTTTTCTCACCGCAACATTTTGTATACCTATTTCAAATCATCAATATCCTTCTATGGGAGATCAATGCCCCTCGCATGTTCCCTTTCACATGACTACTCTTTTAAGCACAAAATCTCTCAGTGTAACCCTCTGTTGACACACATGGTATCCTGTAAACCTCCTCTACCTTTGATTTGTATCTAGATACTTAACTTATATGTTCTTTTCCCTTATGATAAGATGTTTTGCATTGGCGTGCTCACGCGCACACGCTAATTTTACGTGTGTAGTAACTAATAAAATTTGAAGCTTTGGCTCAACCATCCTCTTAGGTTCCCTCTTCTCATGTATCACACGTTCCATATTAATCATATCCATGCATTTTTCCTCCATGTTGTTTTTACACATATGAGCATATAGGTCTGAACAATCTTCAACTTTGTGAGAATTTATGAAATACACATAAACCTAGTTCTCAGGACACATACATTGGTAATGATATTGTGATCCGGAGAAGTATAACATGTCCCATGTGTAAACCTTCCTCTACCACCTCAACCTTTACTTCAGAAGCCACCTCTAAAGCCTCCATTTTCATTGTTGTACCTTTCATTTTTATGTCCTTTTTGTTTCTAAGAGGTATTTTCCACAATGGACTAGCACAACCCTTTCTCACATGCCTCATGAATATGATCAATCAAATGATAGTCGGTTGTGTCATGGGTATGCGCATCAAAAATCTTACAATCTATGGAGACATTATTTTTGCATTGCGTCTTTATAAAAGTGGAAAATTCCATACATCTTGGTTCTTATGGTTGATTAACTAAAAATGTGGAATAATAGTAGTTAATCTAATCTAGAACAACATGTAAATACAATAAATAAATGTAGTAAATGACTATGGAAAATGACACAAGAAAACTAAACTAATGAAAATGAAAACCCTAATATGCAAGAAGAGTAAGGAAGTGACTCAGTTGATTAGAGGAGCTCGTTGGACTATGTCATAGAAATTACTGGAGAAATAGGAAGCATGAACGACTGTGCAGAGGCCCCAAAAAGGAAGGATCAGATATATCTGAGTGGACTGGAGTGCCTAAAAAGTATTGGGGCACATGTGGGCACCTCGGTCTATGTAAAGGTCCAGAGGCGAGTTTCAAAGGTTTTGTAAGTGCTCTGAAACCTTCACTATCTATTGCATCAGGTTCCCTGCACTACGCCAGGTGTCGCTAATAATCCAAGATGAATAGAAGACATATAAAAGACCAGAAGAAGTATCAAAACCGTAAAAAAATAAGAATGCATATGAATAGGTTGGAATAACATCGGCTACCACAATGGTGGGCTTACTAGCTGATTAATGCACTACATTTCAGATCCAAATGTAGTTTTGTGTGTGTGTGTGTGTGTGTGTATGAATCATGTGGCCTGGGTGCTCTTGTACCACTTGCACTTTGTGAAGTAGCAAGAAATAACTAGATGTAAAAATGTAGTAGAATGGTGGATGGAATAGAATAAAATCCCCTCTTATACTTGTGTGATGCATATTAACCAACCTTGTCCCTTGTGATGGAGCTAAGTGAATGTAAATGATCTCCAAATGCCTTTGATAGATGCAACCCTACATGGATGATAGTAGCAACTAGTGCTTGCTCCCTCATTATGGTCTCATAAATTTATATTCATAGGTTTATCTTGATCTAATTTCATAATTAACCTTGAAATGGCAGGCCACCAAAAATATAAGAAGCTGAAATGGCTAGAAAGTGCCCAAAAAGTGGCGGGAAAGTGAAAAAAGGATCGGGGCACCCCAACCAGGGACCGGAGGCGCCCATGGGCACCCTAGTGTAGCCTGGGTACCCCATTCAAGGATAAAATGATGGAAAGTGTCAAAAATAGATTGGGCATATGTGTGGTGAAGGTCGGGAATTATGACATAAAGTAAATAAAAATGACCAAAAGACATGGGTTAATTAGTACTTTCTTCACTCAAAAACCATATAAATAGTAGTATGAGACCAAGACTAAATATTACCTAAAGTGTGTGATTTAGTGTCTACATTTTCCCCCACTTTATGTTGGTGAGTAGAACACTCGGTAACATAAAGTAGATAGAGATGCATACTGATGTCCATGTAGAGTGATGTAGAAAGCGTGTTGAAGGACTAGACAAAGCGTGGAGTGACAAAAAGATGATGGAGTGTGGAAACTAAAGATAAAAAAGTGCAAAAAAAGTGATGAGAGTGAACCTAGGGCGGAAACGTGTGTGTAGTTTTTGATGTATGTAATGTACCTACATGGTTAGTATAGTGTGTGTTGTTACAAGATGTTTTTATTGTTGCCCCCATTTTTTGTAGTTGTTTTTTTTTGTTGACTTCTTGCTTCTCATATGATTGCATCTCTGCAAGGAGAAGATGATCAAGTATTCAAATACACATGTATGTATATGTAAAAATGCATGTAAAATACGCATGTATATGTATGAAAATCATGTAAATGTAAAATATGCAAATGAAAAATAGAACATATGCACTCAATCCATGTCGAAAGAAATAATGTAGAAAGAGGATATCTTGTCCTAGGTTTTTAGGTGATTCAACACCATAGGTTGAAGAAGTGTAGGAGGAATTCTATTGTGTCCTCTAACTTGTAATTACTTCCATGAATGTGTGTGAAGAGATATTTGTATTGCCTGGTTTTTTGGTCAATCGCGACGCCCTTTGTCTCGAAGAAGTATAGGGAGGAATTTTGTTGTATCCTCCAATCTTTAACTACTTCCCAGAATGATAAGGACTACTATGTCTTGTAAAATCCATTGTGTCAGGGTTCATAGACTATTCTAAACCCACTCGTTATATGTAACCCACAATGCAAAGGGTGAAATTTCACCTGAACTAAACTAGTGTAGAAGCGCCATGTAGTATGTAATAACCTCAATGATGCCCCCTCTTTGGGGGGCACAAACAACATCATTGGTAGGAGAATATGGCCCCAAAAGAGGACCAACCACGTGAACATTAAAACTCTGCCTTGCAGGGGGAATTGAATGCTCTTGGTAGAAACCAAGGCGCACATAAACAATTGGATAGCCAAAGACAAGTGTTAGTACAAACAAGCATGCATGTACAAAGCAATGTGTAATCTACGTAAATAGTGTAAAAGATACCAAGTAAAGCTATTATGTAAACACACAATAAGACAAGTAGGATGTAAACATGGTACATCACTCACAATGTCACAAGACATGCACGGCCATCATGGTCACAAATAACAAACAAGTGTGCACACCAAACAAAGGGATATGCCCACAAACAAGAGCAAATAATAGACAAGTAATATAACAAATAAGTAAGGAAACAAATATCCTGCACAATAAATTTTTCACATAAAGCACCCATTAAGCATGTTAGAAATCTAACTAGTATGCCAAAAGCATGTATAACCAATTAATGTAAAGTGCTAAGTACAAAATCAAAAAATAACACCTATGAGAGACAAATGTGGATGCCCCAGGTGACCTAGTGTAGGAAGGGTAGAAGACTAGCATTCGTGTTATATGTAAGATACTTATATATGTTATCATAGCTAGAAAAAGGTGTGAATGTGCATGTGTGGATTATATAGATAAATGATATAAAATTAATCTAATTAGCATGTGTAATAAAGAAAACATGAACTAGCAAAAGTAAGCAAGAGAAAAAGTAACCATAATATGCAATATGTTGTGGATAGATGGAATGGAATGCAAGTTGGTAGGTAGGATCTATGTTCCCTCCAAGAGAATGGAAATGCATGTAAGTAAGATTCATTTGGTTTTCCCCCTCGGTAGTCAAGAATGAACCATAAACAAGAGTGCGTCATCATGAAATAGTCACATAGTGTGTTTTGTGTCTAGCGTGTTGTGATGAGTATGTATACATAGTGATGATGATATGTGACATATATAAGAGATGTGCGTGAACCTTATAGCCTAAGCATATATCACGACAAAATGAATGTATGAGTGATGATTTATCCCTAAAGTGTGTATCACTACAAGATGATAGAGGAAGTGATGATGTAGCCTATAGCGTGTGTCACTACAAGATGAATAGTAGGGAGTGGTGATGTAGCCTAAAGCATATACCACTACAAGATGAATAGAGTAAGTGATGATTTATCCTATAGTGTGTGTCACTATCCTAGAAATGTCACATGATGAAAGGTTAAATGATAAACGTGTGATGAATGTAAGGTCCATTTGATTTGTAAACCCTCAACAATGACCCAAGTATAGACCGAGGAACTAGGGTAGTGTCATATGGAGTGCAACGCTTACAAGATTATGTAGTATATGTAATGAAGATGATAAATGACCATGTGATGTGTATGTAGTGTATAGTATTGATTACAATATGTGTAGTGTGCCTAAGAGTGTATAGTATGTAGGATGTAATGTTAGATGAGTATGATGAAGACTAGTATGATGTATGATGTATAGATATGCAAAAATTGAAATGATATGGACTAAATGTAGAATGTGTGAAACATAATGTGTGGTGTCTATAGTGCAGTGTGTGGGGTTCATGTGTAGTAAGCCCTCAACAATCAAGTGTGAATTGAATCACAAGAGTGTTTCATCGGGTAATGACGACGCTAAAGTATGAATGAATATGCGTATGTTAGGAAATTGATGTATGAGAATAAAAAGATGAGATATGAGTAGATGCTAAGATGATGTATGCGTAAATGCTAAGAGTGTGATGTAATACTATGTAAGTATGCTAGAATGGGGGTTGTTAAATGTTAAGCCCCCAAGTGTATGATAGAGAAGATGACTATGTGTCATTATCAAGGAGATCATCATTGTCATGATCAAAACCTATTGGAGCATCATTGAAAACCTGATAAGCTATAGAGTGAGGAGGGTCATACAAGGACCCATTACAAAGAGTGTGTACACATTCATTGCATATTCTTCATCATTAAATATTATTGATGGACAACCATAAGCATGCCAATGAGATATATTTGGAGCGTAAGCGGGAGAAGAATTGTTATGAATAGAGATATTGCCAAAAGGCATATGAAATGTAAGAAAAGAGTGTTGAGCATCTATTGTGCTGCCAATATAGTCAAGTCAGGATTGTCCAAGTGTGAGTGGAGAATCATGAAGGGTATGTGCAAAAAAAACTATCAAATGAAATACACGCAAGCCATAGGCTTCCCTAATGTGAAAATAACCATGATAAAGATGTGGCAAATGAAGAGGTGGTAATATTTCATTAAGCACTATGCCAAACCTAACCAAATTGTCACATGTACAAATAGTGTCTAAGAAAGTAAAATTGATAGGGATATGTTGCCAAATGGACTGTTGATAAACAATGTGCATGTAAAAGGAGGCAAGCAGAGCTATAACCCATGGAGGACAAGATGGAATAGCATCTACACTATTTAGAGACCTCTAGTAGAGTACCATAGCATTAGTAGAGGGAGGGGTCTTGAACCTATATTCACCTGGGCCATTGGCCACAAAGGCTCATTCAAAATAAGAATCATCTACGCTAAGAGGAGTAAAATCAAGTTATCCTAATGCTTCATCCATAATTTTGATAGTGTTAACTTCATCATCCAAATCCCCAGAATCATCGGTATGAGCATCATCATGTTGTGTAGCACTATCGAGTATGTTAGTAGGTACCATCATAGATGGAGTAATAGAGGGTGGCCATGACGGGTGGAGAAGGGCCATTAATAGGAATTGGTACCATAGGTGAAATAATAGTCATAGTGTTAGTAGGGATAGCTGGAGCATTGAGAGTGGTAGGAGGAGATTGTGAAGTGCTATGCTTGACCAATGTCATATGTGTCAAGGAAATAATATGGGCATAGAAGTAATGGGATCTATGTGACAGTATTTGAATGGTTCTGGATCGGAAATGATAGTATGTTCATAGCCATCATGCAAGAACTTGACACATTGGTGAATAATAGATGGAACCGTGTGCATTGTGTGAATTTAAGGCATACCTAACAAGAGATTAAACTGAAAGGAGGCTTCGATAACATATAAATCAAGTAAGAACAGTCTTAGGCCAAACCGAACATGTAATGAGATATTCCCTAGGCATGTGTAAGTGGAAGAATCATAACCTTGAATGAGGGTAGAATTCTTAGAAATTAAATTATTATTAATACCAAATTACTTTAAAAGAGAATGAACACATAAATTGATAGTGGATCCATTATCAATGAGGACTCATTTAATGCAAGTAGTGCTAATAATAGAAGTAATGAGTAAAGGAGCACACGGATTGCTTTTACCAAAAGGAAGTAGATCATCGTCACTAAAAGATATAGCATGTGGTAAATCACGAAGATACTTGAATGAGATGTGCAAAGGTCATCATGAAATTATCACTTTCAATATGAATGGCATGAAGGGTAGTTTCTAGCATGTTATGACAATCTAGTGTAGTACTCAACAAGTCATAAAGACATATCTTAGTGGATGTATTTTTAAGTTGTTCAATGATGTCATAGCCCTTAGAAGCAGTGGGAGGAGATGCGAGTAATGGGTGGAGGAAGAGACGAGGGTAGAGTCATAGGTGTATTAGGGCGAGTATGAAGAGTAGTAACTATATTAATGGATGGATCATCTTGAGGTGTGACAAAGTGAGGAGGATGTTGGGTACACGCACGCATGAAATCGTATGTCGGTGGTAGTAACTATGTCTGAGACCTTAGTTAGTGCAAAGGTAGGATAAGAGGATTGAGCCATAACTTGATAGGGAGATGACATTGTCAAAAGGTAGTGTTGAAATGGTCGGGTTCACCAAAATGATTAACTAAAAATGTGGAATAATAGTAGTTAATCTAATCTAGAACAACATGTAAATACAGTAAATAAATGTAGTAAATGACTATGAAAAATGACACAAGTAAACTAAAATAATGAAAATGAAAACCCTAATATGCAAGAAGAGTAAGGAAGTGACTCGAGTTAATTAGAGGAGCTCATTAGACTATTCCACGAAATGACTGGAGAAACATGAAGTAGAAACATTTGTACGAGAGGGCCTAAAAGGAAGGATCGGAGCTATCTGTGTGGAATGGAGTGCCTAGATAGGACTGGGGCACATGTGGGGGCCTTAGTCTCGTAGATTGGGATCTTTGGTATGTGCAAAAGGTTTGGAATTGAGTTTCACAAGTTCGTAAATGATCGAAACCTTCATTATCTGTCACATTAGGTTCGCTGTACTACGCCATGTGTCGTTAATAATCCAAGATGAATAGAAGACCTATAAAAGACCAGAAGAAGTATCAAAACCCTTTAAAAATAAGAATGCATATGAATAGGTCAGACTGACCTTAGCTACCATAATAGTGGGCTTACTAACTGAGCGTTGCACTACATTTCAGACCCAAATGTAGTTCTAATGTGTGTGTGAATCATGTGCCCTAGGTGCTCTTGTGCCAGTCACACTTTGTGAAGTAGTGAGCAATAACTAGATGTAAAAATGTAGTATAATGGTGGATGGAATAAAATAGAATCCCCTCATATGCTTGTGTGATGTAGATTAACCAGCCTTGTCCCTTGTGATGGAGCTAAGTGAATGCAAATGATCTCCAAATGCCTTTGATAGATGCAACCCTAGGTGGATGATAGTAGTGACTAGTGTTTGGTCCCTCATTATGGTCTCATAACTTTATATTTATAGGGTTCTCTTGATCTAATTTCATAATTAACCCTAAAATGGCCAACCACAAAAAGATAAGAAGATGAAATGGATAGAAAGTGCCCAAAAAGTGGCGGGAAATTGTAAAAAGGATCAAGGCACCCCAACAAGGATTAGGCGCTGACGGGTGCCCTAGTACTAGCCTTAAGCACCCCAGTCAAGGATAAAATGATGGAAAGTTTCAAAAAAACCGGCCATATATGTAGTCAAGGTCGTGGGAATTATGATAGAAAGTAAATAAAAATGACCAAAGGATGGAGGTTAATTAGTACTTTCTTCACTCAAAAACCATATGAATAGTAATATGAGACCAGGACTAAATATTACCTCAAGTGCATGATTGAGTGTTTAAAATGGAAAATCTCACAAGATGTCAACAATGCACACACATTCATGTGTGGAGAACTATACTTTGAATGTTCTTCCACTTTGAAATCAGTGCACCATAACCCACTACACATATCATGTGTCAAACTGGAAGAAAAATTCTCCAATTGTTTAGCCATTATTGTTATTTAATCCTCAATAAAAGGGCTCACCCCTATATCTACACCCTCCATAGCTTCGGCATGTATTTCTACTTCCAAACATTCATGCATATCAATGAATTTTTTATCCGACAAGGCTCTTCAAAAAGGTGTCAACAAGCCTCCTACAAACCACTTTGCACATACTAGCTCTAGTGAATATCATAGGATAGTTTGTATAACAAAGTCTTAAAATGCGTGTTATATTCTCTCAAACTTTCGAGACAACCCTTGTTTAATGTCCTTTAGTGTGCTAATTCTCTTTTCTCAAACTTAGGTATGTCAAACTTAGCCAAGAAGGAAGTGTGTAACACATCATAGTCCACCGCATGATTTGATGTGGATCATATTTCCTATACCAAATATGTGCATACCCTTGAAGTGTGGTGGAAAATTGACTTGCTTTTCTATCGGGATTTGTTCGTCCCTTAGATCTCCAAAATAACTCATACTTATGCACATGCTCAATTGCATATTCCACCCCTCTATATTTGTAGTCACAAAATCATGCACTTTAGACATTTATTTATCTCAATCTCATACTACTATTTAGAAGGTTCTTGAATGAAGAAATTATTAATTAACCCCCATCCTTAAGCCATCTTATTTATTTTATTTCTTAATTTGTGACATATTACACCCATATACCCAACCATTTTCTGACATTCCACATTATTTTAGCCTCGGCTGGGGTGCCTAGATTTAAAGTGGGGCGCCCATGGGCGCCTTGGTCCCACCAGGGGCACCCCGGTCCTTTTTGCACTTTCCCACTTTGTTTGGGCCTCTTCTAGCCATTTTACATCCTTATGTTTCTTGTGGTCATCATTTTCAGAGTTAATTACAAAATTAAAGCAAGAGAACCCTATAAATATAAAGTTATGAGACCATGATGAAGGACCTAGCATCACTTACTAATATCACTCCATCTAGAGTTGCATCCATCTATTGCATTTGCATCCACATAGCTCCATCATCAAGACACAAGCTAGGACATTTTTACATCACACTTCTAGGGGGAGGATTCTATTTTATTTAATGCACACATTCTATTACATTTTCTACATTTAGCTATTGTTTGCTACTTCACAAATTGTGACTAGAAAAAGAGCACATAGGGAATGACATGCACACACTCACCTTAACTACATCCAAGCCTGAAATGTAGTGCAATGCTTAGTTAGTAAGCCCATTGTTGTGACAAATTTGGGGTAAGTCGACCCATTCATTTGCATTCTTCTTCTTTTTTAGGGTTTTGTTGCTTGGCTTTGTGTTTTATTCATTATGGGGTTTTCGGAAAATCCATTGATCTTGGTGTGACTTAGGATAGACAAAAATTGAATATTTGTGACACTCTTCCGACCTAGAAAAATTCAGATCCTAAAAACCTGTGAGGACTACAAAGCCTAGATCAGGACTAGAGAGCCAATGGACGCCCTAGTCCCTTCTGTGGGTGCTCTTATCTTCTCTTATCCAAAATTCACACAATTTTTTTAGCATGGTTATGACAATCAGTACTTAAATTTTATCGGGTTTCCATCTTAGGATACCCTCGGCATCATTGTGGACCAACTAAGTATTTTATTTCCTTTATTTTATAATTAGGGTTTTATAATTTTGTGCTTAGTTGGATTAGATACACATTGTACTTAATTGTTCATTTACTTACTACTACAATAGCATCAGATTAGTCTAGAATATTCATATTTTAGTTAATCATTTTGGTGAACCCGACCTTCAAATCCATCTTTGTTCTAGGGTTTCTTATCTTTTCTATCATGGCTTCTAATGTCTCATCAAGTCTCTTTGCTTCAATTGATTCAACTACAATCATCTTATAAAGATGCTCTTCAAAAACCCTAGAGAATATGTGTCTACCTACTAACATATTGCCTACCCAATTCAATACTATTATTGGTCATCTTTCTGAGGACTCCCTTGATTCCAATTCCAATCAATCTATTTGTAAATCCATTCAAGCCTTACATACATTATTTTAAGATAAATTTGTAGCCATGGAATCAACCATCACATCTCTTAGATCTGAAATTCAATAGCTTAAGGATGCTTCTCAATCATATGTTTGTGTTCCTTCTCCATCTTATATGAAACCTATGTTTAATACATGTCATATGATTGAACCTCAAGATACGAAATTTCCTGACCCTCTCATATTTGAGCATAATATCATGCCACATGACATTTTCCCTCACCTCCTTCATCATCAGTTGATCACTATACCACATATGCAACATTAGTATCCTTATCAGTTAGTAAAATATCAAGGTCATCCATACTGCAATTAGCATTGAATCAATGGACATAGTGACAATGATTGCCATACTTTGCATCGCATAATCAACAGTCTTAAGCATCAAGGCCTTATTTTGTTTGCTCCACAACATCCTAATACCAATGCTCAATCCCATTGGGCTCCTAAATTTGACTCACCTACATCTAATGAGCATCAGGCTAGCATTACTCAAGCCACTCCTAAGCAGCAACCTCTCACAACTAGTTCACACCCTACTGCCAAGCTATGTGGATACTAGTGAGATTTCTAAGGAAGTACTAGATGTTTCTCTTATTCATTACATGTTTGATGTTTCCAATCACTCACATGTGCATAATGCTTCTTCTCCTAGTCATAAAAATACTATAGCCCCATCCCATGATTCTTCTTGATGCATCCTAAAATTTGCAAGTTAACACCCTAGTCGCGTTGGCACATCACTCAGCCTAGACTGAGCACTCACCCGAAGCACGCAAAGGTATTAGGTCCCTCTTTAGGGTTATTGTAACAGGATGCTAACATGATGAAGATAGAAACATATAGATTCATAGCTAATCCATCATTCTACAGTGCAAGCTACCCATAGATCTATGAAAGAACAAGCTTAAATAATAATCATCATTGAATTAATAACATGCACTACTCGATTACACAAAATGACACTTAGATTCAGCCAATATCTTCCATCTATTAATAAATATAGAAGCTCCTTATAAATCTTTGTCAATTTATATTAAGGCACATATGGATCGATATGGGACATTCATACATCCAGAATCATACATATGCAGCTCTCTGTGATCTCTAGATTATTATTCTACCATGCACCTAACATCATATATATAGGGTGGGGACTTTCCCTTCACCGCTTATCTATTCCAGAAATAGGTCGCATGCTATTGATAGCCACACGTCGTTTACAATTATAGCCACACATGCAAGTGTGTTATCTATAGTTCTCTTATAGTTAACTGAAGTATCCATTCTATTCTTATCTTGTCTCCATGCATAGATGTTTTGAACCACTTCTCCAAATATAGACAATGCATGGCGCGCACATCTCTACGTCGTTGATGTGCTCCACGCACCATCTCCTAAAAATCGATCTTCATACTCAAAATTAGATAAGTCCTAAAATCTGAACTTGCCTTCCGCATGCGGATCCTTCTGTGACTTTGATCTTGGCCTTCTATCCCACGTGAGACTCCTTGTGTGATCTTTGCCAAGTATTCTTTGATCAACATTACCCCACACTAATCTCATTATCGTCCCGACAATGGGTATCTCCAAAAATTTGAAGGAAAGAATAACAATGAAAGAATAAGAATGAAGAATGTGGATAAATAAATAATTTATATGAGGTTATTTATGCAACCTCCTCTATATCAATTTGTAGTATTAGCTCTAGATACTCCTCTTTTATTGCAACCTCCAAAACCTGTCATTCAGTGAGTGCCTGTTCCGCTTTCTCTGGGATGTCCACAACAATGGATTCCAACTCATCCCGCACAATTTCCCCTTTCTCATTTTTTAGAACTAACACAACACTGGACATGGATGTTATTCTCCCTTCAAAAAGGTCCATCTTCTACGCAATCAGCTTTCCAAGCTCTTCCAACTAAGTCTTGTGCGGCTCTTGTGCTACTGTCAGGGCCTCGCACTTCTGTTTAACCATTATCAACCTTTTTGCGTGGCCCAATGTTTCATCTTTCATGGCTTTCTAGACCTCATTGTTCTCTTCCAAGGTCTTAATGTTGATGAGCACCTCTGGAGCTTGTGCATATATTCAAAGCCTAGTCCACTTTCTTCAATAATTCTTGTAATGCCTGCAACAACCCTTCATAAGATGTGATTTTTCTCATCACAGATGCTTTCTCCCATTCGGCATCTTTTTCTGATATTTCCGGCACTTGCATACGCAGATTTTCATCTTTGAGCACCAAGTCCACCAAATTTCCCACATAGTGTGCCACTGAAGGAAATGTCTATGGTACCTTGGGTTCTAAGTGTGGTCTTACTACGATTACGGTGTCCCAATCTCCTCTCGTGATACTTATGAACACTTCATTCTTCTTTTGCACAAAGTCTCTTTCTTGTGTTATACACGCTATCTCAAAGCATCCTTTGTCTTAAAATCTTCATGCAACACTTTGATTGTGGTATATTTGTCCATATTTCTTCTAGCCAACTCGCAAAAACTTTCACCAATGCATTGTTGACCTGCTCATCTGACATGACAATAGGCTTTACTATCATGTGTCTAGCCTAAGGTTCCTTCTTCAATCACCTCAAAATGTATGATTCTTCACACACATCAAATTCAAGCTCGTTCATGTGGGTGTGCATCGACTATGATAGTTGCTTCCTAGTTCACATGGTCGTCATATCCTCGTCCATCAACTCCCAGCCAAATAGATCCTTCTACGCTATTGTGCTCTGGAAGTGGGTGTGGATAATCTTTCCTACATCCTCTACATACCCCATGGCTAGTGGAATGTGCTCCCCACTTGTCCTCCTAGACCTTTGCTGCTTAGGAAATCTATCCTCCAAATTTGGGACTTACATCTCCATGTCCTGAATATCTTCTACAGTTGTTTCCTCTGGTCTTTCCTCTTCTTCTTCCTTCTCCTTTGATGCTTCATCCTTTTCTTTTGTGTGCTCTGGGAGTGTAGGAGATGTAGGTGCGCTCTCCTCAGACTCTTCCACCTCCTTGTTCAACTTCATCTTCCTCCTTTTTGCGTGGTCGCTTCCTTTTGTGGGGAGATTCAGGGTGATTTGCACATAGTGGTTGGAGTAACACCTTAGGTCCTTATTCTCCTAAATAATCTTTTAAATTTTTCTCCCCGCGATTGCATTCAAGTCCTCTTCATCCCCTTCTTGTGGCTAAGGTGGTGTAACAGTGTGCTCAGCTTCACTCTGACTTATAGGATGTCTCCTACCCCTATGCTCCAAACCACCACTATCTTTACATTCCTCCTCATCATGCACTTTGATTTGCTATGTGGGCTTAGGTGCTGGGATATTCTCCATTGTATGGTTCCCTTTTGGTGGTGCTGGAAGTGTGAACTCACCTTCCACATATTTGTTGTTCTCCATCTTTGGCTTCAATTGGAGATACACCAATGTTGCCCCCAAATCTGCTATAGCCAAACTTATTGGCTTGATATTCAGACACCTCAGAAATGATCTTATCTGTATAAGCACTTCTGCCAGGATATACATACTTCTTCCTCAATGTATGGTAGTCACAGTCTACCTTATTTACATTGAAGATCAATCGCATGTCGGTAAATTTATGAACAAATTCCTAAAAATACCTTGCAATGAATGCGTAGGGTAACTTGTACCAAGGGCTCCAAACTCCATTTTTATTGAAAACGTGTGATGCAAAAATGTTGGTACATAGCAAACTGAACTTGTTTTCCTACCACTATTGGTAGGTCCTTTGGAATGCGCCATTCTTCTCTAAATGCCACGCGGAGCCTATCATACCACTTCTCTACCCTTTGCTTTACCTCATCTATCAGGCCCCCTTGCATATAGGTATTTGTTGAATCTTTCATTTGGGGACTTGTTCTCCATGGGGTATTCCCATATTTTCTCCTTTGTTCGTCTAGTACTCTAATCTCCATGAACACGGTGATAGTAGAACAGCTCCAAAGCTGATCTTCCCTCTTGTTCACGCTTCTTAGACTATTTTCTATACAATATAGCCTACAATGTTGTAGATCGTCCCTTCTGACATCTTTCGCGCCACATGCAACCTCATAGTGTTTACTGCGACCACTACTCCCGATCATTCAATTTGGTAACTAGGTGTGTTGCAGTTTGTACCACTGGACAATTCTTAAATTTGTCTATGTCCATTCTCGCATGAGACCCTTGGTGTATCCCAACTCCTGTTTGGTCTTCAAAATCAAGGCTTTATCTACGAGGTCACCTTTTATATCTTCTCATGTGGCCTTCGGACATCCTTTGATAAAACAAGCATAGAAAAAATTCTAACTCTGTGTCCTACAAAGTAGAATAAGTCTTCGTGTACCCTTCTCATGAGCCACTGGTACAAGGGCTCATACTTCCCGAAACATGACAGCTCATACAACTGACATACCCCATTCTCTTCAAAAAAAAATCACCCGCATCATCATATACTGGCATGTCATCTGCCGTGAGTTTGTTTGTTCTAACAATAAGAAAGGAATCGAGCTCCTTCTTTTTCTTTGACGTTCTATGATTATATTCACTCACTTTACTCTTTCTAATGGGTGAATTCCACTCTTGGTTGACAATGACTCCTTATGGGTATTGCATCTCCAAAAAATGACTTTCGGGTGCCATCTCTTCTTCCTCGATGACCACCTTCTTCTTATCTTTTTGTTGTTTTAGATGCCTTATTTTGTGCCATTTCTACCTTGCAAATGTCTCTTCTTCAACCTGCAACTCTGTGAATCAAACCCTAGCTCGATTCAATTATGCCCTAGGTGAAAACTTTGTAACCTAATTCTTTCCTGTCTTTCTACTTCGCTCAAACCCTTCACCACCGGGGACGTAAGATTCTTTTCACATAGATCTGGTTGTCACTCTTGGTTTCACACCCTTTGCACCTTAACTCGATCACTCGACTCTTCGCACTTGGCTCTTCTCACGAATACTCTTAGTTGCAACGGTAAAAATGAATCCGCATCCCTTCCTTATATAAATTTTTCAAATTTGATGCATTTATTGCTCCTCACCTACCAAATATCCCTTCATTTATTGACCAAATCCATTCATTTCGCATGGTACATCTTCGTGCCCAGCTATAACCTTCTAGCGCACCTTCCTACCCTCTGGTCACAGACTTCTCTTCAGCGTGCACTCCTGCACCCAAGTACCTCATCACTGCACCTTCTCTTGGTAGCTAACATGGCCTCCACTTACCTCACGTTATATTATTCCTTAATTCATCTCCATCCTTGGTCATTTTTGAGAAACAATCTTCTTTTGACTTAAGGCACACCCATAGTAGCTTATTCCTTTCATCTTTCAATTCCCAAAGTATTTTTTTGTCTTTCTCTTGGATCACTACAACCACCCCACACTAAAAGTATGTGCAGTCCTCTACGCATAAACATTCTTCATATAGTAATTAGCTTCATGCATGTAAGCACACTTATTACACAAACAACAACTAAATTGACAAAGCAAAGCGTGACAATGAAGGAAATACTTGAATTGAAAACCTAAACTAAATGGCAACACTACCTTATTACAAACACCAAGAATACTTATTTATAGTAGGGCTTCAGCCTACTCCGTTAAAGTAATCGGGTAGCCATGTTCCATCAAGTGCTTCTAATTGGCAAGCACCTAATTCAAGTATAGAAGTGATAACATATGGCCCCAACCAATGTACTTTAAGCTTGCCTGGATGGCACAAGAACTTCGAGTCATAAAGAAGTACCATTTGTCCAATCTCAAACTTCTTATCTTTTATGTTTCTATCATGTCATGCCTTCTACCTAGCCTTTTCCTACTTCTGACTCCATCGTGTTATGGCTCTTCTCTCATCTAGCTAAATCATCTTTGCAATACATTCTTCTAAATCATATTCATCAACTAGACCTCCAGCGTGTGCAATGTGCAAAGAAGGTAACATAAATTCTATAGGGAGAACAACTTCCACGCCAAACACCAATTGAAATGGTGTGGCTTTGTTCAATCATTTGTAAGTTCTTCTATATGCCCAAAGCACAGCTAACACTTTTTCACCCCAATCCTTTCTTCCAACATCACATATTTTTGTCAAAGTTTGGCCCAAAATTTTGTTAAAGGCCTCAGCAGTTCCATTTTCTTGAGGATGGTAAGGTGTAGTTTTATGGTGTGCAACCATAAACTCATCTAATAGGATCTTGATTGTATCATTCAAAAAGTGTGTACCTCTATCACTTGTCAAGCTTAAAGGACACCCATATCGTGTAAGAACATTCTCCCATAGAAATCTAGTTGTTGTAGCTATTGTACAGTCTTTCATAGGTGTTGCTTCTGCCCACCATGTAAGATAATCTATGCAAGTAATGATATAGCGCAATCCAGTCCTATGTGCGGCTGGTGAAATAGGTCCTACAAATTCAATGGCCCATTTCTTAAATGGTTCGGCACTAGTAATTGGTATCAAAGGCATCTCATTTATTTTCCCTGGTTTTCCTAAGCGTTGAAAATGATCACACACCTTACAATAATATTTACGGTCTTTATACATTGTCTCCCACCATAATCCAGTAATTAAGATCTTCAGGCGAGTTACATCACCTCCATAATGACCTCCTGCAATACCACCATGCGCTCCTTCCATAATATCCTTGTGCTCATGCTCTAACACACACACAGTGCAATACTTCATCTTTTCCTAGCATGTACAGTCACCACTAATTAACATAAATGGTGTCGCGCATATAGCAAGCTACTTCTTTTCTAATGCTTTCATTCCTTCTTATGCCATACATGTTCATAGAAAGACAACAATGTCTTCTAATTCTGTGGGCGCACATTGTAACCTGTATAAATGTGCATCCAGCATTGTTTCTTCAATTTTATGTGCATCCTCTCCTGAATTGATTCTAGATAAATGGTTTGGTCTAGAATTAATTTTCCGTGGCTTCACCACAACTGTGAAGTCAAACTCTTGAAATAGGAGCACCCATCTGCATATGTGCCCCTGTAAGATGGGCTTGTTTACCAAGTAATTTAATGCCACATGATCTGTATAAAACACAAATGGTGTTTCTAACAAGTACTGTTGAAACTTGTACAATGTGTAGATCATTGACAAAGCTTCGTGCTCTATAGTTGTATAATTCCTTTCAGCAAGAGTTAGCTTCCTACTAGCAAAACAGATTGGATGATCAATAATACCTTCACCAGGTTGAGCTAACATAGTGCCAATGGCCATACCAAAAGCATCCACATGCACATGAAATGGCTTATCCCATGATGGAAAACACAGAATGGGCATGGTAGTAATTCTCTCTTTTAATATCTCAAACACATGTTGTTACGGTTCTCCCCAATAAAATGTACCTTTCCCCTTCAATAATTCTTCCAAGGGTTCAATAATTCTGGCATACCCTTTTATGAATTTCATGTAATATCTTGTATGACCTAAAAGTCTGCACACCTCACTTTCATTGGTAGGCACTTCTAGGCCTAAAATGACTGCAACCTTAGCCAGATCAACTAGCAAACCTTCCTTATAGATTATATGTCCTAGCAATATCCCAAATGACGTAGCAAATATGCACTTCTTGATATTCAAAAATATAATCAATTGTTTGCATCGTTAAAACATTAAGCGTAGATTGTCACAATGATCTTTCATAAGCCCATATATTGTCAATCATCTAGACATACCTATAAGAAGTTGTGAATAAAATCTTTGAATGCCTAAACAACTATATGTGAGAACACAAGCAGGCACATTTTTAATCCAAAGGGCATCACAGATAGGAAAAACTACCCCATTCGGTAGTAAATTTTGCCTTTTATTTATCCTCAGGAGAGCGATCCGAACTCGATGATACCGGAAAATCCATCGTGAAAAAATATATTTCATGCCCTACAACTCCTAGTATTTCCTCGAGTGAATGGTGAAGGGAAAGGATATGTGATGCATGTAGCATTCAGCTCCATGTAGTCCACACATATCCTAATTCGTTTGTCCTTCTTGACATGATCATCATTGGGATAACCCATTCGACTCATCAATTTGGATAATTCCAGATTTCAACATTTTATCAATTTCTTCTTTCACCTTTTCACGCAAATTAGGATTCATTCTCAGTAAGGCCTCTTTCTAACTGGTTGTGCACCGTCCTTAAGTTTGATCTTCATTTCCCCAACTAATTCATGTACGCCTTTAAGTTCGTGATATCCTCGAGGGAATAAGTCCTAAAAATCCATGAGTAACTTGATGATCTTTGCTACCTCCGAGTTTGACTAGTAATCTCCAATTATGGCCTCCTTAGGCTCAGCCTCCGAACCTAAATTTGCCTTCTTTTTATTAAAGGGTTCATGGTAGGCATGCGCATCTTTTTCTACACTGTCCAAGACCTCACGCACCCCGTGTGAATGTTCAATATCCAGGTTCTCAACTTCCTCGTCATCCACGATGTAGACCATCTTTCCTTTCTCTTTCTCAAGGCAAGCGTGCTCAAGTAGTTTAGAGTATATTTCTTCATCCTTTTCAAAACATGCTTTGAACTCTGTCTCACTGAATAATTCTTGAATATGCTCTTCTACTTTTGCACTATCTCCCATAGTTAAGCACTTGACAAATTTTAATGCCTCTACTACAGGAGGTTTAGTCGAGAAGTAGTCAAATGTATAGATCATACCTGCAACCAACTCTTGCTAGTTCCCAGTTTCTCTATGTAGTTTTACATATACATACCAAGCGCGTGCACATCCTTAGAGCATGGAATACAATCTATGCACCCAGAGTGAAGGTGGTAATGCTTCCTATCCCATTGTCTAGAGTCTCTCACACTATCTTTGAATGTGATTTGAACAGGTTGATCAAAGCATGATAAATGCATATTTGCATAGGTGCATTGTTCCTTATAAACATGTTAGACAAATCTATTCCAATATCTTCCTAGTTTATAAGATTATCTCGGTAGACTACCCATCAACGCATTGTCATCCCGCATAGTGTATATACTAACATATCCCTTTGTGCAACTTGGTCTACCCACTACGTTTCTATGGCCTTCAGAAAGGTAGAAAGATCTTTTATCCTTGTATACCAAGATATTGTGCTACCTATCCGTCAAATTGAGTGAGATCTATTCTTGCATACAACCACACTTTTTACCTTGTGCCCTACCAATTCATATGTACCATGAGCCCAATTTTCATAAGTATACTCGTAGTATCACTAATAGAATGAGAATCCTCCCACCGTAGAATGCCTTCCTTCGATGGCTCATTGACCTCCGATCTTGAATAGCGCGTACATTGAATTCCCATTTTTCAAGGGTATCACAGCCCTTTCCTCCTTTTTTTCAAAGTTGATATACCCCTTATTGAATCTCAAGTCAACATTATTTTCATAACACCAAGGTCGTTCAAGAAAGGATGGAAATTTGTTTGCTTCGCAAGTGCTAATACCTCAAAATCCCCAAGTGAACTTGGCCCCTTGTATAGTTATAGATGCATCTTTCAACACTCCTATGGGAGTGGCCTTAGTTTAATTTTCCATGAATAACACATTAGATAATGGATGCAATGGAGGTCTCCCCATTTTTACCCATGCATCTAAATTCGGCACATTTACTTCCACGCCTGTATCGATCAATATGTTGTTCAAAATCCACCCATCCACAACAACATTTAGAGTAATTTCTTTGTCATAGTCAATGCTATCAGGGGGAAGATTTACATGTAGAATCTGTCATCCGGTCTCAAGACTTGTGCGTGGAGTGTTCCCTTTCAACCAACTTCCCAATAGTGGAATAATGTTCTCCTGGCGCAACATCTTGCACACCTCCCGTAGATCATCGATATCAGTTTGAACTATCTCCGAGGCTTTCTTCGCTCCTTTAGGTATTTTATCTCACCCTGAAGATTCCTTAGCACTTCCATGGTATCCTGGTAAACTTATTTCTGATGAGCAGGATCTAGGTACCTCACATGCAAAACCTCCTCCTTGGTAATCATAGGCTTCTAGTGTAATGCCTCTCACACGCGCACTGCTTCAGCGTGTGTAGTAATCTTCATTATCAATGCCTCGAGTCCTTCTATTATCTTAGGCATCCATTGATGTCCTACCGTGCACTGGCTTCTAACCATCCCAACGCCTTTGTTTTTTTGCTTATGTTGCTTACTCGGATGCTCATATACGTTCGATCACTCTTCATAGCTATGGTTCTTCCCTTGAAAGAACATGCATTATTCGAGGACATTTTTCCCTGTAGTGGTCAGGAGATCCACACGTATAACATGTTCCATGAGGAAAATCTCCTCTTCCTCCACCCCTGGCCTCGTCCTCCATATCGACCACGATATCCATGTCCCCTTCCATGACCTCTTTCAAAACGCCCCTCATTCTTGTCATAGTGCGTTTCATTATGATCATGATCTTGGTGCTCATTCCTACCCTTAGAATTATCTATTATACTTATATGTCATACTCCAATGTCCATGGCATCCTGGATCTGACCAATCAACTGAAAATCCTCAGTATCATGGGTTGTGGACCTACAAATCTTGCAAAAGCAAGATACATTCTTCCTTATTGCATTCTGTAACAAAGGACAGTGACTCACATCATGATTCAAATGACAAATTTCACAGTCCAAAGTAGTAATGAGCGTATAGATCTGTGAGGGAAACTATCCTTGGTGTGACCTTCCACTTCATAATCCGTACACCAAATTCCTGAGTGTGTTTCATGGGCTGAATTTCTTGTGACTTCTCTAACTGCTTAGCCATAGCTGCGATTTGTGCCTCTAGGAATGGACTAACTCCAGTGTCAATACTCCCAATTTCCTCAACATACAAAGCTTCTTCCAAAGTGCTTTGTATGGATCCATGTATGTCTTATGTGACAGCGCCCTCCTAAAATGTGTAATCAATCCTCCAACAAACCATTGTGTATGTTGGATAGCATGGATATCATAAGATAACTTAAATAAGAGTGTTTTAAAATGAGCATCATACTCACGTACACTCTCGCAGTAATGCCTTGCTTGATATATTTGAGTGCACTTATGCTTTTTCGCTCAAACTCAAGGATATGGAACTCTTTCAAGAAAGCATCCTCGGTCTTTGCATAATCCACGTAAGTTTGATCAGTGGTCAAATTTCCTATACCAACCTGTGTGCACACCCCTGTAATGTACTAGTGAACTGACTTGCCTTTCACTCCGCAGTTGTAATCCCTTTAGCACGCCACAATATTTCACACATATGCACATGTTTGGCAGCATCCTCTATACCTATATACTCTGGGAGATAAAGAGACATCTCCATATAGATATTTTGTGGTTGTTGCAGACCTTGACCACCGACCCGGAACCTCATGTGTTCCATCTCGCCTTAGGAACCACCAGATCCACCAGAACTAGAACCACCTATACCTCCTGACCTACCACCTATAGTTGGAATAGGGCCTATGGATGTACTCCCCTGTGCTCGACAGTAGTACTATACAAAACCCCTACATTCTATGAAGTAGTTCCACTTCCAAAGGTGAGTCCAATATTCTATGTGCTTACATTCTATGTGGATGATGTGCCTAAGAATGCTCCTCCAAATGACATTAAAGCCATCTATCCTACCATTGATGTACTTGATCCCTGACTTACTCCTACTTTCCTACTTCCCAAGTTAGCTTGTTGGTTATTTTGTACTAGATCTTGAAAAACCAACCGTAAAGGCTAGGTCACCAGGTGGATTAAGATGCATGCCCATGGCCCAAGTAGTCTTTGTTAGCGTACTTCCATGTGAGGTTGAGAAGGGATATCTGTCATGCTTTCCAAGATGGGGGAGTTCCTGATGCTCTGGCACCATGTCTTCTACATGAGCCGTAAATCCTTCACGAGCCAGCCTCTCCTCAACGCCATACTTTCTACAATGGAGCATTGCTTCTCTATTTCCCTCTCACACTCCTCATTATACTTAATCTGCCTTTCCTCTCTCTACTTTTTTCGGCTAGGTCCACCATCTTAATACCAAACCGTTCCTACCTTCGCGCGTGGTGAAGTTTAGCTAGCCATCGGTTTACCCTCCGGGTTCAAGGCTACCATTAAGATTTTGATTGCCAGTGGAATACCATGCAAATATGTTCCTCTTGGATACCACAAAAACTATAATTCAGCTACCTCTAGGCACAAATATGTCAAAATTGAATATTCCATAATATAATTGTTTAGAACACCACAAAACCACGTATCCACCGTGTGAGTCCAGATCAGATCAGCATCATAAAGGGCCTAAAATTATTTTTGTGTCCAGACAAGTACGTGATACCTCCAATTCCGCTAAGACACATAAGTAATAAGCCACTCGTATAGTTCTACCTGGAAAGATAGCAAAAATCTCTCATATAAATTGTCATACATGTTCTCTGGTTCTACCCAAGTACGTGCAATAAACTCATATCCACTATTGAACCGTCATGCATATTCTTCCTCCAGATCATGTATCCATTCCTCAATACTTGTTAGAGTTAACTGGTACATCTTCATCACAAACCATCCTGAAAACAACTAAAAAAATGTCCCGCAACGGAACCAATGATGCAGCCTAGAATTTGCAAGATAACACCCTAGTCACACTGGCACATCACTCAGCCTAGACTGAGCACTCACCTGAAGCGCGCAAAGGTACCAGGTCCCTCTTTAGGGTTGTTGTAACAGGATGTTAACATGATGAAGAAGAAACATATAGATTCATAACTAATCCATCATTCTACAAAGGCAAGCTACCCATAGATCTATGAAAGAACAAGCTTAAACAGTAATAATCATTGAATTAATAACATGCACTACTCAATTACACAAAATGACACTTAGATTCAACCAATATCTTCCATCTATTAATAAATGTAGAAGCTCCTTACAAGATTTATCAATTTATATCAAGGTGCATATGGATCTAATACACACATTCATACATCCGTAATCATACATATGCAACTCTTTGTGATCTCTAGATTATTATTCTACCATGCACCTAACATCATATATATAGGGTGGGGACTTGACCTTCACCGTTTATTTATTCCGTAGAGAAATAGGTTACATGCTATTGATAGCCACATGCCATTTACAATTATAACCATGCATGCAAGTGTGTTATCTATAGTTATCTTATAGTTAACTAAAGTATCCATTCTATTCTTGGCTTGTCTCCATGCATACACGCTTTGAACGCTTCTCGAATATAGACAATGCATGGTGCACACATATCTGCATCATTGATGTGTTCCACACGCCATCTCCTAAAAATATATCTTCATACTCAAATTTGGCTAAGTCCTAAACTCGAACTTTCCTTCCACGTGCGGGTCCTTCCTGTCCTTCCGCGCCTTTGATCCTGGCCTTCTATCCCATGCGGACTCCTTGTGTGATCTCTACCAAGTATTCTTTGATCAACATCTATTATTGATGTTGTTTCTTTTCCACTTACTGAGCATCATGCCACCATATCTCCTACACCTTCTTTGAATGGACAAACACCACCTAAGAAATCACCTACGGTATCGCCAAGTCAATAGAGTCAACCGCATCTCGATATTAGTTCCAAACCCCTCCAAGTCATCTATTGTATTACCAAGTCAACCTAAGAATTCTCCTTTGAGACTTAATGCAACTTGGCCTCCACTCAAATCTAGGATCCAATCAATTAATTTTATCCCAATAGCTAATCCTTCTCCTAGTGTTTATGATATATATTCACTTTCACCACCACCATGCAAGATTCTCGCCATTATCTCCTATCATTAACCTTGTAATGCCAACACCTATTATCGACTCTACATATATTGATGACTAGGACCCAAATATAGCTTGTTATGGTGATGAACCATCGGATGATCACACTCCTATATCACTTCATGGTCCCATCATTTTTGTTAAATAAAATACTCCTTACATCGATCCACTTAGTGTCTTTTTGACTAGGTTTTCATTGCATACACACTTGGGGGGCATAGTAGCTCACACATCCCCCTTATCACATTATCATCATTGGCATATCCCTCATTCTTGCATTATCATTCTTACATAATACTACATCACACTCTCCACATTCACGCATAGCATCATCTCATCTTGCATAGTTATACATATGTTTTAGCGACATCGTTACCCGATGACACACTCTTGTGCTTCGATTCACACTTGACTGTTGAGGGATTACTACCACACTAAATCCCACACAATGCGTTATAGGCATTATACATTGTATTTCATCACACATCATTTGTCATGCACAGTACACCATTCATTCTTCACGTTTTTCTACAACATTGTCCTATTTCCACATTATACTATTCCTTGCCTTATGTGTTTTACATCATACATTATTAGGCCATTTATACATGTTTCCTCACATCCTATACATAGTCATATACCATACATCATACATTGCACGTCTTCATGTCATTTTCTACATACTATACTAGTCTTCATCACATACGATTCTAGCACCATTTCATCCTACATGATACATACTTATTCTACCTACAAATGTTACATCACACACTATACATTACATTTTATACATTTTACACATCTAGCACCACATTCGACACATAGCGTATTTACACATTCTACTCATCACATGGCTATCACCTATACTATATGGTCTTCTATGCATTGCACTCACTACCCAATGACACACTTTAGTTCCTCAATCCATACTCAAATTCCGAGGGTTTACAAATCAAATGGACCTTACACATTTACTACTCAACCTTTCACCATTCGACATTCCTAGGTTAGTGACATACACTTTAGGATAAATCGTCACCTATTATATCATTTTGTAGTGGTATACACCTTAGGTTACATCACCACTCCCTAATATTCATCTAGTAGTGACATACACTTTAGGATAAATTGTCACATATTCTATCATTTTCTAGTGGTCTACACCTTAGGTTACATCACCATACCCTCCATACATTTTTTAGTGATATATGCTTAATGCTAGATCACCACTCATCCATTTATCTTATAGTGATATACGCTTAGGCTAAATCATCACTTACACATTCATTTTGTTGTGATATACACTTTGGTTATAGGGTTCACACACACACCATCACTAGGTCACATATCATTAACATACACATACACATTCATTCACGATGCACTAGACACAACACACACTACTCGACCATTTCCCAATAATGCACTCTCATTTATGGTTTGTTCTTGACTGTTGAGGGGGAAAACAAAATGAACCTCATTGCATACATTTCCATCCACTTGGGGGGCGCACGGCTCTTATCATTCCATCTTGCATTCCATTTTATCCATCCATAGCATATTGCATTATCTTGGGGGCATTTACTATTGTTTACTAGTGTTTTACATGATCACTTTACTACACATGTTAGATTTATTTCTTATATGTCATTTTATATACCATCCACCCATACACATTCACGTCTTTGTTTAGTTGTGATCACAAATACAAATATTTTACACGCAACATGGATGCTCACCTTCTACCCTTCCTACACTGGTCATTGGGGGAATTCACATTCGTCTCTCACAGTGTTATTGTTTCATTTTCTACTTAGCACTTTACATTACTTACTTATTCACACTTTGACATATTGGTTATTTCTCTAATGTATGCTAATGGTTGCTTCATGTACAGCATTTGTTATGTAGGGATATTTATTTCCATACATGTTTTACCGCATTATCTAATTTTGTTTCTTATTATTTGTGGGTCTTGCCCTTTGTATGGTGTGCACACTTGTTTTTTTTTTTCCACCATGATGGGCTTGTGTGTCTTGAGACATTGTGAGTGATGTCCCATGTTTTCAAACTACTTTGTGTGGCTTACTTGTCTTCTTGCGTGATTACATTACTTTTTTGGTAGCTTACACACTATTTGCATAGTTTATACATTGTTTTCTACATGCATGTGTGTTTACACTTGTTTTTGGCTAGCCTTCTTATTTGTGTGTGCCTTGGTTTCTACCAAGCACTTTTTAGGTTACATCGTACATGCGGTTGGTCCTCTTTTGGGGCCGCATTCTCCAATCAGTGATGTCGCATGTGTCCCCAAATAGGGAGGCATCATTTGGGGTTTTACATACTAACACAGCATATTTACATCGGTTTAGTTCAATGCACTTTCTACCCTTGGCATTGTGGGTTACATACAACGAGTGAGTTCAGACTAGTCTATGAACTCCATACACAGCAGATTTTACAGGACATGGTGTCCTTAGAATTTGGAGGAGTAGTCAAAGGTTGGAGGACACAAGAGCATTTCCCTTATACTTAATCTACCACCGGCATCATAGTTCCCAAAATACCAGGACAATACAAAGATATCTTCACAGTTCAAGGAAGCAGTTAGAGCTTAGAGGACACAGAGCATTTCCTCCCTACACTTCTTCAACCTATGGCATCGAATCACCCAAAAAACCCCGATAATATAGGATATCCTTCTACACCCTTTCTCTCGACATGGATCAGGTGCACATGTTCCAATTACACTTTTCATTTTACGTATTTTAGATTTACATGCATCTTTTAAATAGAAATTTTGCACTTACACATAAACATATTTGACTACTTGATCGTTTTCTCCTTATAGGTCTGGATGTATGAGAAACAAGAAATCAAATGGGGAAACAAAAACAACAATAGTGTTAACAACAACATTTTGTGACATCCACATGCTTTACTAACCATACATATACACTAAATACTATGGTAGCTACACACACGTGTTCCGCCCTAGGTTCAATCTCATCACTTTTTCTTTGCACATGTTTCATCATTAGTTTCCAAGCTCCTCCATCTTTTTATCATTCCACGCTTTTTCTAGTCCTTCAACATGCTTCTACTACACTCTCCATGGATATCAGGTACACATCTTTATCTACTTTATTTTATCAATTTTTCACCAACATAAAGTGAGGGCAAAATGTAGTCACAAAATCATGCACTTTAAAAATTTATTTAAACTAGTCTCATACTACTATATAGAAGGTTTTGAGTGAAGAAAGTACTAATTAACCCATTTCCTTTGGTCATCTTGTTTATTTTATTTCATAGTTTGCGACCTATTGCACCCACATGCCTAGCCATTTTTTGACATTCCGTGTTATTTTAGCCTTGGATGGGGCACCCAGATTTGTATTGGGGTGCCCATTGGTGCCCTAGTCCCACCAGGGGTGCCACGGTCCTTTTTGCACTTTCCCACCACTTTTTAGGCCTCTTCTATCTATTTTACATCTTTATCTTTCTTTTGGTTGGCATTTTTAGGTTAATTATAGAATTAGAGCAAGAGAACCCTATAAATATAAAGTTATGAGACCATAATGAGGGACCTAGCATCACTTACTACTATCACTCCATCTAGATTTGCATCCATCTATTGCATTGGCATCCACATAGCTCCATCATCAAGGCACAAGCTAGGACATCTGCATCACACTTCATAGGGGGGATTCTATTTTATTCCATGCACACATTCTATTACATTTTCTACATTTATTTATTGCTTGCTATTTCACAAAGTGTGACTGGCACAAGAGCACCTAGGGCATGACATGCACACACTCACCAGAACTACATTCGGGTTTGAAATGTAGTGTAACGCTCGATTAGTAAGCCCACTTTTGTGGCACTGGGTTGATCGACTCATTCATTTACATTCTTCTTCTTTTTAGGGTTTTGATGTTTGGCTTTGTGTTTTCTTCATTATAGGGTTTTTGATAAATCCATTAATCTTGGTGTGACTTCGGAGCGACAAAAATTGAATATTTTTAACACTTTCCAACCCAACAAAATTAAGATCCTAAAAACCTACGAGGACTATAGAGCCTGGACCAGGACTAGAGAGCCGGTGGGCGCCCTAGTTCCTTCCATGGGTGCTCAATTCGCCCTTATCCGACAATCACATAATTTTTTGAGCATGGTTACGACAGTTTGTACTTCCATTTTACCAAGTTTCCATCTTGGCATACCCTTAGCATCATTGTGGACCAGTTAAGTATTTTATTTCCTTTATTTTGTAATTAGGGTTTTATAATTTTGTTCTTAGTTGGATTAGATATACATAATACTTAATTATTCATTTACTTACTGCTACAATAACATCATATTAGTCTAGAATATTCATATTTTAGTTAATCAATACTCTAGCAAGTGAAGAAAAATATCACAAAATATCTTAGGGGTCTTTTGTTGTGATTGTTGGGGTTGTTGTACTAGTTTTTGTAATGGCTATTGTGGCCCTTGTCCTAGAATGGGGCCAAATCCCAAACATGATCCTCCACTAATATTTCCACCATGCGGTGGATTTCCTAAACCTCTTGAGCCTCCCATCGTGACTTGTGGTCTTATAGATGAGCTTCCTTACATCCCAATAGTTTTTCTAAACTAAAACTAACTTTTTATCCTATAGTTGAACCTATAGGATTACTTCCAATGGGTTTCATGCCAACGCTCTATCCTGATGATGCACCTACGAAGTTTCCTCTAAAAATACAATGTTCAAACACATACGCTTGTTGTGTTACCATGTGCACATCCTTAATCTATTATGCCCCCTGAGATGATGATAAAATTTTCCTTCATTTATATCCTACCCAATGTGGTGATACTTCATTATCTTCCAGCTCACCTTCACTTCAATAATATTCTACCAAAAAGTATGGTTTTCAAACACCTTGCACAAGGGCTAGGTGTTCAATATGGGTCAGATGTGTTCTCACATTTCTCATTCTCTCATTAATATCACTCTCACCATATGTTAATGGGGTCTCTCTATTGCACTTCCCTATCGGTGGAAATATGTGATTTTGCGGTCCCTTGCTTTCTACATGGTTCTCATCACTACCACTAGTTATCATTCCCCTTAGTCTCAACACCTATGTGACTGCCCTCTCTCACACATCATTATACCTATGCATTATTTCTTCTCTTTATTTTTCTTACACCGCACCAACACCATCTTCCCAAACCTACTTCCTAAAATTGCGCATGGTGAGGTTTAAGCCTTCCATAAATAGGCTCTCCATTCCTAGTTCAACCATCAATATCTTAATATTTGAAGGTGTTATGCACAAATAGGATCCTCTTGTCTCGCATAAAACCATAACCCGCTTCCTCGGGAATGAGTATGTCGAAATCATGTACTCTAAGGTATAACTACATAACACACCTTCCCACCGATGATCTACAACTCTTGTTCATGGCACATTCAAATCAGAGAGTGTCGATAGTTGTCATGTCTCCAAACTTTCTTTCTTCATATCCAAACACCTCTATTTTTGCATAAGTTACCAACCACGATTTAATTCTACTTGGAAAATTTTGAATAACGTATCATACAAGTAATAATATATATTTTCTTCCACCAACTTGTGAGCATTAAAATCAGTTCTAGTGTTGTATATATGAGCAAACATTTCCTATCTGTCATGTATCATGATCTCAATGTTCTCTAAATACAATCGAAACACCATGTGCATACAACATCATGATGATCAAATTGACAATAGGTCACAAAAATGGAACCAAAATGTAGTCTTTCATTTTATACAATACCTAGCTAGGCGCATTGTCCCTTCAACAAGATAAGGTGTGAACACTCACCCGAAGCACATGTAGCCACTAGGTCCCTCCTTTATTTTCTCATCAAGATGTCAGACATGCATATTCATCATAACCATACATGAAACAAAATATAACATAACACAACAGATTGACAACATATATAATAAGGAATTCCAATCAACATATAGAATGAAAACAACACTTGTATTTCTAATATACCATACTAGGACACAATAACCTTTTCTACCTAAAAACAATTACCCATTACCCATTACAAACACAACTAATTACATAATAAGCATGTTGATTATATCATAGCTGAGTTACATAATTGCATTGGACCATGTGTGCATACAAAACTCAGCTAGAGACTCATAATAAACAACTCTAATTTTACGTCATCGGTCTCTTTAAATACAAGAGTACATCTCCTATTTATACATAGTGGGGTATTTCCTTCACCATTTAAATTCACCTTTCCTAATAATAGGTGTGTTATTCTTAACACCGCATACTTTTTTAACTCTTTGTTTAACAATAGATCAAGCTATAAATAGCTTTCTTTAACATGTTTTAATTCCTATAATTAGACACCATTTACGTATGATTATTCCGCTTTCCCATTACTAATGTCTTAAATTCCATGTGTAGTGTTTATAACGATTTTCTTATCCCCTCTTCTTCTCTTGAACTATTCTTATTAGTGACATGGATATTATATCAAAAACACACCCAAAATTGGTTTTCCTTCTTAGATTCCAGCCCATATTGTTTGAGGCAAGAAGACATGAAAAGATCCAACTCTTCGTCTCAATAATATTTTACTTCCACAAATACCGCCTCAAAAAAGAAATGCTTCATCAAAATATACAATTTTTCTTGTTATTATTAATCAATTGAATACAACTGTGCATGTATGGTCTATTGAGGGATGTACCCTAGCAAAAGCACCCCTTCGAGAATATAGCAATATAAATGAAAATGGCTCTTTTTTCAGCTTTGATTTGTCGATAGTAAAGGTGTATAAATTTGCATCACTTGTTTCAACGAGACTGTTAAAATGTTCTATGAGAAGATTGAAAGTGTAAAGATATACATCATATCCAACAACATGATATAAAATGCAAAATCATGTTACAACAATTTGAATAGCCCTTTGGATATTTTCTTGTAAACAACCTCAATTGTCTCTCCTCGCAATGTGAAATATGATACAATACTTTTGCATCAATTTTGATTCATTAAAATCAAATAAATCTTGGGAATACCTTTCGGCTCTTCTATTGACATTATTGGAATTTTTCTTGCAATTTCTATGCACTCCACTATCCATATGCGTGACCGTAATGAAACAAGAAAGAGAACATTGCAAATGAAGGATATGTCTGGATATAGCATTTCCATTTCTATGTGAGGTCAACATTTAAATGGTATTGGAAAATAACTTGATGCCATTCTTTGTATTCTCAGAGATCCCAGTGCTAGCATTGAAAGTTACACGTGTCTCCAATTTCAATGGAACATCTATGATACTATTTCTAATACGAAATGGTTTGTTAACCCTCTAATTCATGAAATTAACTCATTTCATGAATGGTTTTCCTCATATGGTTACTCTATTTCGATTTCGTTTATCAAAAACAAAGTTATATGCCCTTTAGTGAACTTTTCCTTACCTACAACAGTCTCTCTCAAGTCCTATAAATGGGAAATACATGAAACAATGAATGGGCTACACTCATAGTAGTACTCACAAACATTACATTAGATAATTTTTTGCATGGTTTTCCCTATCATAAAAGGAAACAAACAATCAAGAAGAACCATGTACTAGAAAATGGCACTTGGTTTTGCGGGAAATGCAATGCAAGTGTTGAATAATGTTATAAGTATGCAATATAGATCAGTTTGAAGGACACCACGGTGGGAACTACAATCAGAGCAAAATCAATGAAACAAGAGAAAAAATAATGAGTTTCACTAATAAATACCTACACTTTATATGCATTGATGATGAAACAACATCCAAGATTGCAAAATACACTATAGGCCAAAAAAATCAATTTACTCTTTCCATAAAAATAGAAACATATTGTGGAAACAAATAATTGAAATGTGTCATTCTTAACTCAAAGAAATTGGAAACTACGTATTCTCTTCCCTAACTTATGTTACTATAAAATTAAAACATATTTCCTTTGATGTGGTTCTCCCAATCTTTACATGGCTTTCCTTACTTATGGAAGGGTGTTTGTACATGGTTCGTTAAAAGAAATCAAATACTTACATATAAATTTTAGCTTTGCGAGCTTGTTGTTTTTAATTGATATTCAAATGAATATCCATGCATGTCACTTATATTACATTTTACTTAAACATGATATATTTGTAGCATCTAATTTGACAATATAAACATGATGTTGTGATTTTCCTTAAGATTTTCTTTTATATAATTTCTATTTTGCGTTTTTTCCCACTATACAACTTCTTTGTTCTATTGGAACAATAAAAAAAATTGTGATGTTCACTTTTTCCCTATAATGAACAACAAGACTAAAAATTTTCACACATGCACATCAAAGAATACATATGTATTTATTTTTTGATTGCTATATACATGACTAAATAAATTATGTTTTTCCTTATGTTGCTTCAAACTTGGTTTTGTTTTGCAGGACATTGTGTTTTTCTTCATGTAAACTCCTCATAAACGATCCCAAAGAAGAGATATATATGCCCAAAATAAAATTCAAATTAATTCATGAAGAGCAAGACTGCGTTACCATGCACGTAAAAAGGCACCCTATAGTGCTTTCTCTACCGCATATAAGCTCACTAAGCTTTCACTCTCCTAGATTACCTTCCCCAACTTCTACTTCTATTACAAACTACTTATAGGGAGACATTTAAGATATTGAATCTTCCTTTCCAGTTTCCATAATCCTTTCAAAATGGGTTACATTTCCAACTATCCCTTGATTAACCATGATCGCCCATTATAATCCCTTCATTGCAAACAAAAGTATCCTCTTCTTGTTCCCCTCTTTAACCAGATATTTTCTTTAGCCTTACAATTTTGGACTTTATTTCAACCCTAAACAACCTCTCAGAAATTTTGTTGTATAAGACTTTTCTTCTTACGATGCAAGTCCTCTACTTAAAGAGCACGCTTTGTTTCTCCTTTTCATCTCAACCCCTCTAATTCAAAATTGGCCCCCATTGCTAAAATGTAACGATGCTTCCATAAAATAATTGATTTTTTTGTCTAATATAAACACTTTCTCTCGTATGTTTAGAAAATTAGCCATGCATATAGAAAAACTTCCATGGAGGGTCCCACACTTGCACTAGATGTAGGTTGGAAAAGAAAGGGCATTGATTTTTATCTTGGAATAATATAGACCTTGGAAACCAACCTTTATCCTAAAATATTTTATCCAAGTTGAAGAAATGTTGATAGCAGGAGTAAATCCAATTCTACATTTAACCCATGCATGTGGTGGACAATACAAATACTCTAGGCACACTATAAGTTTCCCACAAAATATTTTTTTCAATAGAAAAGTACATGCATTGCATCCTTAGAGATTTGAATCTTATACTTGTAAAAATACATGATTACACTAAAAAAATATGCTTTTTACATTCATAGATCCGTGTATGGAAATCCCTTCAATACGTAAGCTCCCATGATCCATACTACAAATATTTTCTAGTCAAAAATGATTCCCACTCCTCCCTTCCTTTTCATTCAACAAATATTTCCTCATCTCTTAGCACAATTGCAATGGACATCCCACACTTTGAATACACCACCCCATAGGATTTCAATGATGTTCCTTTGCTCTCGGGAGATTATGAGCTTCGTTGGTACTCACACTTTAGTTATCTTATGATTGTTAGTCCAAGGCAGTGTCCATGGTTATTTACAACAAAGGAAATGGTTGAAATTGTGCTCAGTACTTATTCACTAACAAACTTAACCAAATACTATGTTAAATGCCATGAAGAAATGAACTAGATTGATGAGCAAAGGATTACTGAACTCAAAATTAAAAGTGTTGAAAATAATGAAATTTTGGCAAATCAAATAAATTCCAAATAATAGAGATAAAATAAATGATCCTTTACATTGGGAAGGAGTGGCCCTTACTCCTTCCCATTAATCCAGTTCAAAGTTGTAAATCACACAAGTTGAATTTTCCCCTAAATCAACACTTTATTGAATGGAACAATTTCTTTTACAGTAATCAACGAACTAACTTTTTAATCCTACTACAGATGATCTTTTCTACTCAGATTAGTTCTTGTCACTCTAAAAGAGGACTAATTATTTATAATTAATTACAACTACTTAACTATAAGATATGCATAACAACTAATTGTTTAAGGAATTACAATTGTGGAAGGATTAGTGCATGTTGCATTTGGATCAAATTCATCATGTTAACTATAGATGAGGTTTGTAATTGACTCTTAGTTGAGATAGTCAATTAGCGCTAGATAGTATTATAGATCCTAAATTGATTCCCTATAATCATGATGATTATAAGTCTATGAGTTATGTTGTTAGTCTAATCCATGTCTTTAATCAAATGACATTAAGTTAAGCTTGCATGGTCCTTATACTTCTCATGATGGTTGAGATGGTAGTCCACGTTTCATTCTCTTCTCATCATATCAATTTTTGTGCCACTACATCAACTCGTCGTTTTACCATCCAACTCATTTGCCTCTTTTGCATGAGTTCTTCATTCCAAGTGAGTCTACATTAGTGCTCTAGGTGAGTTCTGGACTCCACAACGAGTCCTACACTAATGCATGGGTGAGTCTTACGCTCTAAAGTGAGTCTTGTACTATTACATAAGCAAGTATTGTGTTGGTCTATAATTGGGTCTTATGATCGCTTTAGATATGATCTTAAATAAATTGTTAATACACAAAGATTCATTTATTCCATTTTTAAGAATCAAACACAAGATGAAAATAACAAGGTTATGCACAACAATTCCTTTCAAATTATAGTAAAGTATTAATTACAAAATTGCAATATCATACTAAGTGAAAAATGATGACATGACAAAATAGGGATTTACATAGGATAACTGAGGGCTTATCATTCCCTCAAACTTAAGATTTAGTAGGTCCTCCTACTACCTCCTACTACCTATGAATTTGTAGAGGATATTTCAACATTTTGCGAAGGATGAAAAGGTTATAATTGAAGTTTTGTAATATTTTTAGATGGTAGGGTAAAAGGGAAATGTTCATCTACACATGGGTGTTATTTTGATCCTCAAATTTTGTATTGTAAAATTTGGATATGTATGTTAAATGAATTTGAATTTAAAATTTTGTAGTGCATTTCCAGTGTTCAATAGACGATTAATTAATTAGTGTGTTGTATTCTTACCTTGTAAATGTAATAAAGAGATCTAAATGAAACAATCAACCCTAGTATAAGACTCGTGTATAACCACCTTCCCACATGAATTATTTTAGTGTAGAAAACTAAAACCTTAGGATAAAATTCAATCTCTACTCTTGATGTCACCTTATGGATTAAGTAAATAAGATCCCTAGTTTGAATTATCATCATAGTTGGTATGTTTAGCGACATCATCATAAACTCAACGGTTAGGAACGACATGGTCAAACTATTTCTGGTGTAAGAAGGAAAAAAATTCCTTAGGATCCTAGTGGACTACCAAGTCTTACAAAGTTAGATCTAGAAATCAACTTCATGATCGAATGAATTCCTTGTGGGATCCAGACAACACAAATGGAGCTAGTGAAATAGTTGTACTATGACTAAACTCTTGTTAACGATCTCTTTAGTTCCTTGCAGATAAATGTGTTACCTTGGTTACTAACAACATAACACCTTGGTCTTTCATGAAGGTTGTTTAGCATAAATATGTACTCTCACCTTAAATTCATATATAGTTTGGGTGTAGATCCTTAGGTGCAATTGGAATTAAACCAGGACCTCAACTAATTAAGGGGTTAACTTGTGGGTAGAATATGGTAAGTAATTCCTTACAAATGAAATTGATTTGAAATATGTTGACTTTACAGTAACCGGGAAACCAAAAACATTGTTATGTAATCCCTTGTTATGCCCTTTTATGACATTAAGAATAAAAGAAATTTCTCATGTGGAATCATGAAATGCGAAACATGGTATCTTACGGTTATAAAAAAATCTTGTGTGGTTCTTGTGTATTTATAATACTTCCAATCATGTACTTATTCAAGATGTTATACAAATACTTGTGTAGCTCCTTTTTTATAAAATAATGCTAATAATGCGACCATATTGTGATGTAAGAGTAAAATGAGATTTGAGGTTAGGAATAATGTCACTCTTGGAGTCCTTATAACTCAATTAAACATCTTTAAGTGTTACAAAGAATATGAATTGCCTTGGTGAGATCAAACTTCGAGAAATCAATATATATATATATATAAGATTTCTTGATGTGGAAATGTTGAATGGATTCAACAAGTTATTGAACTATATTAACTATGATAGGGAAATAAAAATACCATGATTGAAGAATGTTTATGGGAAAAGCTATCTTGAATCTAAATCTCCCTTAAATCCTAAGATTTCTTCCTTGACATCACGTTAGATTCACTTGTGTAGCAAGGGTAAAATTTAAGCATTGAATAACCATTTAGGAAGCATAATATTAACTTCAGAACAAGAGAATTATGAACTTTTAATGCAATTCTAAATATGGAAATTACTTATGTAAATTATGGATATCGTCATAAGGGATAAAGAGCCAACTTTAATGGTCGAACTATAAGTTGAATGTTAAATGAATTTAAGAATTTGTAGGTGGAAATGGATAAAATCATCCTTGTATAAAAATGTTCTTGGAATGTTAATCATAACTAAGATGTAATCATGGTAATTCGTGTTGTGATTTTGTCAATCCTTAGGTCATTTTCTTGTGGTTGGGTCATTGCTAGTATTCATTCATTGAGGAAAGTGTGGCATCAAAATGTATATGGTGTTTTCATGTGTCTATGTGAGTCGATGACTTATGTAAGTGTCTTATGTTTTCGTGAGTTTCTCTTCTTGGAGCCATTATGGTGTTGTGTAGTGAGCAATGTAAGTCAAAAAAATTATTCCGGTAGTTTTATTGTTGTATTTGTGGGTGTAAAATGTGGGCGCATTACGGTCAAAGTATAATTCCCATGGTTGATGATTTAAACAAAGCAAGTAATTACACAAAGTTGGAAGGGATTAAAACACAATAATGGAGACATAATAACACATGAATGGAAATTTTGCTAGCACAATAATGGAACTAGTTGATGCGTAGGAGTGAAATGGAAGAACTGGAAAATTAGAAAATGACAGGGGGAAAAAATGGTTTTATATGGAACAACACAAATTGGGAAATTTTTAAAGTATGTGGCGGTGATAAAGTGGGGAGTAATTTGGTACATGTGGGAGATTAATGTGGGAATGAGTGGTAGATTTATTGGGATATGTGGTACATGAGAAAACATTGGGAATGGGGGAGGTCATCAATTCACACAAGCACAATAATGATCATCTCATAAATTAAACTTTACAATATTTAAAAAAAGAATAATTGTGTATACCTGATTAATTTCACTTGTCAAATCTATGCAGGCTATCATTTAAATGTTTCTTTATTTCTCCCTCCACATGTTGTTCCTCATTTATTGATTGTATGATTTTGTTGTCACCTACCCAACATTGTGCAATTTTTCAAAAAAATTGTATTTTTGGCTAAGTGACCCCTTGGCTTCATTTAGTTTCCCTTGTTGAAGTCTTAGGAGTGGAAAAATTCAACAATTAGTTTATTTTGAGTCTATTTGGACCTTTTTCAATGTTATGTGGCCTTTGCAGACTTTGGTGGAATAGGAGGAATATTTCCTCTGTTCCTCATGTTCCATGCATCCACGTCTTACCCGCAATGCATTCGGTGTTAGTGTTGTGTAGATTTTTTAACTCACCATGGAAATAGTTCCATATGGTACCCTTATTCCTCTCAAATCTGTATTCTCCGTATTTCTTTGTTCCCACACAAAATATCCTTTATACATTTCATCATTCACCCTTCTTTATAGCCTTTGCAGAAATCTTTTGAACTTGAGGAAATTGTTCTTACCGGGCCTTAGTTCCCTCCATACCCCTTTTGTGCACATTACATTGTTTTTCCTTTGATTATGAACAAAGTGGAAAATATTGGAACTTACATAACTTGTTCTATCTAACTCTTTGTTCTCCGCACCTCACAGTTCCCCACATTACTTTTTGACCTTCAAATATTACTTTCACAGCTTATACGGAAATATTTCAATCAAACAAAACCATTTCCGAGCCGCTTGTTCCCCATGATCTTGGATCTTTTGCAATCCATTGAGCCTCTTTATTTTTTTGTAGACACAAAATCATGCACTTTGGGTATCTATTTAGTCTTGATCACATACTACTATTCATATGATTCCTAAGTAATAAAATTACTAATCAACCCATGTCCTTGGCCATCTTTGCTTGCTTTCTATTTCCACTTTTGGTCTTGCACACCTTCTTACCCAATCGACTTCCAACCCTTCGGTTTCTCTAAGTCCGGACACCAATGCCCAGCCAAGACATTAACACCATGATCCCTCATCCCCTCTAGGTGTGTTGGGAATTAGGATTGCGGAATAGTGTTATGATTCAATAACAAACCAAATCATGCAAATATTGATCTATACAATTCCCCAAAATCTACAACAGTGGAAGTATAAACTAGAATAATCTAAATCAAAACAAAGTACACACACATAACACAACATGTACCATGGTTCACCCAATGTGGGCTACATCCACCAAAGATAGAGATCTCAATATATATAATAAACAAGAGTAAAAATCGACTCTTCCATACAAGAGTACAATGCATCTCTCCAAGAGTATCTCCTCCTCTCCTCCAAATATCTAAATGGATATCCATGAGTTCACTACAACCGTGCCTCCAAACACCACCAAATCTCACATACCAGGAACTACTGCATCTCCCACTATGCAACCAATCTCTCCTGTGAATCTACAAACAATACCTCTCACAAGGGTCTACCAATGTGCAATCATGTCTGTGCACCAAGAAGTAAGTCTCTCCTCCATCTCACTACATTAACATGTGCATACAAGAAGAATTCATCTACAATATTTGGATATTATTTGTACCCACAAGATTTCCTCCCAGCCTACAATACTAGATCTATAATGGATCAATAATATAACTTGATCTCACGGATCTACAATACAAGATCTCACAATAACCTGTGGATCTACAAGATGAAAAACTATGTGTTTTGCATAATATGTAAGCCATTACATTGAGACAAGACAATAAAAAAATAAGTAGAAGACATAACACTCTTCTCATCATTCAAATGTACACATTATTTACTTCTATCATGCTTCTCTCCATTAAATCTCTATCTTCATGCAACCTTTTCCTTCTTTTTTTCTTCTTCTTCATCTTCAACCAAGGAGAATTAACATTCTTCATCAATCCTTATGTTCTAACCCTAGTTTTCTAACTTATATAATCTTATACAAACTTAAGGCACCTTAGCTATGTATTTACAACCATCTGATCACTTTTACAATCAACTGTCGGATCAAATCCCACGTCTAAAATAAAAACATAAACACACAGGTAACCGGTGTCGGTTCCCTTATCGGTGTTGGTTCCCTATTTGCTAACCCATTTCGGTTCCCTATTACTAACAAGTGTCGGTTCCTAACTGATTTCGGTTCCTCCGGTGTGACCGATGTCAATTCCTCGATCGACACCGGTTCATCGTGTAAACTAGTAAACCTCAAATACATGCCTTTGTGAAGTAATTCAGCTCCACAACCTAACAATCTCCCACTTGGAGATAAATTGTTGAACATGTACCTATACATGTACATCACTATCCTCTATATACCATGAAGACCATATATTCTTTACATCATCAATTCTCTCAAAAGAAATCAAGAATAGTAAACCATCTTCTAAAACCAATAAAATAACAAACCTGTGACTTACCATACACCGCATTTGCAGAAAGCTACTACTAATCTGTGATACACGAGATATCCATACATCAAGGTCCCACTGAATTGTAACACCAAGCATCTCATGTAACCAAGACACCATGACTAACACACTTGCAAGATCTCCCACTCAAATTGAAGCATTGAGATTCAATCGCAACCATAGCCATACCTATAAAACCAACCATGTTCTCCAACCATCTATCTATGTCTCCATGCAACCACCAATGCCATTGACCAAAGACAATCCAAATTGGAATATGTGTAAGAAAAACAAGATCTTGGGAAAAGACAACCCAAAAATGAGTTCTACATGCATCCAAGTGGGTAATTACTCCACAACACTGCATAACTCAAAGAATCCAACACTGCATTCTGTAAATCCAACCCTGCATAAACAACTTGCATGTCCAAGACAACCATCTATAGAAAATATATCTATCATGGAGTAACATAGTAACAAGAGGAAATTCAAACATCCCCTACTCATGCTCAAGGGGGCATCCATGTGCAAAACAAATATTTGCATCATCATAAACTCACAAAACAGAATCTATCCACATGTACAAAACTCACCATGTACATCCATCCATATCATCAGGCTCTCCAGAAGCTCCAAGTCTGCCACTGACTAACTCCAAAGCCACTCATGAATCTGTGCTAATCAATGTCAACAACAATAACCCTGTTAACCATGCTACTAATAATTAGTGCAAATACCAGCGAAAAAATTTCATCAACCATACTACACAATTATCCAAGATGAAAGAAAACAAGGGTAACATCAATAAATTGTAAATACACATTGTTGTCACATTTGTAACCTGACAAACCATAACAGATCTTGCCAATCACTGTCAACTGTAACAAATATATTTTCCTTCTTCCACCCTTCAAACTCAAAACATTTTTCTCTCTTCTTAACCCAACTAAACAACCATCAACTGCCATCCCATAAGGATATCCATTGGAAGTGAGCGTCAACATGTGCTAAACACAAAATACCCGTAAACCGTGGTTGTCCTCAAAAAAACTTGTGCCTCATGCCACTATGAATGGTAGCATCCTCCTCTCACTTTGCATGTGCATATGTGTCCAACCTATAATGCCAACAACCATGGCTTTCTCCTACTCAAAGTGAACTCCCCTGCACTGCCTCTAATGATCAAGCTCAAAATCTCCAATATATATATTGAGAAATAAAACAGATGAAAGAAAATATAAAATGGATTCCCTTCTTATCAAAGAATACTTCTACATCACAAAAGTTTTGACTTCTTGTGAATTATGCTGAACCACCTTATTTTCATCCATATGTACTCAACATCTCCTGTTACCTACAATTGTGTCTAAACATGACTTTTCATTAAGGATCTCATCCTTAGACTAGATACCCTTGTCCTCAAGATTCCAACACATCCCGGAAATAAAATTCAAACACACCAAATATCCATGGTGATATCTTACTTGTGCACACAATCCAAACATAATACCAGTTGCTTCAAACGAAATAATTAAAACATGAACCAAATAGAGATACCTGAATTTGACCCAAGTCTCACTAGATTCCCAAGCCAACTCTATCCTCTTTTTGATTCAAGCATTGAATTGGTCTACTTTGTTTTTGCCTATACTCTGTGCAAGAAACATGATCCTCCAAACTAGACACTAAAACCTCCCTACCCTCTTTTTTTGCAAAAACCCAATACAAATTTGTTACCACAAAGATCAACCTTGTTTTCACAAAGACCAACCTCGGTTTCCGACTAGTACCAATTCCTCGTGACCGATGTCGGTTAACTAACCAATGTTGGTGCTGTTACAATGAACACAACACCAAAAATTGGCATAGTACACCAAACTGGTGTCTATCTCGACCAAAGCCGATAGTTGTGTTGAGTCAGTCATTTCAAGAAGCACCCAAATTTTGTACATAAAACTTAACAACAATACATGCAAATAAATTACATCAAGATGAAACACATCACCTTACTAAAGCACAAGACACTCACCCACATCTTCAACCAAAGTACTTGCCTCTCTAATGGAAGCCCCATCTTCATTTTGTGTTATTATATTCTACCTCTCTAACGAAGCTTGTGCATCTAATTACACCAAGGATGCATAATTGCTCCTCTATCTCATACTTAGATCTACAATCCCAAACATGCATGTGTAACCAAAACATACAAGCACTACAATACCAAGATAACAAAACCATACCTCTATAATTAGGATCTGCAATCGACTAATATTTTTGTGCCTCCAAGAACTAGGGACACCTCCGCAAACAAGGCACATTCACTACATCTCAAATTTCTCGAGATCTTTGATTTTCTGTTTAAACAGTCAACGACACTTTGGTTTCCACTAACCAACCATGGTTACCCTCCAACCGGTTGTCATGCCGACATCATTTAAGTAAGTTTCAACACCGGTATACCATATCGACGCCATTCACTATCTTTTTCTAGCAACCTTATATTTCTAGCTCCCACTTGATTTTAAATCTCTTCCTATGAATTACACATCAGGTAAAACAAACCCTGCTCTCATATACCTATCAGTAATACCACTAACAAAACCACGAAGCAAACCCTTGCTCAAAACTAAAACCATTTCTCTTATACCAATTTTTGGGAATTAGGATTGTGGAATAGTGATATGATTCAATAACAAACCAAATCATGCAAATACATTGATCTATACAATTCCCCAAAATCTACAATAGTGGAAGTATAAACTAGAATAATCCAAATCAAAACAAAGTACACACATAACACAACATGTACATGGTTCACCCAATGCGAACGACATCCACCAAAGATAAATATCTCAATATATATAATAAACAAGAGTACAAACCGACTCTTCCATATAAGATTACAATGCATCTCTCCAAGAGTATCTCCTCCTCTCCTCCAGATCTCTAAATGGATATCCATGAGTACACTAAAACCCTACCTCCAAACACCACCAGATCTCACATACCAGAACTACTGCATCTCTCATTATGCAACCAATCTCTCCTATGAATCTATAAACAAGACCTCTCACAAGGGTATACTAATGTGCAATCATATATGTGCACCAAGAAGTAAGTCTCTCCTCCATCTCACTGCATCAACCTGTGCATATAAGAATACTTCCTTTACAATACTTGTTTATTATTTGTACCCACAAGCTCTCCTCCAAGCTACAATACTATATCTACAATGGACCAACAATATAACATGATCTCATGGATCTACAATACAAGATCTCACAATAACCTGTGGATCTACAAGATGAAATACTATGTGCTTTGCATACTATGCAAACCATTACATTGAGACAAGACGATAAAAATAAATACAATAGAATACATAACACTCTTCTCACCATTCAGATATACATGTTATTTCCTTCTATCTAGCTTCTCTTCATTGAAGCTTTATCTTCATGCAACCTTTTTCTTCTTTTTCTTATTCTTCATCTTCAACCAAGGAGAATTAATATTCTTCCTTAATCCTTATGTTATAACCCTATTTTTCTAGCTTATATAAGCTTATACAAACCTAGGGTACGTTAGCTATGCATTTAAAACCATCTTCTCACTTTTACAATCAATCGTTGAATCAAATCTTTCATCTAAAATAAAAACATAAATGTATAGATAATCGGTGTTGATTTCATGTTTGGCCGGTGTCGGTTCACGACCAATGTTGGTTCCTCCCAAGTGACTGATGTTGGTTCCCTAATTGACATCGGTTACTATGTAAACCAGTAAACCTCAAATGCATGCCTTTGTGAAGAAATTCATCTCCACAACCTAATAGGGTGCCCATGACCTCTTCGTACTTTGTTCACATCTTTTGGTTCCTTTCTATTTATTTGGGAATCTTATCTTTTTGGTAGTTGGAATTTTTAGGGTTAATTATGAAATTTAAGCAAGGGAAACATATAAATATAAAGTTAAGTGATCATAATAAAGGACCAAGCACTAAGCATTAGCTATCCCCACCTAAGGTTACATCCAAAGACTATTCTAGAGCAATCAAGCATCAATCTTAACATCCATTCAAGGGTAAGGGACTACATTCTTTTGCATACATTTCATAGGAGGAGAAGTGCATTCTATTCTAAGTACACATCTATTTACATTCTTTATATCTAGTTATTGCTTGCTATCAAGTGCGACACGCACAAGATCCACTAAGGTCACTAGTGGTGCAATTAGTATGTTGTTTATTAATCCAAATTCATTTAATTATCAGACCTAGGGATGTAAACTTTCAATATTTCCAGTGTTGTATGCACAGTTACAGATGTTGGGAGGTATAAGGGAAAATTTTTGTCACTACAATTAGGAAATACAATGTTGGAAATGAACTAGTTTATGATTGAAATGAATACTATGGCTATCATCAAAGCATGTAAAAGACAAATCATAAATAAAGAATAAGTTGCTACAAATCTAATCTAATCATGCAAGAAACTATAACAACAAACAAAGGAGAGGGTTAGCAGACCACAAGTGGGCCCTACCTTGGGTGTTAATCCCTCCTAAGGCCTGTGTGTCTAAAACAATTTATCGAACTCATATTTTATTCAATAGCATGAAGATTACAAATGGAACATACAACAAAATCTCTACCTATGGATCGATCCATTTCCTACAACCTTAGCATTCTTTTTATATTCTTCCCTTCAGAAGAGACTAACTCATTACTAATAGTTACAATTTGATTAAGTACAAGATCACAACCAAGAAATCTAGAGATTCTCATGCATGCAACAAAACTGTTAAAAGGTGTCCTCATACAATGACATAACTTAACAAATTGATTGATTTAAACAATTAGTTATCAAATTAAATCAACTAGTTCCTTGTTGGAGTTTCATAGCATAATCAAGTATGGTGTTTAATCTTCTTCATGTTCTCATAACTGATCCTTTAACAACATGTGAAAACTCGGGTGAAGTGTCCACATTGCTCAAACTTTCCATAATTACGGTCTTATATATGTGTGTGAGCTCCCTTGGCTATAGGTGATTTTCTACGGATGAGTCACAATTATTGCATGTCAGTTGTTGTGGACGAGTCCCTTTACATTGTGAATGAGTTTCTTTGGTTGCATGTTAGTGGATATACATAACAACTCTTTGGCAATCAAGGCTGAAATTTATTCAAAGCACTATTTAATCATCATATTGTATTCAAAAGAATAAATGCATCCATAATCCACAAAATAAAGTAAACTTAGTAATAATTATATTAACTAATATAAGTGCCATAAGTTCAAGATATAGTAGATATGTTTAGTAGTATATGGGAAACACAAGTTTAGGGGGTACACATGGATAAACAAAATACAACAGATGAGGCATTTTAAACAAGTAAATAAAAGGGCTCATCACACCCCCAAACTGAGCTTCTTGAATGTCCTCATTCAATAATTCTTGTGTTATTTCCTCTCCTTTCTTGGGGTCAGCCTGAATAATGTTGCACAATCTCTTGAAGTCCATTGGTGTTGAGATACCTTCTAGTTCATTGAAGAAGTACGTGCATTCCTTATGTATCTTTCCATTATCATGTCCTACAAGTCCTCATTCAACTCTGTGTTTCTAGACCAATGGGGGATATGATAGTGGAAAATATGTTGAGAATAACCAATAGGAAACCAAGATTTTCCATGTCTCTTAAAGACTTCAATATAAGCATTTATCCTCCTGAAATTTGAAATGATATTAGGATAAGAAGGCATTTCCTTTCTCTGTATCTCTTGTGAAATTTCTTCCCATCTTACCTTGTAGGCCCGTACTATTTCCATGCCATTAAACTTAATGTAGTTTCTTGCTTCATCATTGTCTTCTTGTCTCATCCGATAAACCCCATGTTTAATTTGCTAAATTGTCATAACTTTCCATATTCTTCAATCAAGGATTTGGTATTTCCATATTTTTCCCTTATCATCAATGCTTGCACTTTACATAAGTTTCTGTAATCAACCATTTACTTTCTCTATACATCTCATTGTTAAAGTAGGAACATAGTGCCCTAATTTGCACATCCCTAATGTAGAGTGTAGGTATCCAATCTATGTCATACTCCAGAACATAGTTATACATATATAATTCACATAACAACAATTGAATTTCATGTGGCATCTTTAAATACAATCTGAAGAAGTTGTGAGCTACACTAATGTCAAACTGGAAATCTGAGTTGATGCAAGTAAGTTTTAGTTGCAACATTTGTTCCTTTAAGAAGACAACATATACATTTGAAGGTGGCCTACATAAGAGTATTTCATTGGTTACCTTAATAGTGTCTTCTTGCTTCTTCTTCAATCTAGAAATCTCATTATCCTTAGCCCTGAGTTGCCTATCCTTCTCTTCAATATCTAGCTGATGTTGGAAGAGCAATTCTTCCTTCTCTTTGTCCCACTTTTGTTACATCTTGTTAACATAATTCTCAAATTGTTGTACCCAATAATCTAGCAAGGTGGTTTGAGTTGTCATATCCCTACAAGATGGTCTGGGAGGTTCTCTGAAAATTTCCTTGATCACAACATGTGGCTGCAGGTTGAGTGGTGGCAATGGTGGATGCATAAAGGCTCAAAGACTTCATGAACTTTATCTTGGGTAGTTGTACGATTGCCCACTTTTTTATCTCAATAGGTTCATGAATAGGTTTTGGCTCAAGGTATTGGACAATATTCTCAATTATGTCCTCAATATCTTGTGGTAAATCATCCACCATGTCCATTACATCAATTTGTGGTTCAGGTATTGAGTGTTCTAGTGCTTCCTCAATCTATTCTTCATTGTCTTTAATCACATTGGCTACATTTTCAATTTCCTCTATTAATATTTCTCCTTCATGTTGTATGTGGGTTTCCCCAACATGAACAACCTTTTTTTTACTCCAATTGGTTCATTAGGGCTCTCATGAGAAGGTTTCTCATCTAATTCCTCCTCCTTTTTATCTTCCACTTCCTTAGTTGTATCTTCCATGCTTATGTCTTCATATGTGTTTACATGATCTCCTGCTCAACATCCATTGGAATAGGTTCCTCAATATTTTCTAGCTCTTCTTCATCATTATCCTAGAAATATTTGAATGTTTCTCCTAGGATTTGAGGTTTTGGTATTTTTAGTACGGAGCCTATGGGATCTCCTTGATGTTTAGGGGATTTTCTTGAGGACTTTCATTTTCCTTTTGATGAGGAGGACTCAGGGGTGGATATCTCCAGTAGAATTTTAGCAATAAGAATTCTATTAGGGAGATTGGCCTAGGGTCCTTCTTAGGAGATGGAGGTTTGTTAGGAACATAATTTTCTATAGGTATAGAAGTTTTTGTAGGGAGAGAGGTTTCTATAGGGATGGAGGTAGAAGCTAAGGTTTCAGGTGCAAGCGTAGAAGAACTAGCTGAGCTTCTCCTCTTTTTCTTCCCCTTCCCTAACAAATCATTCAAGTGTTTTTCCCTGGAAAACTCCTCCCATATTATTATAGGATGTTCCATTGACAATGCATGTTTCACAACTAAGGTGACAAGACAATGGTGAGATAATGAAGACCTACCCCTTTGAGATTCTTTACTCATTTTATTTAGGATTTCATGTAGGAAGTTAGGACATTGACATGTCTACCATTTTTCAAATGATTGAGCAATTTAAAATGCACAATGTTTAACCTTGAGTATTTACCCTCAATGGTGAATTACTTTATAATATAGTTTGCAACATCAACCCAAAAGGGTTTTAAAGAAGTGTGTAAGGTACCTTGTTTGTCACTGATGAAGTTTTCATCTGGGTCTCCAAATTCTCTACGAGATTCATCTAGATTTTCCTTTGTAGGATACAACTCTCCTTATCAGAGTCCATTACTTCAGCCATAATTTCATCATCCACCTTAACTATCAAACCTTTAACTGTGGCCTTTCCATCCTTGAAGGTGGCGGAAAACTCTATTACCATTGACTCATTAAATCCTTGAAATTTATTAATATACTCCATCCAACCACTATCATGGAAATACTATAGAATCTATGGTTGATTACGGAGCTATGAATGATATGTAGGCTCATTCCTAATTAGGTCGCCACCCATTTTTGAATTATGTAACTTCTTTTAGCTCTAAGAGGTAAGAAATCTTTATAGTTTGAATTGATTTTGTAAAAATTGAATGAGTGTAAATATCTCGAGTACTTAGTGTTTCAAAGTTTGTAACCAACTCACACAACTTGAAAGGGCATGTATTAATTGGATTTGAAGGATGCACCCATGTGTGAGTGACGAAGTGGGGTGACGTGGGAGACAACTCACATTATGGAAGGTGGTGGAAAATTATGGAAAATAAAGTTATTGATGACATGGCACAAATATTAATCACTTATAATTATTCTATCACTACTTTAATAAAGTGGATTAAGTGCACTTATCTCAAGAAGTACGTTTGATGATTGTGACATGTGCCTTATCAGAATTTGTGCCTTTAGTTGCATGCAGAGTCATCATGATGCTACAAGTTGAGGTGCTACATTGCTGCAAGTTGCTGTATACATTGCTGAAAGTGTATGTTAGAGGTCCCTTAGTAAGAATAGTTAATTCCTGAGAGAGGGAAGACTAAATCTTTTTGGTGTCAATCTTCTTCATAAGTGCTTGCAGTGCAATTTGATCCTTATTTCTTCATGTAATCACAATTTCTTCCAAAAAGAAATAAAAATAGAGCTTTGTTGCATGTTGTTACAAGTGGACATTTTAGTCTTTGCATCATCTCCTTCTGTCAGAGATTATGCACTCCTTGGAACAAATACACCAAAACCTACAAAACAAAAATTATAAAAACAAAACATGTTAGAAGAGTGTTTTGATCACCATGAAGGTTGATCACACCACTTTTATTCTTCCTTGGAGTATTCAACAAGTTGAATATACCAAGGCCACTGAAAATCTCATTCTTCAAGAACTTCAGAAGATGAACCAACATGTTCAACTTCTAACTTTAACTTTGATGTTCTCATCTCCATCTGTTTTGACCTCCTCTAAATTATTACATGAAAGTGCTCCTATTAGTTGGCTTTTATAAAATTCAATATGTGACCATTCACCAGTAGTTTGAATCTCACAGGATCTATGGTGGTGAGTTTTATAGCCCCATTGGGAAAGATTTTCTCAATCTCATATGGCCCCAACCACCTTGTTCTAATTTTTCCCATGTGGTCCTTGTACTTGGAGTCAAATAAGAGAGCCCAATCACCTTCTTAGAATTGTCTTGTTTTGATGAACCTATCATGTCATTTGATCCTTTGCTTTTGTACCACCTTTGTATTATGAACATCTTGCCTCCTCATTTCATCCAACTCATTGAGTTGGAGAATCCTTTGTCTCTAAGCTTAGAAAAATCTATGCCTAATTCAAGTGCAATCCTTAGTGTCTTATGCTCAAATTCAATACATAAAACAACAATCTTAGTGTACAAAATCTCAAATGGTGTAAAGCATGTTGTTATCTTCCAAGTTGTATGAACACCCAAATTGCTTCTAGAAGTATTTTTGACCAATCCCTTCTATGGAGTGTAATGGTTTTGGTCAAGATGGATTTTATTTCCTATTTTTACCTCAACTTGGATCATTGGATTGGGGGTGATAAGGTGTAGATTTCTGTGCCTGATTTCATATTCCTTAGCTAAATCAGAGATGACTTCAGCAGTGAAGTGTGTACCTTGATTTGTAATAATTTCTCTTGGCACACCATATCTTGTGAAGATGTGGTCATATAGGAATTTAACAACTTTCTCACTCTTCTAATTTGGTAATGCTTTCACTTTTGTCCATTTAGTGAGGTAATTGTACACACCAAAATGTACTCTTTTACTTGAGATTTAAGATCTATCATACCAATGAAGTCCAATCCTCATTTGTCAAATGGTTGCAATACCAGCTGAGGCTGCAAGTGGCATCTCATCTATCTGGTAGGCTTACCCATTCTTTGGCATTTATCACACCTTCTGGCATACAATGTTGCATCCTTGTGTAATGTAGGCTAGTAATACCCTATTGTCAACACTTTTTGTGTTGTTATATTTTTACAACAAAGTGTCCTCCACATGGCTCACTATGGTAGGATTTGAGGACATCATATATTTCCTCATCATCTATGCATCTCCTCATAACATTATCCTCCCTATGTGAAATAGAAAACCAACTATCCAAGAAAATTCACACTTTTCTCAACAATATATTTCTTTTCATAGTATAGATAGTGTGGAGGTGTCTTACCTGAGACCAAATAATTAGCTATTAGCATACCAAGGTGTTTTAGTGGAAATGGAAAACAAGTGTTCATCATGGGAAAGAGTCATCCACTACTTTCTCTTTAGTATTATTCTCCATTCTTGAGAGAAATTCAACAACAACATTGTCTTTACCAGGCTTATCCACAATTGTAACATCAAACTCTTATAGGAACAATAACCATTTGATTATTTTGTTGCTTACAACTGATTTGTTGATTAGATATTTAATGGTAGCATGGTCAATGTGGATAAATATTAGATAACATGTGATATAGTGCCTAAACTTGTTAATGGTGTATACAACCGCCAAAAACTCTTCTCAGTGATTGTATAGTTGAGCTCATCATGTTACAAGTTCTTACTGACATAATAGATTGCATAATTAAGAATCTCATCCTTCTGTCCTAGAATAGCTCCAATGGCATGGTCTGAGGCATCTAAATGTATGTGAAATGGAAAACTCCAATCTAGTCCTCTTAACACAAGTGTAAAAGTTAACATTTTCTTCAAAGTCTAGAATGCAACTTCACATTTCTTAGTCCACACAAAGGCAACATCTTTTCCCAATAAGACAAACAATGGTGTTGTAATTTTACTGAAATCTTGAATAAATCTCCTATAATACCCAACATGACCTAAGAAGCTCCTCACATCCTTTTGCTTCTTGGGTGTTGGCAAATTTACAATCACATATATTTTTTGGGTCTACTTGAATTCCAGAGATGATAGGTAATGTCCTAACACTATCCTTTAGACATCATCATAATTTTTCATTGCTCAAAGGACAAAGTTATGCTCCTTACATCTCTTGATAACTTTGTCTAAATTCTTCATTACTTCATCAAAAGTATTGTCATGGACTATAAAATCATCCATATATACCTCCATGAAATCATTGGTTAGATATGAGAAGATGCTAATAACTGCTCTCTAAAATGTGGCAGGTGCATTGCACTAAGCAAAGGGAAGAATAGAGTATGCAAACATTCCCCATGGACATGTGAATGTGGTCTTGTCTTGGTCCTCTGGTGCAATCTGGATTTGGTTATAACCACTATAGCCATCCATAAAATAAAAATACTTCTTGCTAGCAAGAGTTTGAATATGTTTATCAATGAAAAGAAGTAAAGAAAATGATCCTTCTTTGTTGTTGCATTCAGCTCCCTATAGTCCAGGAAGATCCTCCATTTGCCATTATTTTTAGGTACAATAACAAGGGGTGACACCCATTGACTATCTAAAATTGGATATATGAATCCATCATTCAATAATTTATTTAATTCTTCTTTCACTATATCCCTTCATTGTTGGGTTCATTCTTCTTTATGGTTGTCTTATTGGTTTCCAGTTGTCTTTGATATATATCTTGTGAGTACATAGTTTAGGATGAATCCCATGCATGTCTCCATAGTCCCATTCAAATTTTGTCTTGTGTTTCTTGAGAAGATTAATTAACAATTTCTCGTGTTGCATGTTTAGCATTTTGTTCACATTGAGTGGTTTTCCTGGTGTAATATCCACTTGCTTAGAAAGATCATTCATAGAGCATAGGTTGGTATTTGTAGAATTAAATATACAATCATGTGGAAGAAGTTGGTGTAGGATGAATTTCTTACCTAGAACATTTATAGTACTCTGTTGTAGTAAGATTTGATTCTTAGGACAACTTATGCATCACAATTTTCCATCTTCTTCTTCATTCTTACCATAATTATTTTAAAGACATTAGAAAAAAAAACATCCTCTTCTTATCCCTCAATTATAAATGACTTCTCCAACATCATGAGTTGTTGAACTGAGCTCTGATCTTCTTTTGGGTCTTCCACCCAAATGGTTTAGTATTCTTCATTGAATAGTTTTACGGGGGTAAAGCATAAGATTTTTGGTGCCACTTCCATTAGAGATGATCATATTACCATATTTACATCCTATGAATGCATCAACATTCGTTAACCATGGTCTTCCTAGGATGATAGGATATCCTCCCAAACTTACTTTTGGCTGAAGAACAATAAAATCAGACTGGTATTCCCAAGAGTCTACCACTACTTCTATGTCCTCCAAGACTCCTTAACACTTAACTGTTGATCTGTCTACAAGCTACAAGACTATGGTTATTGATCTTAGCCCCTCTAATTTCAAATCATCCATGATTTGTTTTTTCATTACATTTATTTTTTCCCCAAGTCAATCAGAATATTTTTAATCATTGTGCCATTAATTGTAACATTTACTAAAGGGTTGCATGGATCTATATATTTGGGCAGAATAGAGTTCCCAAGCATAATATCATCGAATTGTCCAATGACCTGCATAGTAGATGGATCTTTCCTTTTCCTTCCTGGTTTTTTTATGCATAGATATTTAACCAATTTGTTATATATGGGCACATCCTTGATAGCTTGAATAAATGGAATTTTAACACAAACATCTTTTAACTAGTTGAAAAAATTAGAATCAAATTCTGATCTGAGGCCAGTCTTATTTTCTTGTAACCTTTCAGGAAATGGTGGCTCATTACCCTGCATTTTACCTTAGCTGGAAATTTTTGTAGGTTGTTGCGGATCATTCCGCAATGCCTTCTGTCCTTGTTGCGGGTCATCATGTAACAATTTGGTTCCTCTGCAATTTGTAATGGTGGGTCCAATAGTGGAGGAAGTTCTCTTCCTGAGCGAAGATGGATATTGTTGATATCAACATAATAGGTAGGGTATTGAGTTGGTTTAGTGGAATAGGCTAGTTGAGAAACTTTATTATTAGGATTAGGCGTTGGTTGAGTAGGTAGTTGTGAAGCTTTGAATGGGATCTTGCTTAGGGGTTTGGCATCAGATCTTGTTGTTTCTTTTGATAAGGAGGTTGTGGATAAGCTTGTTGGTAATTAGGATTTGGGTTATTCCACTGTTTTCCTCCTCTCCATGGCTATTTCTATGATTGAGGAGGTTTTTGCCATTGTTGTTGTGGTTGGTCTTGGAATTGAGGTTGTCACTATTGTTGATATTAGTTAGGATATGGGGCCCATCCTTAAGGGTTATCCCAAGGTGGGGGCCACATATATGAATTATTAGACCAATTTTGAAATGAATGCATAAGGTCTTGTATCATACCTCCTTGCCTCGGTGGCCATGGTTTTCTTTAGGCAACATCGAAAACTTGTCCATCCTTTGTCTCCAACATCTTAAAATCAGGTGAAGCCTCCCTTTCTTGAATAATGTTGGTCAATCTCTAGATTTACAGTCATATTTCTTCCTTCTACATGCATGGTAGTTTCTGTGAGTGGAAATGGTGCATCTTCCTTTTTCTTTTTGGCATGTAGAGCATCTAATTGATTAGCCATATCATTGACAATCTCTTGATTCATGTTTTTGAACATGCTAACAATATCTGACTTGGATATGTCCCCCATTGTTTTGGTAGCTAATTAACCTCTTGACCTTACATTTCTTACCCTCTTCAGTGAAGTAGTAGCTCTTTGAGTAATATTTATATTTCATGGTGGTTCAACAAAATGGTAGAGTATTGAGTTGGTTCAGTGGAATAGGATAGTTGAGCAAATTTATTATTAGGATTAGGTGTTGGTTGAGGAGGTAGTTGTGTGGATTTTTATTGGGATCCTAATTGGGGGTTTGGCACATAGATCTTGCAACCTTGTTGATGATAAGGAGGTTGTGGATAAGTTTGTTGTCAATTAGGATGTGGGTTATTCCATTGTTTTCCTCCTCTCAGCATCTTATTTCTATGATTGAGGAGGTTGTTGGCATTGTTTTTGTGGTTGGTCTTGGAATTGAGGTTGTCATTGTTGTTGATATTGGTTAGGATATGGGGCCCATCCTTGAGGGTTAGCCCAAGGTGGGGGATGTATATATGAATTATTAGACCAATTTTGAAATGAATGCATAGGGTCTTGTGTCATACCTCCTTGCCTCGATGGCCATGGTTTTCTTTGAGCAACATAGAAAACTTGTCCCATCCTTTGTCTCCAACATCTTGAAATTAGGTGAATCCTCCCTTTCTTGAACAATGTTGGCCAATTCTCTGCATCTATAATCATATTTCTTCCTTCTACATGCATGGTAGTACTGTGAGTATCACTTCTACATCTTCCTTTTTATTTTTGGCATGTAGAAAATCTAATTGATTAGCCATATCATTGACAATATCTTACTTCATGTTTTTTAACATGCTAAAATATTGACTTGGATATGTCCCCCATTGTTTTGGTAGCTAATCCACCTCTTGATCTTACATTTCTTACCCTCTTCATAGTAGCTCTTGAGTAATTTTTACAAGCTTCACATATTTTTTCAAAATTAGCTTTTGAAATGTCCCATGCTCCTATCAGATCTAGAGCATCCATGTCCTCCTCATTGATTCCCTTCAAAAATATTAATTTGAGGGAGTTAGGTGGTATGTCGGTGGTGTTTCTTGACTTCTAAATGCAGAACATGAACCTTTCCAAATATTCTTCCAATGGTTCATCCTCTTTTTGTGCCATTCTGTAGATTTCATCACCCTTGTTGTTTGGTCTACAATAATCCTGGTACTTCTCAAGGAATTTTTGCTTCATTTGTGCCCATGTGGTTATAATATTTCTTCCCAATCCCATGAACCATATCAAGGTTGAATTATTGAGTGTCCAAGAGGGAATGGCTTCAATTGGTGTGCATTAGTAATATAATCATAACTTCTACACATAACATCAAACTCAAATAGAAAGGTGTCTGGGTCTTCTATCATGGATCCATGAAAGTTGGGCAAGGCTAAGGGAGAAATATTCTTCATACCAAGTAGCTACATTATTGTCAATGATGGGGAACTCAAAGGTGGTTGCCCCATTTTAAGCATTCTGATTTACTTCTTATGTCATCCCAAGCTACTCAGAGCAACAGAGCCTTCACTTGGAGGATTGTCTTTGAAAAATAAACCTAGTACGGAGGTTTTCTTCTTCAGAATATTCATAATCTTTATAGGTAAATGAAGAGATTTGTGCTACTTGTGGATTAGGTAAAAATATACCATGGGAATCCCTTGGATGATGCATGCATCAACTACTCAACTCATTCAATAGAAATTAGTAGGGGGTTTAGTTTGAGGTGAATTCCTAAAACCTAGACTACTTCTAAGAAATGAAAAACCCTCTTCAACAAACTCATAACTTGGCAATATCCCGACAACGACGCAAAAATGGTGGTGTAAATTAACTCACAACAATTAGTAATCCACAATCATTTAATTATCAGACCTAAGGATGTAAAATTTCAATATTTCCAGTGTTGTATGCACAATTACAGATGTTGGGAGGTATAAGGGAAAATTTATGTCACTATAATTAGGAAATACAATGTTGGAAATGAACTAGTTTATGACTAGAAATGAATACTATGGCTATCATCAAATCATGTAAAAGACATATCATAAATAAAGAATAAGCATTGTAAATCTAATCTAATCATGCAAGAAACTATAACAAAAACAAAAGGAGAGGGTTAGCTAGAACACAAATGGGCCCTGCCTTAGGTGTTAATCCCTCTTAAGGCCTATGTCTACAAAAATTTAATAGAACTCATATTTTATTCAATATCATGAAGATTACAAATGGAACGTACAACAAAATATCTACCTATGGATCGATCCCTTTCCTATAGCCTTAGCATTCTTTTTATATTCTTCCTTTCATAAGAGATGTGAAGAGACTCGCTTATTACTAATAGTTACAATTTGATTAAGTATAATATCACAACCAAGCAATCTCAGAGATTCTCATGCACATAATAGAATTGTTAAAAGGTATCCTCATACAATGACATAACTTAACAAACTGATTGATTTAAACAATTAGTTATCAAATTAAATCAACTAGTTCCTTGTTTGAGTTGCAGATCATAATCAGGTGATGGCATTGAATCTTCTTTGTGTTCTCATAACTACTCTTTTAGCAACACATGTAAACTCAGGTGAAGTGTCCACATTGCTCAAGCTTTCCATAATTATGGTCTTGTATATGTGTGTGACCTCCCTTCATTACAGGTGCTTTACTATGGATGAGTCCCATTTGTTGCATGTCATTTACTGTGGATGATTCCCTTTACATTGTGAATGAATTTCTTTGGCCACATGTTAGCGGATACACATAACAACTCTTTGATAATCAAGGTTGACATTTATTTAAAGCACTATTTAATCATCATATTACATTCAGAAGAATAAATGCATCCATAATCCACAAAATAAAGTAAACTTAGTAATAATTATATTAACTAATATAAGTGCCATAAGTTCAAGATATAGCATATATTTTAGGCAGTATATGGGAAACACAAGTTTAGGGGGTACACATGGATAAAAAAATACAACATATGAGGCATTTTAAATAGTAAATAAAAGGGCTCATCAGCACATTCTCGCACGCGCACACACACACACACACCTAAAACATTGCATCTAAAATGTAGTACATCGTTTAGTCGTAAGTTCACTCATTTGATAACTAAGGATAGCCCGACTCTTCATTTGCATTCTTTTATTTTTGGGATTTGATGCACTCTTGAGGGTTTTGCAGGTCACTCTTTCATTACAGTTAGCAAAGAACCTCGGTGATCATTGTGCGACATACGAGCAATCAAAGGCGAAGGAAATAAAACACCTTGCGATCAGTTAAAGATGGTTTTCTAAGTTTTTCAACAGTCACAGTGCACCCGTAAATAAGTCTAGAGCATCCGCAGCGCACCTACCCCTTTCCAGGTGCACCCTAGTCCATCATATTCATCCATCTCTCGTATTTTTCTAAGCTTTTTTGTGACATTCTATGCTTCAACTTTTCCATTTTTCCATCTTTGTACACCTTCGGGATCTCTGTGAAAAACTAAGTCATTTTATCCCTTCTTTTCACCGAGGGTTTCACATTTTATAGCTTGGTTTAGCTTGGGTTACTTTCTAGTTAATTGTTTAATCATTTTACTGCTACATTGCAATTAGAATTAGGCATTTATTTCCCATAATTTCTTAATCATTTTGGTGAACCCATGTTTTAATTCTCTTAGATCCTTCTATTTCTTCTTTCATGGCTCTTGAAATTCCTCAAATTTCTTTGTATGAGTGACTCCAAATGCATCCTAATTACAAGGTTATTCTGAATAAATCCTAGACACCATGTATCTCCCTAGAGATACGCCGCCGCATCAAGTGAGTGTTATTTTCGATCATTTATCTGATGACCCTAGTCTTCGTGATCCTCCATCTAATAAACCCATGTTAGAGTCAATTCAAGATTTTCATTCTTTATTTCAAGACAAATTTCAGGCTATGAAATCCATGATTATATCTCTTAAATCTGAAATCCAACATCTTAAGGATGTTTCTCAGGCTCACGCTAGTTCTTCTTCACATCCTCATTTTATGTCTTCTACATGTGCTCATATTAGTGAACCCCAAGTCTTACCACTCCCCATGCCTCTCAAGTTTTATCTCAACTCTAAGCAAAAAGATATTCTTCCGCAATGCATAACTCATCAATTAATTAGTTTACCAAATACTCATTATTATCCTCATTATCACCGCTCAAATATCAAGGGCATCCAAATTTTCACTATCATCGAATCAATGGGCATAATGAAAATGACTATTATGCTTTACAATGTAGAATCAAGAAGCTTGAGCATCAAGGGTTTCTCTCATTCATTGCACAACATTTTTTGCATGCCCATCTACAAATGCTACATCCAAATGGGCTCCTAAATTTTCTTTGTCTAATGAGCATCATGCTTCCACTTCTCATGTTCCTTCTTCACTCACTCAAGCACCACCTATGAAATCTACTCAAACCAAGCAACCTCCTCTAAAAATAAATTCAACACCTCCTCCTACCGAGTCATTTGCAGAATTACCAATCCAAAAAAGAAACCAATATCTCATACTCTTAAGTATTCTATGAAGTTACCAAAAAAGAAACCACTCGTTACACAAGATAAGAAAATTCTAGTTGGCCTCTTTCATCTTCCACGGCTCGAGGATTCTAAGCCATCACCACTTCAGTGTCTAATTACTTTTGTCAAGGAAACTACTCCTTACATTGATCCTCTTAGTGTCATCAACTATATCTCCATAGATTACATACTTGGGGGCATCATAGCCCCCCCTTCGCATTGTTATTAAATGTTTCTATCTTCTCATGCACTTCTAGCTTCATTTTTAATGACTAATCTTCACTAAGCATTATTACAAACCTCTTGATATACTTGTATCATCATCACCGATGATGCACTCTTGTTCTTTGGCTCACACTTGATCGTTGAGGGCATAATATATACATGAACCTTACACACCTTTGCACATTATACACTATACACTACATATTTGACACATTCACAAGACATATTTCTCATCACTTGGCCGCATTACACATTTTACACTTGCCACACTTATGACACATATCTTGCATTGATTATTCATACTACACATTACGCACATTACACAACACACGTTATACATGCACGACATCTTCCTCTCACATTTTCTACTACACACTTTGCATCTTATTCACTCTACACATTCACGCTACATCTTTCTTACATCCACTCTAAAGACGCTACACTCATGACCCCTATGACGCACTCTAGTTCCACGGTCCATACTCGACTATTGAGGTTCTATAACTCAAATGGACCTCACCAAAACTCACGCACTCACTCGCTCACACACACTCTACACTTTGATGATCGCATATTTCTAGCGTAAACAATCGAACCATTTCCCGATAACGCACGCGTTTGATTTATGGTTCATTCTTGACTACCGAGGAGGCATGTATAAATTAACCACATCACGTGCATACACATCCACACTCACTCTTGGGGCATGCGGCTCCTATCACATTCACATTGCATTTCATTCAATCTCATCCACAACATATTGCATATCTTGGTCACATTTACTCTTGCTTACTTATGCTTAAATGTAAACGTTATTACATATGCTAGATGGATATCTTGTATGTATTTTATCTTTATCATATACACATGCACGCTCACTTGTCTTCTAGTTGTGATCGCAGACTATAAAATATCGATACACGCATCATGGATGTTTGGGCACAGTACCTCATACCGGTCCCATAGTGGCTCTACGGGCATCCACATTCGTACACTATAGGTGTTGTTATTTCATTTTTCATAGCACATTACTTTATCATGTTATACACGATTTGACATACATTTTATATTTTTAACATGTTAATGGGTGCTTCATGTAAAATTTTTTTTATGTAGGGATATTTCCTACCATAGTTGTCTATTACATTGTTTGCTATTGTTTCCTCTTGTCTTCCATTCTTTGTAGTCTTTTCCTTTTTCTTGTGTGCACATTGTCTACTTTCGATTCATTGGCCTTGATTTTATTGTGACATTGTGATTGATGTCCCATGTTTGAAACCCGCTTTTGTATCTACAATGTCTTCTTACGTGTTGTCCTCTTGCGTCTTAGCTTACACATTATATATTTCATTTACATACTTCTTTCTACATTTGTATTTGTCTTTTCTTGTACTAATACTTGTTTCATAGCCACTTTATTTGCATTTTCCTTGGTTTCTACTAAGCACACTCCCTCCCTGTTGTAGGACACGGCCAAAGACATCAATTGGTCCTCCTTTGGGTCGCATACTCCTTCACGAACATCGCATGCACCACAAACAAGGGGGCATCATTTGGGTGAATTAGTCACCCCATACAACAATTCACAGTCATCATACAATACAACACAATACCGATACAACACAATCTTCATTTTTAGATAGGGCTCATAATCAAACTTGGGTCCTTAACACAACATAGACACTAGTGCTCAGACCAAGATAGTAGCTCCTAGGCTCCCCTAACCCTTCCTAGATGCTTGTGACCTGTGGGGCGAGTTACATAGCATTTTTAGTTTAGCACATCTAAAGAACTTCACACAAAAATTTTACAGGAACACAGTCCTTAGCACTCGACATGCATACACTACACAAAGCATTTTCTACTTTTGTGTTGGATCGAATTGTTTGAATCAGATCAAATTTTTACACACCATCTACAATGGTGTTCTACATTACAGAAGTAAAGTTAAAGGTTGGAGGATGACACCAAAATTTCCTCCCTAAACTTCTTCCATTTCTTGGCATGAGATCACTGAAAAACTTGCGGTTGAAGCAAGACGCCTAGGTGAGATCGCCCAAAAACGTGTTCTTCTACATCATCATCATGATCCTTTCTACACTCTTTTCTCATCACGGATCAGGTGCACATGTTCCTTTTTTCATTTTACATAATTTTCACATACTTCTTACACATTTTTTTCATATCTCTCATATACATGTGAATTTGACTACTTGATCATTCTTCTCTTTTACAGGTTCATCCTTATGAGAAGCGATAGTCAACATCATGCTACATAACGAACATCAACAACATCAATCACATTAGGATTGACATCAACAATAAGTACAATGGTAACATCTACACATGCGTTTCTGCCCTAGGGTCATCATCATCATCACTTTTTACACTTTCTCCTCTCTAGTTTCCACGCTCCACATTTTTATCACTCCATGCCTTTCTTTGTCTCTCGCACGCTTTCGCCATCAATCTACATGGTTATCAGGTACACATCTCTTATCTACTTTATGTTATCGAGCATTCACTCAACAACATAAAGTGGGGGTAAATGTAGACACAAAATCACACACTTTGGGTATTTATTTAGTCATGGTCACATACTACTATTGATATGATTCCCAAGTAAGAAAATTACTAATTAACCCATGTACTAGGCCACTTTTGCTTGCTTTTTGTTGCCACTTTTGTTCTTACACACCTTCTTTCCCAGTCTGACTTCCAACCCTTCGCTCTAAGTTTGGACACTAACACCTATCCAGACACCAAATGTCGCACTCCCATCCCCTCCGGGTGCCTTTGACCTATTTGTACTTTGTTCACATGTTTTGGGTCCTTTCTATCCATTTGGTCATCTTATTGTTTTGGTAGTCAACATTTTTTGGGTTAGTTATGAAATTCAAGCAAGGGAATCATATAAATATAAATTTATGTGAACATAATAAAGGACCAAGTACTAAGCATTAGTTATCACCACCTAAGGTTACATCCAAAGGCTATTCTAGAGCATTCAAGCATCCATCTTAGCATCCATTCAAGGGAAAGAGATTGCATTCTTATACATACACTTCATAAAAGGGGAGGTTCATTATTTCCATACATACATCTATTTACATTCTCTACATCTAGTTATTGCTCATTATCAAGTGTGACACGCACAAGAGCCTAGGGCACAATTCCATGTACACACACCTAGAACTACGTTGGGTCTTAAATGTAGTACACCACTCAATCATAAGTTCACTCGTTTGAGAGCTGAGGATATTTTGAACCCTCACTTGCATTCTTTTCTTTTTGGGATTTGATACACTCTTGAGGGCTTTACATGTCACTCTTTCATTCAGGTTATCAATGACCTCCGACATCATTGCATGACATACTAGCAATCAAAGGTGAAGGACAACAAACACCTTGTGACCAATCATAGATGGTTTTAAGAGATTTTCAACAATCGGGATCCTAGAAATAGGTCTATGGCACCCGTAGGTGCCCTTACTCCTTTCTAGGTGCCCCCGTCAAACATACTCCTCTGTCTCTACATTTTTTTGAGCTTCATTGTGATGGCCTGCGCTTCATATTTCCTAGTTTTCTAGCTTTGTGCACCTTTGGGATCTTTGTAAAACAACTAATTCATTTTATCCCTTCTTCACAGCTAGGGTTTCACATTTTCTATCTTGGTTTAGCTTGGGTTACTTTCCGTATTTAATTGTGTAATCATTTTACTGCTACATTGCAATTAGAACTGGTCATTTATTTCCCATATTTTCTTAATCAATTGTGGACGAAGTGAATATTTTTAGAGCACTAGGAACTTGTTCCTTTGGACCCTCTCTTCTCCACACTCCCACTTTCTCCACATGATATAGAGTTCCTTGAGTTCCTTAAAACCCCATCATGACCACATTTTAAAGGGATTGATTAAAAAGAGTTCCTAAAAGCTCACCGACTTCCGCATTTCATCAGTATGGCTCAAATTAACCCCATTTTTGAATTGTTTTGCTATAAAAGGTTAAACTTAGTTATTTCTCACCATTCTAAATCATTTTTTCACTATCCACTATGATTTTCACTCCTGTACTCTAAGAGACATTTTTGTCTATATCTTTCTCATTTTCTGTCCAAATTTGAAAATTCAAATTGAGTTGGAACCATTTTGGAGGCATCATCTTTTCTAAACTAAAGGTGAGTGGTTTTATCCTTTCTCAATATACTTTGGTAGTTATTTGAGTTTTTAACCCTTTTCTTTAAATATCTCCTAGAAACCCATTGTTGAGCCTTCTTTCTCTCTCGAGTTTTCTCCCATACCTCCACAATGAAGTTCCAATACGGAGGGTATGAACATATTTCTTCTCTTGAGACCTATGTACCTAATATTGGATACAAGACGTTAAACATATAGACTTAGATTATTTTTTGGCCCAAATTTTTGAAGATACTCCCACCATCATTTCCCAATGCATTAAAAATAGTGGAATTTCCTATGCAATTGGATTTCCCCTCTCTATCGAATGTATTGACAATGTCATAGCCTTGTGCTTCAAGTTTTAACCTTAAACAAAAGAATTCAAGGATCCTCAAGTTCAAATAATCTCTAAAATTTATGCCAATTACAAAAATGTAGCCCTCGGGATTCCCACCTTTGAGAATTTCAATGCCCTAACCCATGCCCGTGCTTAAAACCTATTTGATCAAGATATATACGAGATATAAAACAATGATAGCCAAGTCCTAGCTCAAATCTCACAAGAAAGGATCCTCAAGCTGCCCAAGGTTCTCTACAAGTCATATTTCAAAGAAGAACTGTCAGACATGATCACCGATGGGTGTCGTTATTCCCTTCATTTAATCAACTCTTTGTTGATGTCATATTCAAACCAGGGGTGTCTCATTTATATGCAACAAGAAAATCCTAGTGATCTAGTAATTGATTGTAGGTATTTGTTATTTTATTTTCTGGGGGTTTTTGCAGTGTCCTTAGGATTCCATGGCCAAAGCCTTATTATCTCTATGTTGTAAGAAACTTGTTGAAATAAACACTCATTGCTGGAAATAAACACACATACAGAATAAATAGATTGTTGGAAATAAACACACAATGCGAAGTAAACACACTTTTCTTGGAAATAAACACATGGTTGAAAATGTTGTGAAAAGCTTGCAAGGAAATGAAAATCTAGTCTATAACACCTACAGGGACGAGTATAAAACAAATTTTAACTTAAAGAATCAAAAAGCATTTACATAATTAACAGATCTACACTATTTTCTTTAGAAATATAAATACCAATAAAATGAGAATCCTGGTTCTTGGAGGAGTGGGCCCTTGCTCCACCTTGAATCAGGATTTGACAAAGTGATATTCTCTCAAAACGAAGTGGCTATTTTATTGCTGAAATATTTTGTCTTACAAAAACATATTGGATCTTTCTATATCTCTATCTCTATGTATATGTTCTTTTTTTTTCTTTTTATCTATCTATAAGTCTTTATATATATATATATATATATATATATATATATATATATATATCATTCAAATATGCATTTACTGACCATAGTTGTTCTACTGATTCAGATGGAACCGAATTATGCCCAAAATAGATGTTGAATTTGGAACCTTGTTGGACGTATAGTTGTCTGATAAGTTATCCCTGGATCTTCAAGTATGAAGAATTAGAAATCTTCTGATCTACTCCTGATTGAAAGGCTCATTGATTGCTCTATCATTGGATGTTGTCAAAATAAATAGATTCCCATTGGTTCTAGAACTTTGGAGAAGTTTCGAACTAAAGGGGACTGTTCTTGATCTAACCATGAAAGTTCAAGCTAAACGTAGGAGTAGGAGTTACAGTAACTAAGACTGAAATTTCTGGAACTAAGCGATAAAGCTCATAAAATATGTGATAGAGTTTGGAACTAAGTCTGGAAGTTCCGAACTAAGTCGTATTGAAGCCAAGGCTCCCAAAAACATGTTGATCATGTCATACTTTGTTCTCTGATTGATTATGACCTGTTTTATTACAAAAACTGAATTTCCACACACTTTGTTAGGAATTATAGAGCTTTTAAACTTTAGAACTAAATTCAACAAAATATGGAAAATTACATTCTAACTTACATTAGATCAAACAAAAGTAATGTAGCCAAATTCTAACCAAACTTGATTTACTACAAATAATATGAACTCCAAAGAAAATAGACCTCCTTCTTCGTTATTGAATAATGAATTACAATGTTTCCTAAATAGGAAAACAATTCCCAACTCAATTTTCCAAGTAAACTCTAACTAACTCTGACTAAATCTACTCTATGTGGCGGAAATTACTATTTTTAGCGAGTTTCTTGCTAGAACCTCGCTATTCTTAGTAAGTTCACATGCTTATTAAATGCAGACGGCACGTAAATTGCCACGCATCTTCTACATACCTAAATGAGAGGAATTGCCAACTTTCTAACTCATAATGCAACTAATAGACTACAATTAACTAATGCCCAAAAATAGGAAAAAATCGAACTATAACTTAAATCCTAATTTTCGGCCTCAAGATGGTGGATTTAGGGCCCGAAAATGTGCCGAAACTTTCCCCAAATGGTAGGGATGGTTGTCGCTGCATTCGTCTCATCGAAACATGTGGTTTCAAAAACAAACAGACTCAAATAGACACCCAGAGCTCAAGTTATGACCTTGTCAAGTTCCTGCTAATTTTGGCGCATCATTTAACAAAAGATGGAAGATTACATTCTAACTTACATTAGATCAAAAAAAAGTCACAAAATGCAGTCAAACTTGATAAAAAGGAAGATCCTTATCAATCACCCTATTAGCAAGAATGATGGGTATGCCTTCCACGAATGAATTTCAATACCATATGTGTGTGTATATCAATCTCATCTCGTGAGGAAAATAAAGACTCGAATTAGGGGAGATCATTTGTAAAAATATGAGTGAACAATTGGTGAATGTGCACCAAATCAAAACTTTCATATGACATCCTACCTAATGTACAATATAGCAACATACAGGGTATGGGTAGGGTTATCACCACAGGATGATAAGAAAAATGCACAAGTTTATGAATTCTATCCTCATCTTACATATGAAAACAACAAGATTCATCATAGGAGATTCAATGATGCCTATACCATGTTCATAGTTAGGTTATTAGAAGGAAATGTGGTTGAGATGATCTCTGGGGAAGCAAGACAATTAATTTCAACATATGGCATCCTTTTTATCCAGTTTAGAAAGTTTTCACATTTCGAGAATAGCTGAGTTTTGAAGGAGTTCCTGACAAACTACCAATGTATTACAATGACAAGTTGGTTATAGTGGAAGTTTTTAGATAACTGGATATGCTACACAAAACTTGCAGAGACAAGAAAATCACTGGTATTCAGTTTCCTATCTCCTTGGGAAACTACACATGCAAGTTTGCTTTGGATGCACATAATGTGGAAAGAACAATCTCTGAATTCAAGTTTCATACTTATCAGAAGAGGTCCTCCTTTGATAGTAAGGTTTTCATCTCCAAGCATCTGAGAATGACTTACTATCATATTCCCACAATTGAGGACTATTGGGAAGATTGTGCAGATGAGTATGAAGTAAGGAAAAGGTACTTTGGGAGGCTATCTCTACAAAAAATCAAGGATTTCAATGTGTATCATGTTCCAGAGGATCTTGAAGATGATGATTTTGATTTGTACTCTATAGAATACATCAAAACCATTCAACATATGCATATCCCAACCATTGATTGGTCTCAGAAAGAAAGAGATGATCCTTCTAAGATGAACAATCCTATTATAGTGAGGACAAGGAAATGGTTCAATAGAAAAATGAAAGAATACAGAGAAATGATGAAGACATCTTCCTCCCAAGAGGCCTCTACCTCTCATAAAGAAGCTCCAATTCAGTTGAATCCTTCCTCCTCACCCTTGGATTTAGGAACCAAGGTGTATATGAAGAAAGATAAATCAAAGGAGGTAGAGAAGAATGAGGAAACACCGGAATAAAGAATACAAAGAGGGAAAAGCCTCCTAAATAAGCTGAATAGACTACGCCTACTCTTGATCAAGTACCACAACCTTTTAAGGGAGGAGTGAAAGAAATTGTGGAACATAAAAATGAATCCTAATAAGAGGTTAAAGAACAAAATAATGATGAATAAGAAGAGGAGGAGGATGAAGGTGAGGATGAAGAAGATGAAGTGAAAATCATAGAGCCAGATACAGAGAAAGCTAGTGCATCAAGGCCTAAGATAGAGGTTAGAGAACATCATTTTCTTCCATTGAAGTTCCTACTCTTGAAATATCTACTTCCCAACCTCTTGGCCCTCAAAACTTCCTTGCATTTCCACCTCCTTCAACTCCACCTTCTTGTGATTAATTCACATGTGTTCAGCCCATGATTGACAAAGAAGAAAAGGAAGCCTTCTTCACAAATTGGTGTTCCTTGATTTGATGCAGAGGCTTCCTCCTGGCACAAGTTCACCTCCTCCAAAGAAATATACAATAACCTCTCATTTGGTTTTAGATGCTACAGGATATAAATTAATAGAAATTACTAAACTAAAAAGAGATAAAAATGAGAAGGAAATGACTATTGCATACTTGGAGTTAATAAGGATTTTGCTTGGAGATTCTACTTCTGAAGGAGAAGTTCAAAATCTCAAAGATATTATTTCAAAGGTTATTGAGAGGGTAGAGAAAGGAAAGAAAACACAAGAGTAGCTTGAGGAACAAGTTCAAGTTCTCTCCAACTTTATTAAATCCTTTCTCTCATCTGAAAAAACCTCTATGGATCCTACTCCTCTTTCTTCATCGCATCCCGTTGATGTCCTTTTTGAAAGTGATATCAAAGGTATAACAAAAATCTATAAACATGCAGCATTTTGCAAAGTTGTTGATGCTTGGGTAGAAGGAATGTTGATTTCTGGTTTGAGTTTCATTGATGAATCATATAGAATGTATGATAATATATCTTCAACACAGAGTAATTTAATGCAACAATTGGTGTCATTAACAAAGAGATTAAGATTTGGATGGATAATATTCAAGATCTTAGAATCATGAGTACAATAGATGAGAATATTTTGTTGTCTCATAATATTTTTGATGATTCTAAAAACAACCTATCCAAGAAATGGGTCTATAGTGTTGAATGGAGGATCAAAGTCCTTGAGGAAGCTACAGTTGAATTGAAAAACATGGTACAAAAAGGTGAATCACTGAAATAAGAAATATTTTCCAATTTATAAGCTCTCCATTGCTAGTTTTACAAAGATAATTTTGTAGAAAGATACTCAATTGATAAATTCAAAGTAAAGTTTAATTCATTGATAAAGGAATATTTTTTCAAAGCAGACTCAGTCAACAAAGATAAAATGGAAGAACTCTCTGAGTTAGACAATGTAGTTGTGGAAGCCACCAAAGGCCTGCTATAGAATGGTGGGATAGAAAAGGAGATGGAGTAATCTCTTGGAAATTGATTGGATTTCTTGTCTAACACCATTGTTCCCAAGTGCATGGATATTTTGATACTCGACTAGATTTAGAATTCAAGTTCTTAAGATGAAGGTCCATGTTGTGCCTCTTTCCAATGTTCCTTCTTCTCCTGGTTCATAGTTCTTTTCTATCTAATTGTTATATTTTGAAGTTGGCTTTATTGTTTTTAAAAATGAAATTGTAAATAAATCCAACTTATGTAATTGATTAATTAAGTTTTTGGCAATTAAGTAAAAGGAAATTAGTTAGAAAGGTAGTTACATCCTCCCCTTAGCCTATATAAGGCTTCTTTCTCATTTGTAAAGGGGTTGGATATTAGTGCTCTTGAATGTAAATACACAATTTTGATCAATACAGAAGAAGACATCTCTCTTTCTCTCATATGTGTTATTTCCTTTTCTCTTTCTTGCAATCTATAAATGTGATGGTTTAATATATGTGAACTTTGAAACTTTGTGTTCAATCCATAGAATGAGATGTGAAGAACTTTGTGTCTATCTACATTTATATTATATGGATTTTCATATATATTGACTCACATGTTCTTAAGTTCTTTTGCATGCATCAATAAGGTATAAATTTGCATTCTCGGTATCTCGAAATTGTTGCCTTCTTCACTTATTTCCTTACAATAGTGGGTAATCTTTTACAACCAATGAGGATACTTGTATCTTTCAAAAATGAGTTAGCATGAACTTTGTTTCCCTAATGCATACTTATTGCCCATATAAGTTGTTGTTTCTTCCTCAAATTCATATTCCTTTTTTTTCTTTTGTATTGAGAATATGGAATCATTCACATGCATCAATATCCTCACTCGGATTAGTTAGCTTGTATATTTGTACATATTTAGATTCTCAAGTTTTTGGTGAAATAAGGAACCTCCCCATAAAGAGGAGGGAGTGTTGTCCCTTAAACTATTGATTGTTTTCAACAACCAAATTTCTAACCAACACCACCATTGCTAGTTTTTGGCCACCTACACTTTTTTTTTTCTTCTTCTTTTTTAGAAGTAATGACTGCCATTTTGGTTTTCAGTCAATACTTCATAAGATGATGGCCGTCATTTCTGGTTTTCAACCATCTCCTATTTATTCTTGCTGAGAACTAATTTAGCTCTAAGTTGAATTGGACAAAGAGACTTTGTCCAAACAATTCAAAGTTGCATCTTCTTGTAGCATGTTCTAGAATTCCTCTTTAGATGTTGGTTTGTGGTATAGCCTCAATCTATGGCCATTAACCATCATTACTTTCCTTTCACCATTAATTGGAATCAACTGAATTATTCCATTGTTGAAGACTTCCTCAATTTGGTATGGACCCATCCATCTTGTTTGTAATTTTCCTTTGAAGTCCTTGTACTTTGAATCAAATAGTAGATCCCAATCTCCTTTTTGAAACTTCCTTTGCTTAATATGTTTATCATGTCATACTTGCCTTTGGTGTTGGATGATTTTTGTCTGATGCAATGCTTGTAGTCCATCTCATCTAACTCATTTAGCTTAAGAATACTTGTTTGTTGTGCTTTTGATAAATCACTTCCCATTTCAGCAACTATTCTTACGGTCTGAATTTCAAATTCTATAGGAAGAATAAGCTTTTTCCATAAACCAACTCATAAGGAGTGAATCTTGTGGTTGTTTTCCAAGTAGTATTGTAGGCCCATACTACTTCAGGTAACTTTTGAACCCAAATTTTCCTTGAAATATCTATTGTCTTGGTTAGGATATTCTCCAACTCTTTGTTAGTAACTTCCACTTGACCATTGGACTATGGATGGTATGGGGATGACTTCTTGTGCTTAAGTTGGTATGTTTCCACAAAGGAACTAATTACACCTGACATAAATTGTGGTCCTTGGTCTGAAACAATGGATCTTGGTGCTCCAAACCTTTAGAAGATGTGTTCATATAAAAATTATGTAACTTTTTCATCCCTTGCATATTATAGAGCTTGCACCTCAGCCCATTTTGTAACATAATCTGTACAAACCAAGATGTATTCCTTCCCTTGAGAATTTGGGTCAATTGGTCCAATGAAATCTAATCCCCACTTCTCAAATGGTTCTAACACAACCTGAGGTTAGAGTGGCATCTCATATGTAAATGTTGGTTTCCCCATCCTTTGATCACGATCACATTGCCATACATACTTTTTGACATCTCTATACAAAGAAGGTCAATAGTAACTAGCTCCCAAAACTTTTTGGATGGTTCTTTTAAATGAATAATGTCCTCCTAATGGCTCATCATGACATGCCCTGAGTATGTCAAAGATCTCATCTTCACTACACACCTACGTAAAACATGGTCAGGTCCACATTTAAAAAGTATTCCATTTAACCATGTATACATCACACTTTGTTTAATCAATTTATTTCTTTTCTTATGTGTGAAGAAGGTTGGGAACTTCCCTGTAGCCAAGTAGTTATCCATATCTGCAAACCAAGGAGAGACAATGGAAATTGCAAATAAATTTTCATCTGGAAAATCATCATTGACCTACTCCTCTATACTTGAAATAGTTAGCCTTGAAAGAAAATCAACCACCACATTTGATTTCCCTGGTTTTTCAATGATTTTAATGTTAAACTCTTGCAATAACAATAACCACCATACAATTCTGCCATGTACTAAAGGTTTATTCCTTAGATACTTAATAGCAGAATGGTCAGTGTGCAAAATCACTTCATAGCCTGTGATATAATGGAAAAACTTGTTAATTGCATAAACAATTGCAAGAAATTCCTTCTCTATGGTGGTGTAATTCCTTTCAATAGGGGAGAGGTTTTTACTAATATAGTAAATAACATGCATCGCTTCTCCTTCCTCTTGTTGTCTAAGTACAACCCCTACTGCTTCATTGGAAGAATTTGTTTGTATATGAAAGGAGCTTCCAATTTGGGCCTCTTAATATTGGGGTATTTGTCAATTTGTCCTTGATAGTGTCAAAGGATTGTTGACATGCCTCTATCCATTCAAATTCAGATTCTTTAGTTAGAAGAGAAAATAATGGAGAAGTTATCTTACTGAAATATGAAATAAACCTTCTATAATAGCCAACATGTCCGAGAAAACTTCTTACCTTTGTTTGATTTGTGGGAGATGGGAGTTTTACAATGATACTAACCTTGTTAGGATCTACCTTGATTCCTTTAGCTAAAACATGATGGCCTAAGACTATCCCTTGCTCCATCATGAATAAACATTTTTCATGGTTTAAGGATAATTGATGTTTTTCACACCTAGAAAGGACTTTTCTAGATTATCAACTGCCTCTTGGAATGTTTCCCCATAAACAATGAATTCATCCATGTAAATCTCAACACAATCATGAGTGAGATCAGCAAAGATTGCTAACATGGCTCTTTGAAAAGTGGCAGGAGCATTACATAAACCAAAAGGTAATACCCTGTAAGCAAATGTTCCCCATGGGCAGGTAAAGGTGGTTTTATCTTGATCCTCTGGTGCTACTGTTATTTGATTGTGTGTTTCCTGAATCCATCTAGAAATGAGAAAAAAAATTCCAGATAGATTATCTAAGACTTGATTAATGAAAGGCAAGGGAAAATAATCTTGATGAGTTGCCTTGTTTAACTCCCTATAATCCACACTAGACCCTCCATTTCCCATTATTTTTAGGAACTATCACTAATGGAGAAACCCACTAGCTATCTGAAATTGGGTAAATGAATCCTACCCTAAGAAGTTTTTCAATTTCAGTTTTTACAATGTCTCTTAAGGTAGGGTTTATCCTTCTTTATGGTTGTCTGACTAGTCTGGAATCCATTTTGTAAATGTGTTGTGTGTAAATATTGGGGTAAATACCTTTCATGTCATTATATTCCCAAGAAAAATATTAAGGATGAGAGCATAAAAGTTTAAATATGGTATTATCTTCCTGACTAGTCAACCAACTATTGAATGTCAATGTTTTTCCTAGGAAAATGGGTAATTGCTTGGTGTCTGGGTGGAGAGAATTTACAACGGGTACTCTCTCAATAATGCATTCAATGGGCACATGTGGGGAAGTAATCTATGAATAAAGTGATGTTGTGAAAGACAGACTCGGTCAAATCTATGTTTTGTGAAAAGGACAGATGATAGGTTGATTGTTCTCATCCATCATGTCATCTCTTGTTTCATCCATCAAAGTTGATTGTTTCATCTGGTCAGAAGCGTAGGAATCATAGTTAGTCTAGCACAAGATTCATGTTGAGGTGTAGGACTTGTAGTCAATCCAACGCAACACTCATGCTCACCATTCTCGAATTTGTTTTGAATGTTCCTGAATTATGACCATGGCCAAAGATGAAACCATATCTTTTAATTCATTTGTATCATCCTTCCACCATTTTTTATCTTCTATAGCAAAAGGTTTTGCAGATGGATAGATGGATAAATTATTCAAATCATGTCCATTTGTAATCACCATATTTCCTATCATGTAATCCATAAGAGTGGCAAAGAAGTGGCTAACTAAGGGCATCCTAGGATCAAAGGGTATCCAATTTTCCTATTCTTCATTTTTATGACCATAAATTCTATTGAATAATCTCATGACTCAATGGTTATGGTAATATATTCTATAATCCCTTTTGGCTTGGCTACTGCATCAAGTATGCCATTTATAAAACCGTTGAGGTTGATTGCGGTTCAAGGAGAGACAACATGGACAAGGTATCAGTGGTCATCACATTAATAACAACTCCTAAATCAATTAAAATGTTTAGAATCTGCGCATCTCCTATGCAAACTATAATAATATTACTTTCATGGTCTCCATATTTTGGAGGGGTAATATTCCCTTCCAATATACTAGCCAATTTCCCATTACCATGTGTTATTTTACGTTGATTCTTTCTTCTACCTGGAGTCTTAAAACAAATCTCTTTGATTATTTTATTTAATTCTAGAATTTCCTTAAGAGCTTGTAACAGAGGGATTGCAATACTCAGTTTTCTTAATCCTTGAATCAGTTGACTCTAGCTTTTCATGAATTACAGTGTTGTGTTTCTCCAAAAGTCTAGATGGAAAGGGAATATCTGATTTTAGTTCAGGTGTTTCTTCAACAATAGGACTAGGTTGTACCTCTTCCATATTTTCCTTATCCTCGGGGATTTCTTCTATGATAGGAGATGATGGGGTTGAGGCAACCTTATCTCGAGCGTAGTAAGATGTTCCTACAATCCACAGAGTTTACTGTGAGGTTTTTGTCTGATTCCACGATATATGTTGGGTTACCCTACCTCACATTTTTGGGGTTCGCCATAATCTAAGCTGGAATTTGTGGTTGGGCAGGTTGTTCGGATGAGGTAGCAAAGTTATAGGCCAAGTTAATAAAGTTTGTTGTCTTTAGGGTCTTATTTAGTTGTAATATTATTGCCCGATCCTTGGGGTACATTCCACTATTGTTGGAATTGAGGATTAAATTGTTGAAACAATGGAATGTTTGAGTTTGGAGTCCAGATTGCTGATAATAATTCATTGGTGCATTCCACTGAGGACTCCATTCCTATGGGACTTGTTGAGCCCAAGGCTGGGGGTATGACCATGGTGTGTTCCACTAGTTTGGAACCCATTGTGTTTTTGGTGCATAGGATTGGTTTTGATTTGATTGAAAATTCCCTCCTTGCCTCTGAGCCATATAATTCAACTCAACTTCATTTTGTGTGTTCTACTTTAAATGATTCTTCAAAGCAAGGGCAACAATCCACATTGGTATGTGGCATGCTTTAGATCATAGACAATGCATATATCTATCTTATCTAAGGGACAGTCCTTAAGCCCATGTTTGTTCCTACATCTTGGACAATATATGAACAATGGCTTTGTATTCTTATCTTTCTCCCTATCCACAGTTGTGTTAAGTTGGACTAAGAGGTTTGTTCTTAAATTTGTAATTTCCTCTCTTAGTTTGGATATATCACCATTGGCAATTTTTCCTTTTTGTCTTCGAAGGTTTAGGACGAGTCCAGAGTAGTTCCTACAGAGATCAATGATATATGTGAATTATAATTTGTTCATATTGCCTTTTCCCATAAGATTAAAGGCTTCTTGTGCATCTTGTTATCTCATTTTTGAGTTTACGCCAAAAATGAGATAACCCTAAGAAATTTTTTGAGCTGATTTTCTAAGGATCACCTCTCAGAGAGAGATAATCAGGTTTTCGGGTTTCACAAGCAAGACAACATGTGTTTTGGGTGCTTCATGTCGTGTGTTCCTCGAAACCCGAAACCCGCATCAAGTAAGGTGAGTTGGGTTTGCGGACCTTCCAAGCATCGGAACATGCCTTCATCAAAACATGCTTCATGTCGCATGTCTTCCGATCCCGAAGCCCGATTTACTCCTTTGTTTCGGGTTTCCGGGTCATCAAGCATGATGCTTCATGTCGCATGTTTCCCGCAACCCGAAACCCGAATTGCTCTAAAATCCTTTGTGTCGGGTTTCCAGATATCCTAAGCATGCTGACATGGCATTTATGTCGAGTTGTCGGGTAGTTGGCATGTGTCAACTGAAGTGTATTAAATGTGAATTTTCTTATATATATTCAGATTTCCACGTCATTTTTACCAGACATACTTTTTACCTCGTGGATTTTCGCGCATGCACCTTCGACCTAGAAACCCGACTCACCTCTGTGCCTGATTGCATTGCTCATTTTTTATCATTTCTTGTCCTGGTTGAAGGTATTTTTCTTCATTCTTTGTTTGTGGTTTTTGTGGAATAATTGTGTAAAGAATTCTTCCAAGTTTCCTATCAGGGTTGTTGGGGTTTTATCTTTTCCATTTTAGGGGTTGTTTTCTAAATCAGGTTTTTGTTTTAGGGTTACCCCTTTGGAATTATCACTTTGTTTTATTCCTTAAAGATGTCATTGTAATTAAAAATATATTGGGGATATCAACAGTGAAGAAAAACTTGCATGTTTTAACCCAACAGTTACCCCATTCCCTCTTCTCGGGTTACGCAGGGTGCTTTGCAGTGTTCAAAACCCGCAGTATATTGGAAAGTTTAAAGTGTCAGGGTTTTTGAACTCTCTGGCATCCTCCCAGTGTGTCGGGTTTTCTGAAGTGTTCAACACCTTCTAGTCTCCGACACTCTCCTCCTTTGAAATTCCTCATGTCGGACCCTGGTCCATCACAAGATAAGACTGAAAATCGGGAGGATGAAGTACAAGTTTAGGAAGGTGGAGTCTCCCTCCTACATTGACTGTAATTACGACATCCGAGATACAGAGCTCGGAAACATAGATATGGAGGATTTTTAGAATAGGGTCAAGAGCTCTTCTCAAACTCCATGGATGAAATCAATAGTTGACAGTGGTCTACCTCTTGCAGTAGGTTTCCCTATGTCCACTCAGTGCCCCGAGTTCATCTTAGCCTGTGCTTCGAATTATGACTCTGCTTCTCGTTCTGTGAAAAACCAGGCGGGAGAAGTTGTAATCAAGTTGGACGGAGGTTACTTCGATGACCTTCTCAAGCTGCCTAATTTTGAGGAATATGGAGATGTGGATCTCAAGTCAGCCCAAAAAGCTTGGGACAATGATCAGGAGGATTGCATCAAGCACGTGAATAATAAGTTCCTAATCAAAGCCAAACTCGGCTATATCCAAGTTCCCAAGACTTGTTCCCAGAAGTGATTTCATTCAGGAAATCAATGATATCATTACTCTGTTGAGTCAGGTTTTTGGTTTCCCCGAATCAAATGTTTTCCAAGGATGGATGTACACAGTTCATGATCATTATTAAGAAGAATCAACAGGAATTGATTGGGGTACTCTTATCAGTAACTGAGATAGATTCTCAAATGACAACAGCCCTGTCTATGGGAAAGTTTTATATGTCCTCGTATGTCACCTATGCAGTGGCCGGCATGAGAAACTATCCGGGTTGGACACCAAGGGGAACAAGACAGTGGACCATGTTTATCAGTATTTTCCTCAGCTGACAAGAAAAGGGTCTGAAGATCAATTCAGAAGGGTAAATGATGCCTTCTTTTACGAGAACATTTGCAGGTTAAACCCTGAACTAAGGAAAACGAGAGTCTCTGATGAGGCATGGGCTGAAGTTTCAAAATGGGGTTGTGTCTTCTTGCAATTTAAGAAGTTCACATATCTTCGAGTAGTCATGTACCCAAGGGATCCTTTCCATTTGCAAATATATCCAAGGGACAAACTAATCTTGATGGAGTTGGTCAGGCAATTGTTGGATTTTCACAAGTTCCAACAGAGTAAACACAAGGCCGCTGTATCTTTCCCAATTTCTATTGGAAGGTATACTTGTTCAATAGTGGTGAAAGCCAAGAACGTTGTCCATGAGCTTCAAGATAAGTTGAAGAAGCACATGAAGCCCCGAGACGGGTTTGATTTTCGAGGAGTCCTTAAGGCATATGGAACTCTGCACCTGCACATACCAAGCATAGAAGACATTTGGATTGATTTACGTGATGAGGTTGCTGTCCAAGGAAAAGATCATAGCAGATTGACACTTGCTGAGATTCAAACACTTGAGCTCGCTAACATACCAGAAGGTGCTAGCGATAATGAAAGTGTTTTGGATCCTCCCTATGATGGATTGAATGAAGATCAATATGTTTTCCCACTTATTGATTGGTCTGAGTCAGTGAAAAAGCCTCTCACAGATAGATCAGCCCTGATTCTTACACGCACCAAAGCATGGCTCGCCTCTTGGGGAATGAGTTTTAAAGATGATAATTTTTCAAAGTTGGTTACTGCAGAGGTGGGGCCCTCCAAAAAGGGAAAAGACAAAAGATCTTCTAAGGGACCTATAAAGGTCAAGTTTTTCAAGAAGAGAAGAGAACAAGAAATCTCTTCAATTGTTTCTCCAGTTGAAACGGTGAATGTGCCAGAATCACCAACACCACCAGAAATAGGAGAAATTTCTTTGGAAGGAGAAGTAAGCCAGTACCACTAGTTTCGCCATTTGTTGACTGCCCAACTGAAGGGACCTTATCTCTTGCATCCCAGGCTTTGGAGTCGGGATCTGCGCTTCCTCCTTCACAACCACTTCTACCTCCTCTTTCCCCATCTACTTCTTCGGTCATGGCCAGTATTTTCTCTGGACTCTCACCCCTCTCTGCTGGGACCAAAGTAATCACCAACACGCCCCCTCCTGTGCCTCTTTTTATTGAATCTGCTACCACATTGGTAACTGTTCCCTCTCGCTAATGGATCCCTCTCCCCCTAAAAGTATGATACCAACTTCTACAATAGTGGAAACTCCCTCTAACACGCCTCAATGGCTACTCGAGCAAACTCCGAGGAAGAGGAAGGTGATTGTACCCATACCAGCCTTTGATTTTAGTTCACTCAAGGCTTCTACTGCTAAATCAGCCAAGAAACCCAAAACAGTTTCAAGGGTTTTGGTGGACGCTTCAGGGCATAAGTTTACAGAGATGCATAACAAGATGCACAGGATACTACAAACATGTTGTGCGGAAGTTGAAGGAAACAAAAGATAGTAGAGATGAGCTTAAAGGAAAGGTGGAGCAGTTGACTGAGGTATTGCTTAAGCTCTCAAAACCCCTTGAATCCATACCGCCTTCCTCTCTGCCTCTCTGCCGGATTCGATTTCTCCTCAGTGCCTATAATTGAGAAGATTAATAAAAAAGGAAGGGTGGTCGATGAATGGATCCAAAGGTTTCTCCAACAGGGGAAAGAAGTGATTCAAGACGTCGTGGAAGTCTATCAATCTTTGGGGAATATTCAGAGTGATGGAGAAAAGATGGACGATGATTTCTCCCAAGAAATTGGACATCTTGATTTGACTTTCGAAGCTCTCCAGTTATTAAAGAAAATACCATCACACCTCTTGGTAGAAGAAGGCATCATCCCACATGCGGATAATAATTTCCAGCTGACCAAAGCCATCAGGTTCAGGGTAAAGATTCTCAACGAAGCCTGTGGTAAATTGAGAGAATCAAGAGATCAATTGATTGATGGCAAAAGTGACCTGGAGGAAGAATTGCTGAAAATTTGTGTAAAAGTGTCAGTTGGAAATTCGGGCATCCTATCAGCTGACGATCTTTTCAAACAAGTCCAAGAGTCTGTTCAGCATGAACCAACTCACGGATTTGGTATTGAAATCATCGACAAGTTTGTAAAGATTGAACATTCTTTGGAGGCCTTGAGAAGACTCAGTAAAAGATTGAGGAAACTTCCCGGTAGTGCTAGTGACACTCATGAAACCTGTGAAGTTTTGAGTGATCATTCCACTGCGCCTGATGAAAATGAGATGCAAGGTATAATCCGGAAGTTCCAAGAATTTCAGAACAAACAGGCTCAGTTGGAGGAAGAGAAAGATGAAGAAGCAAAAGATGACGATTCAGACTAAGTCTTGATGCGACGTGTCATTTCAATCTTGAAATTGACATGTCTTTTTCATTTTTGTTTCGTCACATTTTGAATCATATTGTGACTTGGTCTCCTGCGTGAGAGCCAAGCAAAATAGGACTCTTTTTAAAAGACTGTTTTATAGGGTTTGTCCTATTTTTCTCTCAACTCTTTTTATTATAAATAAGGGATGTTTATGCATTCCAAAGGGTTGAGATTTTTGGAACATTGGGGGCTATTGTGAAGAAGAAAAAATTTGTGTTTTCTTTTAATCGTTTAAGGAATAGAAGCTGATACTATTTTCGCAAACTTTGTGTTGTGAGATGTGTTTTTCTTAAGATATTGTTCTTATGTTCATGATCTTAAGCTATTCTTTGTTTAGCATCTTGATGATCCTAATAATTTCAAACATTATATTTTTGATCTAAAGCTCGTATGATTATTTCGTGCTCTGTGTTTACTCGAAAGAAAATACGTTCCTCTCATTTCCTTTCCATTGTGCTTCTTTCATTGTAATAATTTCGACCCAGTCCATTTATAAAAACAACATCTTCACATAGTGCGGATATGGATTTCGGGATTCTATCCCAACCCCAATGGTTAGATTAGTGTGAATACTGTATATATTATTTATGTTGTGTTTTAGATTAGTAATAAACAGGAAGCCTCACCTGTCTTTGAGGAGGGATTTAATCCCATGTACTGTGGTTGAACCTCATATTTTGGATTGACAAAATATCCAACCAACAATTTTTGGCGACTCCACTGGGGAATACAGACTTATAGTGTAAAGCTTATCCTCTTGGTGTCTGGCGACTCCGTATTTGCCTTATTTTCAACAAGATCTCTTTCCCAGTTCAAACTGGCTAGAAAGATCTTTACTTGGTCCCGCTGAGCCCGGGGTGAAATTGATCCACTCTTTGAATTACTACAATGGCACAATTTCAGTCTTTCCCCAACAAAGATTATTTCTAACCGAACCAGAAGTTCTTCGCCTGTTCGGAGAAACTGGGTCCCTGTAGAATGAGACGTGTCTGCAACTTGTCGCGCGTTGTTCTTGTCCGACACTCAGATCCCCATACACACTCTTGTCAGAAGGATGGTAGCACAACTTGTGCCCTGGGGCGTAGCTATTGGTCCTCTTTCTTTAACTCCGCCATTGCACGAGTTACCACATGGATCACGTAAAAACATTCCCAAGTTCAATGGGGATGGGAAGCAGCATCCTGATGAACACATTGCATCTTTCTTCGTAGCATGTGGTGTCCTCGGAGTAGCTCACGAAGATGTCTCTGTTTGACTCTTCATTGAAACGTTGCATGGTGCAGCAGCCGAATGGTTTTATCACCTTCTGAATGCATGCATCACAAACTGGGCTACCATGCGGACCAGATTCGAAGCACGTTTCAAACCAGCCAAAGACTCTCATGCTTTGTTAGCACAACTTACCCATATGAAGAAGGAATCACATGAACCCATGCGGGACTTCGTGGCAAAGTTTAACAAGCTGATCCGAAGATTCCAGAAATAGTTGTACCAACTCAGAAAATCCAGAAATGCTTCTTCATTAATGCTCTCACCCCCGATGTGAGCTTTCTATTAAGAAGGTCGGCTATCCAGATTTGGCTATCGTCACGTCAAAACTATTGAAATAGAGGATGATCTCATTTTGGCTGGAAGAATCAGGAAAGACGTACCCAAACCTAAAAATCAAGGTTCTTCTCAAGGTAATACTGATCCTATGATCCAAAAAATGGCTAATGATTTGATTGCTTTAAAAAAGAAAATGTCCCAGCAGGTGAGTAATGTTCCGTATCGGGATATCCCTAGACGGAATTTCAATAACACCAATGGTGCGCCTGCAAGAGATAGGCCATGGTTAACCCCTGCTCAACTGAGGCTGGCAATCGAAGCTCCTCCCGTCAATGTAGCAGTAGAAATAGTCGAAGAAGAGGAGGAACTCAAGAACAAGATTCCCCCGAGGCTTTTGAAGCTTCAGGATACGCTGATGAGTCTTATGACGATTCGGCTGGCGACTCCAGCATTGGGTATTTGGAATATGAAGAGGATGAATGTGCGCCGGATGGTCAGTCATTTGCTATCTTCACTCGATCCCAATCTCAGAATCCAAGAAAACCTCTTGAAATCCCCAAGGAGAAGAACAAGGAACCTCCCATAGCCATAGTTAAGAGAGGTGCTCCTATTTCAGCACAAACTGAAAGAGAAGTCACCAAAAAGGTAACAACTTCTCCTCATTCTCTTTCTCCTAAGGTCAGTGCCCCAGCTCAAGCTCACGTGATTAGAACTGAGCCTACCATCACCCCTTCTTATACTACTTTTGACATTATCGATCATGCAAAAAGAACCAAGATCCAAATGTCAGAAGCGGAATACCTTCAGTCAAATCCTGAGCAGTTCGAAAAGCTCACCAAATTCATTAGAAGTAAAGCCGCCATTCTCTCACCTCCAAAAGGTCTCTTGCCAAACCCTACTCAATCCCCGCCTTAGAACAATCTGACCTCTACTTCTTCTTCAGGAAAGATTGAACCATTTTATTTGTCTTTGCTAATAAATGGGTTTAAGCTCAGCAATTGCATCATTGACTCAGGAGCCTCCGACAATGTTATGCCTGCAAAAGTAGCCCATGCCCTTGGGCTTACTTTGACTAAGTCATATGGATGATGTTACTCCATGGAAACCAAGCAAGTTCCCTTGATTGGTCAAATCAAAGATGCGCAGTTTGCATTCGTTGCCTTCCCAGAGAAGAGAGTGAAAATGACTATTCTAGTTGCCGACATTCCTGCGGCCTATGGTATCCTCTTGGGTAGAGGTTTTTGTAAAGACGTCGGAGGAGAGATTAATATGGATTGGACCAAGGCAAGGATTCCAGTCAATGGGGTTTATCATGTTCTCCATCCCGAACCTCAGGCGAGGTATTTGGTAACTAAATCAGATGACCCTAAGGCTCAAATTCTTTTCGAAGATGCTAGCTTTGGAAATTATTTCATGACATCAGAGATACCGGTGGTAGATGTTAAGAAAGAAGATTCTAATGCTATTTGGACCCTCGAATTCGATGGTAGCTATTCAACCACCGGATCAAGCGCTGGTATAGTTCTTATATCTCCTAATTCCGAGATATTCCCCTCTGCTTTCAAATTGCAGTTTGATAATACTAATAACACGGCTGAATATGAAGCTCTGTTACTAGGATTAGAAATGGCCAGACATAAGGGAATTTGAAATCTCAAAGTTCAAGGGGATGCAGAGCTTATTGTCAATCAGGTCAAGGGAATCTATCAAGTAAAAAATGATCGCTTGAGACATTACAGGAACAAAGTTTGGGATAATATAGAATGCTTTGATGCATTCTCCATTAAGGTGGTTTTGAGAGATTATAACGACAAGGTTGATTCTTTGGCCGTGTCTGCGTCCCTCCTTCTCCCTCATCCCCAGTTCAAACAAGATACATACACCATTGAGATCGTGTATCGTCCCAGCATCCCAGATAACGCGGCTCATTGGCAAGTGTTCAATGATGATCAACAAGTGTTGACTTTTCTAGAAAAGGCTGACAATTTTAGTGAGTTGTACTTTGAAGGTTCTGAATCAGCTTTCCGTGAATCTATTTCAGATCCATATCAAGAGGTTGACGGTGAGTTTATTCAGCTTAAAGGCAACAAGATACCCAAAGGTATGGTTTCTCTGGAGGGTTTGTTTGACAAGCATGACCGTTTTATTCAAAACAAAAGACAAGTTGAAGGAGCTTCTTCCTCGGAAGTAGATCAAGTCAATCTAGGTTCGTCTGATCAACCTCGGATGGTGAATATTGGGAAATGTTGTTCCCCTGAGGAGAAAGAAAAGTTCACTTCACTCCTGAAAAGATACATGGATGTCTTAGCCTGGTCCTATGCAGATTTAAAATCCTTCAAGCCCAAAGACGTACAACACAGTATCCCTTTGAAGCCTGATGTAAAACCATACAGGCAGAAGCAAAGACATTACAATCCCAAGATCTCAGGGACTATCCTTGCGGAAATTCAGAAAATGTTAGATGCCAGAATTATTTTTCCAATTCATCACTCCACTTGGATTGCTAACATCGTCCCTGTCAGGAAGAAGAATGGCGAAATCGGATTTGTGTTGATTTCCGGAACCTAAATCAGTCTTCGTTAAAAGACAATTATCCCTTGCCTATTATGGATCAGGTGTTACAGACCGTTACTAGATCAGAAATGCTATCCATGCTCGATGATTTTCAGGATATAATCAAGTTGAGGTAGCTGCGGAGGATCAACACAAGACGGCCTTCACAACCCCATGGGGGACCTTTGCTTACAGGAGGATGCCTTTCGGCTTGATCAACGCCGGAGCCACCTTTCAGAGAGCTATGGACTTGGCATTCAGAGACCTGATGGGAAAAGTCATAGTAGTATATTTGGATGACTTGACCGTTTTCTCTAAAAAACGGAGTGATCATTATGATCATTTAGAGCAAGTACTTTTGAGATGCAGGCGTCACGGGATTTCATTAAATCCCAAGAAGTCCATGTTTGGAGTGACCGAAGGAAATTTTCTGGGTCATATCATGACTAGAGAAGGAACCAAAATCGACCCAGAGAGGGTAAAGGCCATTCAGAGCCTTACCCTACCCACAAGTAAAACTGGAGTTCATTCCTTCTTCGGAAAGGTCAATTTCCTAAGAAGGTTTGTACCTGATTTTGCTGATAAAACCAAGGATATCCTTGGGATGATGAAAGGAAAAATTCCATTTCGATGGAGTACTGAAGGGAAGCTTGCATTCGATGAAATCAAAAGGGCAGTTGCTTGCGCTCCTATCCTAGTATGTCCAGACTTCAAAAAATATTTCATCATGTACAACTACGCCTCTGCTCACACAGTGTCAGCCATCCTGATGCAGGAGAACGGGGAGGGCATTGAAGCTCCCATCACTTTTATGAGCTTTCCATTGAAGGAACATGAGTTAAAGATGTCACAAATTGAAAAGCATGCTTATGCAGTGGTACGAGTGGTGAAACATTTTAGGTACTATGTGTTGAACTCCCATACCCTCGTTCTCGTTCCCGACACTGCCGTTAAATCCATTTTGACTCAACAAGAGTTGGGTAGTCAACGAGGTAACTAGATAGCTAAAGTTCAGGAGTATGACTTGGACATTAGACCTACTAAGTTGGTATGAGGAAGGGGCTGTGCCAATTGATCACGGAAAACCATGTGGAAGTAGAATGCGAAAAGACCGAAGATACCTCTTCAAAGTTTCCCATGGTGCTTTTCGTGAGTACAACTGATGAATGGTACACAGATATTGCTTTCTTTCTAACTTATGGTGAATGCCCCCACATTTAAGCCAAAAGGAGAAGAGGACGGTCAAGTTAAGATCTACAAGATACCTCCTGTGGGATAATGGGATATATAAGAAAGGTATTGATGGTGTATTCCTGTGTTGTGTTGATAAATCACAATAGTTAAAGTTGTTAGAATCCTTCCATAGCCTAGCATGCGGAGGACATTTCTCATCCTCTGTAACAACTTATAAGATCCTGCGGGCTAGGTACTATTGGCCTACTCTCTTTCGGGATTCAGCAGAGTGGGTGTCCAAGTGTGAAGCTTGTCAACATTTTGTTGGTCGTCCTAAGCTAGCAGCTCTTCCCCTGAAGCCCGTAGTGATTGAAGAACCTTTCCGCCAATGGGGGATTGACTTCATTGGAACGTTGAATCCTACCTCCAGTGCCAGACACAATTACGTGCTGACTGCTATAGATTATTTTACCAAGTGGGTGGAAGCCGCGCCAATCAAGCAAGCAACCTCAGAAGCTATGTGCAAGTTCCTTAAAGAAAATATAATTGTCAGATTCGGTGTGCCTCACAAGATTGTGGCTGATAATGCCTCCAATTTCTCATCGCATGAGTTGACAAAAATTTTCTATGGATTCGGCATCACCTGGCTCACTCATCTGATTATTATCCCCAAGGCAATGGGCAAGCTGAGTCCAGCAACAAGAACCTGGTTACCATAATTAGAAAGCTAGTAGATGAAAACCAGAGGACATGGCACAAAGCATTGTATGATGCGTTGTGGGCTGATCGGATTACCCCAAAGCGGGCTATAGGAATGTCTCCTTTCCTAGTATCATGACGGGATCGATCTTTGAGACACCTATCTCAAAGAGAGTTGCCACCTTATAGTTGGCCAAAGCAGTCGAAGATGTGAATTTTCAAAATTCTATTGAGAAAAGGGTTATGTACCTAGCTAGGCTAGAAGAGGAACGAAGCAAGGTGGTTGATCGCATTGCAGATCATCAAAGCAAAGTAAAGAAAATTTTTGACAAGAAATCAAGGCAACGTAATTTCCAGATTGGAGACCTAGTGTTGCTTTGGGATAAGAGGAGGGAGCAGAAAGGAATGCACGGGAAGTTCGATTCTTTGTGGAAAGGACCTTTTAAGATCCATCAGCTGAGTGGTGAAAATAGTTTCCATCTATCATATCTTGATGGAGAGTTACTCCCTTTGCCTTTCAGCGGCCAACATCTAAAGTTGTTCCATCATTAATGCAAGATGCTCTCTTGCATTGTACATACTTTACTTTCTGTCGTGTGTTTGCTTTTAGTCTTCTTTCTTTCCTCATTTTTTTTTCAGTTTTCTTCTTTTCTGACTCCGTAGCCCAATGGATAAAGCCAAAGATTCTGAGTTCTCTTCCTTTGATATCACAAAGAAAGTCCCCAACTAGAGCCAGTTGTTATCTCATTTTTGAGTTTACGCCAAAAATGAGATAACCCTAAGAAATTTTTGAGCTGATTTTCTAAGGATCACCTTTCAGAGAGATAATCGGGTTTTCGGGTTTCACAAGCAAGACAACATGTGTTTTGGATGCTTCATGTCGTGTGTTCCCCGAAACTCGAAACCCACATCAAGTAAGGTGAGTCGGGTTTGCGGACCTTCCAAGCATCGAAACATGCCTTCATCAAAACATGCTTCATGTCGCATGTCTTCCGATCCCCGAAGCCCGATTTACTCCTTTGTTTCGGGTTTCGAGTCATCAAGCATGATGCTTCATGTCGCTTGTTTCCCACAACCCGAAACCCGAATTGCTCTAAAATCCTTTGTGTCGGGTTTCGGATATCCTAAGCATGCTGACATGGCATTTATGCCGAGTTGTCGGGTAGTTGGCACGTGTCAACTGAAGTGTATTAAATGTGAATTTTCTTATATATATTCAGATTTCCACGTCATTTTTACCAGACATACTTTTTACCTCGTGGATTTTTCGCGCATGCATCTTTGACCCAGAAACCCGACTCGCCTCTGTGCCTGATTGCATTGCTCATTTTTATCATTTCTTGTTCTGGTTGAAGGTATTTTTCTTCATTCTTTGTTTGTGGTTTTTGTGGAATAATTGTGTAAAGAATTCTTCCAAGTTTCTTATCAGGGTTGTTGGGGTTTTATCTTTTCCATTTTGGGGTTGTTTTCTAAATCAGGTTTGTGTTTTAGGGTTACCCCTTTGGAATTATCACTTTGTTTTATTCCTTAAAGATGTCATTGTAATTAAAAATATATTGGGGATATCAACAGTGAAGAAAAACTTGCATGTTTCAACTCAACAATTACCCCATTCCCTCTTCTCGGGTTTCGCAGGGTGCTTTGCAGTGTTCAAAACCCGCAGTATATCGAAAAGTTTAAAGTGTCGGGTTTTCGAACTCTCCGGCATCCTCCCAGTGTGTCGGGTTATTTCAAAGTCTCCAGCATCCTCCCAGTGTGTCGGGTTTTCCGAAGTGTTCAACACCTTCTGATCTCCGACACTCTCCTCCTCTGAAATTCCTCATGTCGGACCCTGGTCCATCACAAGATAAGACTGAAAAATCAGGGAGGATGAAGTACAAGTTCAGGAAGGTGGAGTCTCCCTCCTACATTGACTGTAATTACGACATCCAGGGATACAGAGCTCGGAAACATAGATATGGAGGATTTTTGGAATAGGGTCAAGAGCTCTTCTCAGACTCCATGGATGAAATCAATAGTTGACAGTGGTCTACCTCTTGCAGCAGGTTTCCCTATGTCCGCTCAGTGCCCCGAGTTCATCTTAGCCTGTGCTTCGAATTATGACTCTGCTTCTCGTTCTATGAAAAACCAGGCGGGAGAAGTTGTAATCAAGTTGGACGGAGGTTACTTCGATGACCTTCTCAAGCTGCCTAATTTTGAGGAATATGGAGATGTGGATCTCAAGTCAGCCCAAAAATCTTGGGACAATGATCAGGAGGATTGCATCAAGCACGTGAATAAGAAGTTCCTAATCAAAGCCAAACCGGTTGTTTCCAGGTTCCCAAGACTTGTTCCCAGAAGTGATTTCATTCAGGAAATCAATGATATCATTACTCTGTTGAGTTGGGTTTTGGTTTCCCGAATCAAATGTTTTCCAAGGATGGATGTACCAGTTCATGATCATTATTAAGAAGAATCAACAGGGAATTGATTGGGGTACTCTTATCAGTAACGAGATAGATTCTCAAATGAAAATAGCCCTGTCTATGGGAAAGTTTTATATGTCCTCGTATGTCACCTATGCAGCGGCCGGCATGAGAAACTATCCGGGTTGGACACCAAGGGGAACAAGACAGTGGACCATGTTTATCAGTATTTTCCCTCACTGACAAGAAAAGGGTCTGAAGATCAATTCAGAAGGGTAAATGACGCCTTCTTTTATGAGAACATTTGCAGGTTAAACCCTGAACTAAGGAAAACGAGAGTCTCTGATGAGGCATGGGCTGAAGTTTCAAAATGGGGTTGTGTCTTCTTGTAATTTAAGAAGTTCACATATCTTCGAGTAGTCATGTACCCAGGGGATCCTTTCCGTTTGCCTAGATATCTAGGGGACAAACTAATCTTGATGGAGTTGGTCAGGCAATTGTTGGATTTTCACAAGTTCCAACAAAGTAAACACAAGGCCATTGTATCTTTCCCAATTTCTATTGGAAGGTATACTTGTTCGACAGTGGTGAAAGCCAAGAACGTTGTCCATGAGCTTCAAGATAAGTTGAAGAAGCACATGAAGCCCCGAGACGGGTTTGATTTTCAAGGAGTCCTTAAGGCATATGGAACTCTGCACCTGCACATACCAAGCATAGAAGACATCTGGATTGATTTACGTGATGAGGTTGTTGTCCGAAGAAAAGATCATAGCAGATTGACACTTGCTGAGATTCAAACACTTGAGCTCGCTAACATACCAGAAGGTGCTAGCGATAATGAAAGTGTTCTGGATCCTTCCTATGATGGATTGAATGAAGATCAATATGTTTTCCCACCTATTGATTGGTCTATCAGTGAAAAAGCCTCCGTTACAGATAGATCAGCCCTGATTCTTGCACGCACCAAAGCATGGCTCGCCTCTTGGGGAATGAGTTTTAAAGATGATAATTTTTCAAAGTTGGTTACTGCAGAGGCGGGGCCCTCCAAAAAGGGAAAAGACAAAAGATCTTCTAAGGGACCTATAAAGGTCAAGTTTGTCAAGAAGAGAAGAGAACGAGAAATCTCTTCAATTGTTTCTCCAGTTGAAATGGTGAATGTGCCAGAATCACCAACACCACCAGAAATAGGAGAAATTTCTTTGGAAGGAGAAGTAAGCCAGCCACTAGTTTCGCCATTTGTTGATTGCCAACTGAAGGGACCTTATCTCTTGCATCCCAGGCTTTGGAGTCGGGATCTGCGCTTCCTCCTTCACAACCACTTCTACCTCCTCTTTCCCCATCTACTTCTTCGGTCATGGCCAGTATTTTCTCTGGACTCTCACCCCTCTCTGCTGGGACCAAAGTAATCACCAACACACCCTCCTGTGCCTCTTTTTATTTAATCTTCTACCACATTGGTAATTGTTCCCCCTCCGCTAATGGATCCCTCCCCCTGAAAGTATGATACCAACTTCTACAATAGTGGCAACTCCCTCTGACACGCCTCAATGGCTACTCGAGCAAACTCCAAGGAAGAGGAAGGTGATTGTACCCATACCAGCCTTTGATTTTAGTTCACTCAAGGCTTCTACTACTAAATCAGCCAAGAAACCCAAAATAGTTTCAAGGGTTTTGGTGGACGCTTCAGGCATAAGTTTGCAGAGATCACCACTCCTGCGACTGACAAAACCAAAGAGGACATAACAACCTTTGACTATCAGATAACCAGGGTGGCTCTAGGAGAAGTGACAATGAAGGAGCACAACAGGATGCACGGGATGCTACAAACGTGTTGTGCCAGAAGTTGAAGGAAACAAAAGACAACAGAGATGAGCTTAAAGGAAAGGTGGAGCAGTTGACTGAGGTATTGCTTAAGCTCTCAAAACCCCTTGAATCCATACCATCTTCCTCTGTCCCTGTCGGATTCGATTTCTCATCAGTGCCTATAATTGAGAAGATTAATAAAAAAGGAAGGGTGGTCGATGAATGGATCCAAAGGCTGCTCCAACAGGGGAAAGAAGTGATTCAAGACGTCGTGGAAGTCTATCAATCTTTGGGGAATATTCAGAGTGATGGAGAAAAGATGGACGATGATTTCTCCCAAGAAATTAGACATCTTGATTTGACTTTCGAAGCTCTCCAGGTATTAAAGCAAATACCATCACACCTCTTGGTAGAAGAAGGCATCATCCCACATGCGGATAAGCATTTCCAGCTGACCAAAGCCATCAGGTTCAGGGTAAATATTCTCAATGAAGCCTGTGGTAAATTGAGAGAATCAAGAGATCAATTGATTGATGGCAAAAGTGACCTGGAGGAAGAATTGCTGAAAATTTGTGCAAAAGTGTCAGTTGGAAATTCGGGCATCCTATCAGCTGACGATCTTTTCAAACAAGTCCAAGAGTCTATTCAGCATGAACCAACTCACGGATTTGGTATTGAAATCATTGACAAGTTTGTAAAGATTGAACATTCTTTGGAGGCCTTGAGAAGACTCAGCAAAAGATTGAGGAAACTTCCGGTAGTGCCAGTGACACTCATGAAACCTGTGAAGTTTTGAGTGATCATTCCACTGCGCCTGATGAAAATGAGATGCAAGGTATAATCCGGAAGTTCCAAGAATTTCGGAACAAACAGGCTCAGTTGGAGGAAGAGAAAGATGAAGAAGCGAAAGATGAAGAAGCAAAAGATGACGATTCAGACTAAGTCTTGATGCGACGTGTCATTTCAATCTTGAAATTGACATGTCTTTTTCATTTCTGTTTCATCACATTTTTGAATCATATTGTGACTTGGTCTCCTGCGTGAGAGCCAAGCAAAATAGGACTCTTTTTAAAAGACTGTTTTATAGGGTTTGTCCTATTTTCTCTCTACTCTTTTTATTATAAATAAGGGATGTTTATGCATTCCAAAGGGTGGAGATTTTTGGAACATTGGGGGCTATTGTGAAGAAGAAAAACTTTGTGTTTTCTTTTAATCGTTTAAGGAATAGAAGTTGATACTATTTTCACAAACTTTGTGTTGTGAGATGTGTTTTTCTTAAGATATTGTTCTTATGTTCATGATCTTAAGCTATTCTTTGTTTAGCATCTTGATGATCCTAATAATTTCAAACATTATATTTGTGATCTAAAGCTCGTATGATTATTTTGTGCTCTGTGTTTACTCGAAAGAAAATACGTTCCTCTCATTTCCTTTCCATTGTGCTTCTTTCATTGTAATAATTTCCGACCCAGTCCATTTATAAAAACAACATCTTCACATAGTGCGGATATGGATTTCGGGATTCTATCCCAACCCCAATGGTTAGATTAGTGTGAATACTGTATATATTATTTATGTTGTGTTTTAGATTAGTAATAAACAGGCAGCCTCACCTGTCTTTGAGGAGGGATTTAATCCCATGTACTGTGGTTGAACCTCATATTTTGGATTGACAAAATATCCAACCAACACATCTTCATCCAATCCCTTGAGGAATATAGTTTTAAGAATGTTTATATCAAGACCAGTACCACACCTCTTTTGAAGGAAAAGGAACCAATCAAGATAGTCCTCCACACTCTCATCCTCCGGATTCTTGCACTTGAAGACACATGATGTGTAGGAAGAGGCATAATAGCTTGGGGTACCATGTGTGATGCCCACATGGTTAGAACATTAGTTGTAGAGGTAAAACTTGGGTAAACACATGAAAATTATCCCTTACGAGGGGAGAAGAACCTGTATAAGGTGGATCTTCATCACTTGAGGGTTTGATATGAGTTTTACCTATCTCAACTTTGTTAATGAGTTCCTTTTATTTCTTAAAAACAAATAGTAATTTATGCATCATAGTAGGAATGTTTAATATACATTATTCTCTCTCTTTTATCATATATTTATCAACATGAGATGTATGACTAGGAGTGTCCACGTAAGAAAATGTTTTAACATAAGTCATTATGGTAATAATAAATAAATACAAGAAAACAATACTTTTGAGAAAAATACTAGGAAAAACAATGATTACGAATCAAAACTAAAAATTTGAAACCCTAAGGGTGAGGAGCGAAGCGAGAGGTTAGTGTTGATCAATGATGAAGAGGGTTCACCAAAATATAGTGTCAAAACTAGTATTAATCTAACTAAATATATATATATATATATATATATATATATATATATATATATAATAGTCCTAGGATTATGAAAGGATGAAATGCTTGATCAACACAATCCTAGAAAATAGATAACATAAATCAAGGTTAGGGTTTAATGGGCTCATATTATGTGGAAATGATATGAAATTGGAAGAGGATTGACGAGCGTCGTTGATACTCACACCGTAATTATCTCGTGATTATGAGTCCGTGGTGGTGTCCATGGTTTTTGCAACAAAAAGAACAATTGAAACTATGCTCAACATGCATTCAAGCCCTAACTTCACGTGATGGTTTCTACGCGAACCCTAGCCCTAGCTTCACTCAAGCCTGCGAACCCTGTATTTGTAGATCCACGCAAGGATCCGGCTGGAGCTCCTCAACCAAAAGACGGTGATGGAGGGGGCATGAAGCCTGTTTAAGGGGATTCACCCTGGTCATGGATCAATCTCGCCTTCACTACTGCTAGGAGCTCCATTTGTGTGACTGAACCTCTGCCCATGGATGGTGGTATAGAGCCTAGCCATTTTCAAGCTCCATCTAGGGGCATTCCTGGGGATATGTCGAGTAATGGCTATCTTAAATCCTTGCTGGAGGCTCTATTCATGGTGGGCTAGAACAGGGAGCTTTACCTATTATTCCAACGCTGGATAGAGAGAATAGATGCGGATCTCCTGGAACCTCCTTCAAAGATGTTTTAAAAGGCAAGGAATCCTCCATGAAACCTGCAGACATTACCCCATGTATTACATTTGGGGAAGATGTCATTTCATCTAAGATTTACTACAAAGAGCATGCTTTGATTTGTAGATTCGGGGTTTGTGGCCCAGCCTTCCTGTTCTTCACGCGTGGATCTCTAAGCATTGGACTTTAACTAGTAAGATAGACTTATATCGTGTGCTAAAGGCATTTTCATTGTGACTTTCTCTTCAATAGTTGATAAAGACATCATTGCTTCCAAGATCTGGACCTGCCAGTCCAAATATTTGGTCATGAAACCTTGGTTCCCATCCTTTAACCCACACACATAATCATTCTCATGGAAACCTATTTGGACAGGTTACCCCATTTACCTCTCCAATTCTAGAGTCATGGTCTGTCTGACTTCCATTGGCAATACCTTGGGTACTACACTCTATATAGATTCTCAAACCACTAATTACACCCATACTACCTATGCCCAGGATCCTGGTGGAACTTGACATTGATAAAAATCTTCCTGCTACTATAGACCTTAGAGTGTAAAATAGAACTTGGTCAGAAACTCTTGATTATGAAAGTCTACCTTTCCGGTGTAGAAGGTGTTTTGGATTAGGACACACCTCTACTGTTTGTGGGATGGAAAAACGTCAACATGAGAAGCGCAACTAGTGGAAAGATGCACTCCCGGAACACCTAATTTTTATGCTAAAAAGGATCTTGAATCAAAAGCAGATACCGTGGCTGAATCTGATTCTGCCCTGGAAACCCCTCTATCCGAAACTCAAATTGTTAGCAGCATGAAAAATGCACAAGTTGTTGAGGGCAACAAGGAAAATAATAAATATATCTCTCAGGATGACAACGTGGCTGCCCCAATTGGAACAAATGCGACTAAGGAAAATACTCCTCCTTTGTCTTCTCCTCCAACCGTGGAGGCTCCTTCAGGCTGGGTAATGGTTAGCAAAAGAAAAAAAAATTCACCCTGAAGGAGAGCTCTACGCCTAGATGATTTTCTCTGTTAGTGTTTGGTTGGGTTACATTATTTCATTTTTCGTGGCCGGATCATAGAGTGTTTCTTTTCCAATGGTGTTGATGTACCATTGTTGTTTGATCGTTGTACATCAGTTGTTTATTTGTTGATGCGTTGTTGGTTGTGGGTTTTTTCTTTGCAGACAGTTTTCTGCAGTTGGTCATTATTGTTCTATCTAGATTTTGATCTCTTTCTTTGTGCTCAAACTTCCAATTCTGGCTTCTGAGCCTTGTTGTACAAGGGTATAGTCCCTTTCAAAAAACTATTTACCAATAATAAAAACATGCATTCAATGCTAGAAGCGATGAAATTATGGTAATTTAAACAAATGTTGAATAAACAGAAATTAAACAAACAAGAAGTGCTCCCTTCACGTTGGGGAGGAGTGGCCCTTGCTCCTTCCCTCTAATCTAGTTTATTATTACAAATCACACAAGTTGATCTAACCCTAGAATCATGCACTTTATTGAATAGAATAATTTCTTCAACAACAATCAACTAACTCTATAATTCTACTACAAATTCCCTTTTATATCAAGAGCATTCCTTGTCACTCTAAAAGAGGATGGATTATTTGCAATAATTAACTACTACTTAACTGAAAGATCTCTATAACAACTACTTGTCAAGAGTTACAACTTTGAGAGAACAAGTGCATGCTGAACTTCGATTAGATTTCATCTTGGTAACAGATCAGATTTCATCTTGTTAACTTTGAGTGGAGTCCTTAATCAAATTTTAGTGGAGTTCTTAATCAAATTTCAATTGAGATAATTTAGTAATTCTAGCAGATGCCAAATATCATGCATTAAATCCCTTAAATCGTGGTGAATTCCAGTTATTTTGTTCATTTGTCCCATGTTTCCAGTCTAATTGGATATTAAGTGGGAATTTGTATAATCTCGCACGAGTCACATGATGTTTGGATGATAATACACATTCAATGATATTTTCACCATGTTAACTCATGTGTTGACTAAATCAACTCGCCTCCTTTTCGTATGAGTCCTTTGCTTCCTTCACATGAGTCATGTGCCCTCGTAGTGCAAATTATACACTCCAAGTGAGTCTTGTGCCAATGCGTTGACGAGTCTCGTACTACAAAGTGAGTCATATGCCAATGTGTGGGTGAGTCTTGTGCTACAAAATGAGTCTTGCGCTAATGTATGGGCAAATCCGGGCTCCAAAGTGAGTCATGCGCTAATGCATGGATGAGTCATGCACTCCAAAACAAGTCTTGCATTAATATATGGGTGAGTTTTGTGCTGCAAAGTGAGTCCTGTGCTAGCGTATGTGTGAGTCATGCACTGGCTTAAGATATGTTCTTTAAACACATTATTAACGCATATAAAGATTCATTTAAACTCATTTGAAGAAGCATACACAAGATGAAAATAACAAGGTTATGCACAAAACTTCCTTTCAAATATATTAAAGTATTAATTACAAAATGATAATATCATCCTTAGTACAAAATGATGACACAACAAAATGGGGGTTTACATAGGAATTAACATGGCTCATGAAGGATCCACGAAACTAAGTGGAGGATAGGTTCACTCATTTTTGACAAGTTTTTCGGATGAAGGTGTCCTAGGGTTGACAAATGTGTCTAACATAATTGTAATCTATAACTTTCCTCTAACACCAACTTCACCTTGGTCTCTTGATGTGTTTTTAATGTTTAGATATTTGTGTTAAATATTCTATACTTACAAGTGAATTCTTTTGTCTTGAGACCTTATTGACTCACAAGAGTGTATTTTATCATATACGCTAGATTAACCTCATTGTTACCCCAATGACATAACAAGTGTTGTATTATGTACCAATACGTTGAAGCGAGATCAATCCACACATAGTTATCTAAGTCATATGATGGAGTGGAGGTTAACAAGTGTAGGTAAATATAAATCCCTAATTCATATAATTGGCTTGATTTTAGTGCATATATGTGATCTATGGAAACTATGCTAGAGGTGTTCAAATTTGCATAACTCTCTTGTAATGTGCTCCAAGGGAGAGATACTTCAATTTTTAGCTCAAATATCTTCTTATAGTGTGATTGGGTATGAGATCCCTTAGATGCCCATGATGAGTTAGGGTGTGCATGTTTACATAGATGACTTGTGTGAATTATTTTTGCTCAATGGACCCTAATTTGACTAAGGTAACTCATACATTTGAAAATATTACCATTTTAAGTATAAGGAACAAGTTCGTTGACCCCGAGACATATTCATATGTCAAACTTGTCCTAAACATGCGAACCCATCCATGTTTAGTTTAGAACTTGATATAATACAATATATGGATTGTAAAGAGTCTAAAGGGGTGTTTTGTATAAGGTGCATTAATTTATGAATTTCTAAGTGAAGAACAATTCATGACCTAGTGGATTTAGAGTGTGGGATTGAGTCTAATGATTTTAGCTTAGTAAAAAATGTGAAAATGTGATAATGTTGGGGAATCGTAATATTGTCATTGCCGCTAAGTACCATAGGTCTAGATTTCATGTACTAAAACAAGTACCAATATAAAAATCACTCACCTACATGGCTTAAAATCTCACTCTAATATAAATGTAGTGTAGTTATAGTTAGAGGGTCCAAATGAAGGACCATATTGAACCATGTAGGTGACACTTTTTTATAGAGATGACCTTGTACATGGAAAGATAAGATCATAGCTTAAAAGATAATAAAGCTTCTTGTATTTATCAATAAGGAAATTTACAAACTTTGACACAATGGATTGCAAATTTTGTTACAACAATGCAATAAATATTACAACAATCCACTAAGGGGTGTAATTCCTAAGACTTAATCCAAACTAATCTTTTAGACTTAAGACTCTACATAACCATATTCACACAATCGGGATCTTGCCTACTTGTTAACTCTCTACTTTCTATGCTCTTTTGGATTTATATATGTTTATGAATCAATATGACTCTTTTGGTTATCCTTCTAGTTCTTCTCACTACTAGAAGTTGCTTAACACGTTCTTCACTCCATTCATTTATAGAATTTGGTGGGAGGAGCAAAGCTATATTTTCAAATAAAGATACCTTTACAAATAGAGATACATTTGTAAATAGAGATACTTTTACAAAGATGTTACAACTCACCCAAATGCTGACTCATATTATCCAATTAACAATTAATCACTCATGAGAGAATTTTTGTCGATAAAAATGTACCAAGCCACTCATTCATTTCGATGTGAAGAGGATAGATTAAGGCCCACATTTCCAAAGTGATAACTCACTTGATATTGTGAGTGTGCAAAGAAACATAAGCCATAGGGTCAAGAAAGAACTCATAATGTGTGTGTACAAGATTTTGTGCATGAACCTTCATGCAAAGATCCATACCAAAACTTAACACAATATACATGTAGGACTATGCAAGGCCTTATTTATTTCACACAATACAATATGAACGATTGTGTAAGGACACATAAAACTATGCAAGGTTATTCTTCTACTCTAATTATTTTTGAAGATGCAAGATAGCAAGTGAACACGGATGCTCACACATCCGGATTGACCATAATGGTTTGTTAGTTTGATGGTAGGAATATGTCTAGTGCTCACATATTCAATATTAGCCGCGAGTAAATATTTTGGTTATATTGTTTCAATAACAATATATTATAAATTGATTGTGTCTCTAAAGCTATTAACGGGTTATTTGGTTGTATGACTTTCGATTTTATAGGAAGTTGGTTGTCTATTCCTATGGATATATAATAGCCTTTGTATTCGATATGAAAATAATACATAACATTATTGTATTCTGGGGGCAAAGCTCAGAACAAATTTTCATTTGGTACCATAGTGTGTTCTTTGAAATGGAATCATGATTTTCATTAAAAGGGGCACTTGTATCGATTCCTCGCCCTTGTTGATGAAAGATCAGTTTTCAAGCGGTAGAGAGTTTAGAGTTCTTTCTACCCCAACTCGGATCTAGAAAGGTTCCTTCAATAGTGAGAAGCGTCTTTGTAAGAGACATTACAGTTGGTTCTATTGAGATCAACTTCACATAGATTTGAACTGTCTAAATTGGAGGATGTCTTCACCAAACGTGCAAATCTGTAGGTTTGTGTTTTCTCTTGCCATCACTAGATCTTTACCATTTGACCTGCCAAAAACGTCAGTCACCATATAATTATCTCATTGTTGGTATAATTCGTACTCCTAGTTTTTTTTTGTAGTTGTGCGTTATTCAATGCTCTTACACAACATGATCTACGTGTGCGTCAGTGCATAGATATTTGAATTATTCTTTGTCATCTGATTGTCGATTCTCCTTACCGCTTTCAACTTGTTAGCTTCTCAGACTCATCGTTTCACTTTTGACAGTCAACATGAAGCTTCCACGTGTCCTTCCACACGTCTTCCATCAACATCCAAGATACTCGACCCTTACACATTTGCATTTGAAATTTGTTTAAAGCTTTACGTGATTGGTGTATTGAGTATTTTGAAAGTGTTGAATTGTTAGTAAAATGCCATTTTTGAGTGTTGTTAGTTAAATTTGTGCCATATGTATTGTTGAAAATTTCGTGTATGAAATTCCATTTATTCCATTGATTGTAGTTTGTAAGGTATATGTTATGTGTTTGTGTAAAAATTATAATCTATTGTGTATAGATTATTAATTTTATTTTTTTGTTGAGTCCCAAGTGTATAATTGTGAATAAATCTTTTTTAGCTATTATATTATAAGAGTCATATTTTTGTCGTTAAAGTAAGTGGTCAATAGAGTCATTGTTATTTCGTGTCATTGTGATTCGAAGTTGAAAGTTTGAAAAAGGAATAAAAAAATCTCTCATAGACACATTTTTGGTGTTACTCGACGTCTAGGAAAATAAATGTTTTCACATTGTGGGGGAGATAAAATAAACACAATGTGAAAGTCATTAAGCATAATACATTCATTGGTCACGGTCGCTTCCTCGAGTTTGTCACTACCTCAGAGGCCGCAAACTGCTTTAGTGACACCTTTTGTTATGTGTGATGAATAAGAACAAATGAGCATCCATGTTCCTGTGTGTAATACAATGTTTTTGTTTCCCCTATGATGATGATGATGTGGAGATTTGTACCATTGATACTATAACAGGAAGTGTTCTTGATCAAATTGACTTGATGGTTGATGTGAATTGGTTGATGGGTCCCAATTCATGTATTCACCTAGATAGGTTGATGGGCCCCTATTCATGGATGATGTAGTTCCCACAGTCAGTGTTGAGTATCAAGACCATGTGTAGGCTACAGAGCGGCATGTTGTTTGGTTGAAGATGGTGTTTTTCTCCCATGTTCACACTAAGGGGGAATGTTAGGAATATGTCTAGTGCTCACATATTCAATATTAGCCATAGGTAAATATTTTGGTTATATTGTTTCAAAAACAATATATTAGTATCAATTGATTGTTTCAAAAACTATTAACGGGTTATTTGGTTGTATGACTTCCGAATTTGTAGGAAGTTAGTTTTCTATTCCTATGGCTATATAATAGCCTTTGTATTTGATATGAAAATAATACATAATATTATTATATTCCTATGTAAAGCTCAGACCAAATTTTCATTTGAGGGGTTATCAAAATCCCCACTCTTAAATAAAGGTATGGTTGGACTAGTTTTCCATTCTATTGAAAATCCATTTTGAATAAACCCGTGACATATTTCTCGATGTGTTGCGATAGGATCTCTATCTCGTGTTTTAGACATTCTTCTTGTATTCCATCTATGTTCCAAGCCTTATTTGTAGCTAACTTCTTAATCCCTTGCTATATGTATAAAATTATGATTTCTTTTTAAAAAGTTGATTATATGTGGTGTATCCTTTTCCTTTTCACACTCATACAATTATTTTGAATAGTCCAGTTATTGACTTGTTATAATGTTATTATCTATTTATGTTCATTTGTACTTCTTCATAACCTCAACCCTAACTCAAACTTGTTGACGTGTTATAGTTCTCTAATATTGATTTTTGTTGAAAAAATATGGATTCACATCCACCTGTAAGGGAGCTTCATCTAATTAAGGTAGAATATTGTTGCGTGGAATCTCTATCATTTTTGGGTACATTGTTAGGAATATTCCTCGCATGGGTGCTTTTGTGTTCCACATTATATTATTATTTAAATAGGATATGTGGGAAAATAATCAACGAATCAAATAAGAATTGGATTGTAAGTGATTATTACATGAGTAATAATCATATAATAATAAGAGTTTGTAGAGATTATGAGAGAATACAACATAATGTAAGTAATTGTTACTCACATAACAATTACATTATAATAGGGGTTATGTGAGAGATTTTAAGAGATTGTTGGGTTGTGAAATATTTAGGGAGGTTTGATAAGATTTGACTCTAATTTTAGGAGATCATAACTCTATATATTGTACTCTCTTAATGATTGAATATATTGATTGAATCTTATTGAGACTGGAATCTCTCCGGATATGGAGTAAAACCCATAATTGGTATCAAAGTAGGTTTCAAAATAGGCCTCCTTGATTTTCACTCCACTCATGTTTTGTTTAGTAAGTAGACTAAGGAAATAGGTTAGAAGATACCACAAACCTCACATGACCCCGTTACCTTTCTCTATGATCATCCACTTGTAATGTCAAACGATACAAACAAAGGACGAACAAATTCCATAGAATTCGCATGAAATCTAGAGTTTGTAACATCCACCCTTCTTGCACTTTGTCAATGGTAGTAACACATGACTTGTGTGAATCTATGTGCATGCACCATTCACTTGCATCACCCACCTCTTCTATTTTATACACTCTTTCTGTAGTTTTCAATCTATCTTGTTCATCGTGTTCATGCTTAGAATGTGGTTAGCCTAGTTTTATATCTCGATTTGTTCATTGTTCATATTTTTTGTTTGAACCCCTTTTGGAGTCATTTTTCCTACAATATTTTAGATAGAATCAAACCCCATATTTGAGTTCAAAATGTCCAAAATGATAGTGTAACACCCCTGTTGTTTTATTATTTTGATGTGATAATAGTGTTGGATTTTGGCATGCTTACGTAGTAGGCTTACATTTTGTTCTAATTACTATGCATGGTCTCGAATGTTAATACATTAATGTAACATGACCGAGCCAATGAGATTTGTGCACTAATGGTTGAACTTGTTGTGTATCATTGTTACTGGGATTCTATTTCTATACTTTGCTTTCTCATTGTTGGACTAAGTCTGGCAGGTTCATTCAATTAAGTGTTGGAAATGTGTTGCAATACCAGATTTAATAGTTGACTGTGAATAAGTATGCTATTGAGCTTCATGTGTTGAGGTAAGTGGACCCTGACCTTATTATTAATGTTAGATACCTACTTACCTTGGGATTGGGATGATCACATTTTTACAAGTAAATTGAGCTTCATGTACATTCACAATGAGATCCTATCTATTACATGAGCTATAATATGCAAGGCATTAGTACGATGGGCATTATGTTAAAAGGGTGCATGAGCTTGAATATGGAAATAATATGATGCAAGTTTAAATGTGATTACTTTGGTTTTAGACCTGTAATGTTTTGGGCATTTATATTAAGGTCTATTTAAGGCTAAATTAAGTTGATGTATTCACTTCTTAATGCCCTAATCTATGTTAAGGGTTTAATGTTTATCACCATGGATGATAGCTTTACAAGCTTGGGCATAATGATTTAAGGGCCTAAGTTAAGAATAAAGGTTATTTGAATTATTGTTTTAAAACTTATGTTTATTGATCATGGCATAATGATAAGCTACTAAGGGGCCTATATAGTGCCAAACTAAGGTAAGCTTAAGTTGATGAATATTTGATTATTAATTTTTCTAATACTATGTTAGGGGCCTAATGTTGAGCACCCTGGAATTTAACCTTATTAAGCCTCGACATAGATAATAAGGGATCTATGGATGATTAACTAAGGTTGATGTTTTTGAAATAATCTAAGCCTAGTTAATAAGGGTGAGTTGGCACCCACCTCCTTCGTAGCTTGTACTGACTGTGACATTGATGGGGGCATTTAATGACCACCACTAACAAATTGAGAGGGAACTAACCAAATTTGGAGGTCTTGTCTAAATTGATGGCTAACTATTTGCATGTCATTGTTAAGTGAAGTTATGTGGCACTGCTAAATTTTGAAAGGCGAGATGAATGGGGGAAACAAGTACTCGCTTGCCATGCATTGAATACCCCGAAGTTTGCTCCACTGCCTTAGGGAAACCATGAGGTGGTTTTGGGGAAAAGATGGTTGGTTTTGTCATTTTTGTTTTTGTTGTTGAGGAGGTTCTGTCGAGCTTTGCATGTTCGCGGGGTTTCCTATTTTCATGCTTCTTGGTCATTTACTTGTGTTGATGCATGTAATTTTTACACTTGTGAGTCAAGAAAATCTAGGGAAACATTAATATTTGTTACTATAAATAATATGAAGAACGTTGGAGGTTTTGCTTTGTTGTGGAATCGATCTTTCGAGCTCTGTTATAAGGAAATATTAGAAATAGAAGGAAAAGAATAAGGCTTTCGATATCAGGCATGATGAGCTCTATCTCTCTCTTAATGGCTTACTCCATTTATTATTTGTGTAAATCAAATCTATGCAGTTGCTTTTTTTGTTGGTTTTATGTAAATGGGTTTTTAGGAAATAATATCGATTCTGGGTATTATTGTTTCGATTTCATTACTTGTATAAGGGCTTGCATGAAATCTCAAAAATGGAACAATGTTTCGTGGATTGTTGCTTGTGTTATATTTTTAATGGAATAATACAAGTTTTCTTTTGAGGTTTATGGTGGTGAAAATTGTGATAACAGTATAGCCTTATATTTCATGTGATCATCTATATTTGTAAATCATCTTGTTCATATGATGTTATATCTTTAACTTTACTCGTAACCTTGACCAAATCGATATCCCTATACGAATCTTTGATTTTATTATATAGTTGCAATTGTTTCCTTACCTTCGAGCACCTTTATGATATTTGGTAATACACTTTTTCTACGATTTTGGTCAAAATGGGTTTCTAGGAAATAAACCAAACTAGTATCTTTTGTTTTGATTTCTTTACGTAGGTTTGAATGGAATCTTTGAAAAGATACAATGAATGGAATGATTGTTGCTTGTGCTTTTTACAATAGGTGAAAACATAATTAGTTACTGAGTTCATATGGATGATGTTTTGGTGAAACCTAGTAACCATAGATTCTCTATAGTTATCCTCTTCAAATCTTTTGATACATATTTGATATATATATGAGGCTTGTATTGTTTTTATTAAAGTAAAACCCTAGAAGAATATGGGTGGCATCTACTATACATATTTATGTCTACATCGAATCGTCGATTCGATCTTGGGTAACATGTCGTTATTGCTCTTGGAATCTTCTTTATTTGTCGTTCTACCTTGAGACTCTGTTAATATAAACATGTTGCTAAGATAGTTGGTGTTATCAGTCGAATAGGTTGCTTGATCTCGGCAGGGGTATCCATGTATCATTTTTTTATGTTATAATGCCTTCTTTCTTAGCCGTTGGTGTATATGGGCTTGTGGGTATCCATTGGGAAGTCTGATATGATTTCGTTAGGTAAAAATTTTTTGTTGGTTTGATACTTCGTAAATGTTAAGGTAAATAAGATTTACCTTGTTTTTTTGTTGAACCATGTACCCTCTAAGCATTGAGCTATTGATATGATATGATTATGTAGACCACAAGGTGATGGTCTTGGCTAGTCAAAAGGTCTTCTTTGATGGATTTGGAATCATGAAATAGTTTGTTGACTGTAACCCATTCTTAAATGTGGGATTGTTATATTGTTATGAGGTATATGAAGATGTGGTAAGAAGTTAATCTTAAGGATATCTATAAGATATAATTACTTTATTAACAGTGTAAATCTGCTAACATAAACAATGGTTTATATTTGAGTGATTAAATACTATTGATACATGTATTTAATTAAGAGATTAAATACTATTTGTTATGTATATAAGATATGTGGATTATATAGTATCGATATTGTTATGCATGTATGATATAAATTGTTAATGAATGAATGATGGTAAGTTAATTCTAAACCGTCACTATGATTATTCTCAAGTAAATAGAGTTGAAGGAAGTGAATAGTATGTGAATGTAAAGCATTTATCTTGATATGTTACAAATTTGATCCTGCGTTCTAGTTAGTCATTTTTATGATTTAATTAATTGCATTATTTAATTTATATAAATACTAAAAGGCATAAACTATTAATTGGGAAAGAGGTCTTATCATGTCAGTTCTTTTGAACCGAAATTTGCTAACATTTTGCAGATGGAGTACTTTAAGTCTGAGAGGCAAGTGAAGTTGAAAGAATTTATTTGTTCAATTTGATTGATTAAATGTTGCTACATATTGAATAGTGAAATTGTAACTAATTGAAACATCGTTGTACTGTTTAAATGATTAAGAGGCAAAATTAGCCTATTTGTTTATATCTTTCGGAAAAGGAATGATTAAGATGTATTCCTTATTTGATCGAGTCTTGATTTACATCAGAAAATTTGATGAAAGGTTTCTTTATATCAATGGATTGTATGATTGGAAACTTATATGGAATAATATTAGGTATTATTAAATAAATAATTATGATGTATTTAAGAATGATACATGCATATTTACATTATTAATGGTTTTATTGGGTTAAGAATATATTGTTGTGTTTTGTAATTGAATACAATACATATGTTGAATGGTATGTGTAACTGAAATTACATGTGATTGGCTTACATGTATTATGGATTGTTGTTTAATAATTGTAATTGATCCTATTAAGTACTATTCTAGTCTTAAGCACCTTATTATTATAAACGGATTTAATATGATCCACAATATTAATGCAGTATGTTGATTTAAATCTGTAACTAGTAAATATAATGATCATGTTGGAATGACTCTAAACATGTAATTGATATTTGTGAATTCCTCATTTAGATCCTTAGGTACGAATTCTATCGTAATGAGAGTATCGCTAAAACCTAGGAATTGACTTCATGTGCAATATTTTTCCAATTTAATAAAATAAGTATGACATTTCTAATGCATGGGTCATAATAGACCAACTTTGGATGGTTGTTGTAGAGCGAGGATTCATCGAATGACGCATGTCTTTCTTTGAACATTGTCATACAATAGGTATCCCAAGTTGTCCCTCGTGCTCCATTTATTACATATGTTGTAATTTGCAAGAATTAGAGTTATGCTAAGTTGCGAAGGTTGTTGTCCCATCAAATGAATACCTTGGTAGAAACTTATGTTGGCTACGAGAGAGAAATAGATTATGTGACAATGCAAGTCGTTGCGTGAACTCTTTCTATCCCACAAGCAACCTAAGTTGGCATAAGCGTGTCCAATGTACAGGGTGAACAAGTTTGCACCTTTGTATAACTTGGAATTAAATTAATTTTAATTAACTGATTCAATTATGATAACGGAACCAAGTGATATGGTGATGTGACATGTTTCAGAGACTTTGTATAGTCTAGAAACAGAGCATGTAATGCATGACTCATAAACTTTGGGCGAAGTAGTGTATGGTAGTACACTATCAGGTTCACCTAGTTCTAACTAAATGTGTGATGTCAGATGGGATTCGATTGAATGAACCCAGGTAGACAATTTGAACAAACACTTGAAAATCAATGCCGAGAAGGGCACTAACAAGTATACTAAGTATACTTGGATCGAAAGAGTACTTAATGGGGGATCGAGTAGGATCTAGTTGTCCCATGCATATGCACATGTTTAATTGATTTGTTATCGAAGAATTGTAATTATTTGAAGCTAGATTTAAATGTTAGAAGGCAATATGTCTAATTTGGGAATAAAAAAATAATTCCCACAAGTTATGGTGTTAGAAAGTGGATGTTACAGATAGAACGATCATTTGTAAACACGATTTATTTTTGTTACACTTGAATCTGGTCTTTTTGGGATTTTAATAGATTTGCACGAGGAAATAAGATAACAATATAATTTTTATTTTCACAATGCACCATAGTCTTTACTAGGTGTAACTCCTCATTGAAGGTTTCAAATCTAGTTTCGGAGGAATTACATTCGTGGTCAAGGGTTCGATGTATTCAAGATTTAATTTTGCATCATTGTCTTCCATTTTTTGTTTATATCGTGGTCAACCCTAGATTTGACTCTACATCGAGGGTTACATTGCATCAGGTGAGTCCATCCCTATTACATTAACTCCTCAAGATCTAATTTTTAATTTCATATTTCTAAGTGTTTGTGTTTTAGAAATATACTAAAGGAAAGTTTGAATGTTATTTTTGCACACATTTAGACCCTTGCATTGGGCCCCAACTACTAGGATGAGTTACTTGTGGATCCAAATTTATAGCAAGATTTTTGATTCCAGTCCACATTGATTGGGATCTACGAACCATGCATCCAACATGAGATTGGAGTTTGGCGAGCTGTATTCACATATTTGAGCCATCTAAAGCTCCCATACGACAAAACCTTAACAACCAATCCTACTCAACTTGATTTGACCTAATCTTGACCCTCCTTTATATATATCTAGATATCCCTAACTTAGTGACTACCACGAGCTCAACAAAAACAACCCTAGTGACTCCCTGTGAAGCAACTCGACAACAACATGACTTGTCTTGACTTTGTGGAAACTTAACATAATATTTAGGTTTCATCTCCCTCTACTAGATCTCGTGAAAACTAGTATCAATTTGGCCGGACCAAATCAAACATTCAAAGGTTAAATTTTTTCCACAATGGTCACACCACCCTTGCACACCTAAACACTCTCTCGAATTTGACACCCATGTCATGGAGAACTCTCTAATAAATTCTAACTTCATGAGTCTAGGTTCAAACCGCAGTGAACCAAATAATAAACCTTCGTCTTGACCCTCAACACGACATAGCGAATAAAAAATATAACCCGATGAGGTAAATCAAACTTCCTCAAGCTCCTTTTCCAACTTGAGTAAGAGTTACTTTTCTTTGAAAAATATTAAGCCATGTTTTTTTAAAAATATAATTATATTTTGCAAGTTATTCATTAATATATATGTAGCCCGAGTGGCTTGTGCCTCTTTATAAAGACTTGCAAAAGGTAAGTCCAAAGGTCAAATCCTCACAACAATGAGGGGCCTTTTTCAAAAACACATAAGGGGGAAAATATTTATGGTAAGGGATGATTCAATTTTTAAGTGGGTAAATATCTTTATAAGGGAATATATTTTTCTAAATGTTTTTTTGTAACAAGGGGGCAATCTATTTTTTTCAGAAAATTTTGTAATCAAGTGTTTTTTGGTTCAGAATCGACCCCCAAATATTTTAATATTATAGAGGGGGAAGAATGTGATCCTTAATGTCAAATTAGCCATGCAACTCAAAGGATCATGGTAATAGAAGTCAAAGGCAACATCAAGTTACAACTCCAATGCATGGTGCTCTCTCCCATGTTCGCACTAAGGGGTAATGTTAGTAATAGTCCCCAAAATAGTGCTTTTGTGTTCACATTAGATCAATAGTTTATTAGGATGGGTCAGAAAATAATAAGTAGAGAAAATAATACTTTATTGTAAGTGATTTTTTTTAGATAGGTAATAAGATTTAGTTTGTAAGTGATTATTACGTGAGTAATAATCACATAATAATAGGAGTTTGTAGAGATCATGAGAGAATAAAACATTAGGTAAGTCACTGTTACACACGTAACAATTACATTAGAATATGAGTTAGGTGAGAGATTCTAGGAGATAGTTGGGTTGTGAAAGATTTAGGGAGATTTGAGATAAGATTTGACTATCTAATTTAGGAGATCATCTCTTTATATATTGTATTATCTCTTATTGAATAAACATGTTGATTGAATATTATTGAGCCTTTGCCCTCTCAGATATGGGGTAAAACCCACATATATGTGTGTCTTACATACCTTGTATGCCCAAACTAACCCCTAGGTATTGGTTCAAGTATATGAAAGTAAGAACCATTTGTTGTCTAGTATGAGTCTTTATTGGTATAAGTATATAAAAGTGATTCAATTTACTTATTAGAGGTACATGTTGTTCGTTGATCTCTTGTTGTTTTAATTGTTCCATCTCTCGGATTGTATGTTTCAATGACAAGTTGTTCCCCCATTGGGATTGTCTACTCTAGTTTATCTTTTCGCCTTGAAGCTCTTCCTTTTACTTTGAGACCTTGCCATAACACCTACAAACCTTGCTTTGAGAAAAACCCTAACATCATGCCCTAACCACCTAAAATACCACTCTAAAAGAGACCATGAAACCCTATTTGAACCCCAACCTTAGCTATTTTGGTTCCCCTTCAAAACAACTAACAAAACTCTCTAACTAACTAGATGTACTTTATAAAGAGACACTAATGTTCATATTGCACTCTAAATCGATTTATATGCATCGCGTGACAAATTAAAATATTTGAGAATCGATATTGTGGAACTCACGGGTTGGTTTTATGGACCCTTATTTGAATTTGTTCTTAACCTCCCATTGCCTTCGTTGCTTAGAAATTGAGTTGCTTTCCCATTGTTTGCTTGACCCATTGTACTCTTCTTCAACATGCCCGCAATGCCCTAAAGGTCTTTCTATTGCACATTGCTTGGATATTTTTCCAAGTAAAAACCCTTCTCCATGGCATGAGATTGATTCCCAATCCTTTCATAAACTTGAAAACAACACTTTCTTGAAACATCTTTAGCTTTCCACATCGTGATTGTCATAGTGAAAGAGAAAAGGACAAGAGAGAAGGGAGAAGAAAGGGAAAAGGAAAGGAAAGAGAACATGAATAACAATGAAAATAATGTGCTATTAAACATCAAATTTAAACCAATAATTGAGAAAGAAGTACACAGACAGTCTAAAAATATGCAATTTACAAATATTTACAATTAACTTATTAAAGGAATCTATGCAATTTAAAAATATTTACAATTAACTTATTAAAGGATGCTTCTCTTCCATTATTTCGTCACTCACGGAGGTCACCAATTCAAATCCCGGCGGCGACATGCAACCCCTCTTGCAACAGAGGTATCTCCTTTTCAATTAAAAGAAAAATAATAATATATATATCACTGACAAATCATTCCCTCTAACGAGTGTGCATAAACAAAAATAATGGGCATTCTGCGATGACTAAGATTACATTATACAAGGCATACGTTTTCTGCCGAAATCTTAAAAAATTATATACAGAGAATTTTTTTGGATCCCTTTGGAATTTTTGGCCTTCAACGTAGTGGAGACCATTGCGGAGGTATGTATGATTCTATTATGTTCTAATCTAGACAATGATTACGCAAGGGTTTTGCAGGAGTCAAAATTTGTGCTTGGAAACTTGTACGAAATTTGTTCTTAAGACATTTGAGAGTTGAAATCCCCTCCCATCTTTACAGCTTTAGAAAGGAACCCCAATTACATATTGACCCATGAGTTATTCTGCCAGATGTGTTCCTACAATTTCATGTGAGCGGTTATGTAGAGTCTGTTGAAATGTGTAACTGTAAACCATATGATACGTTCGAGGCATAATATAAGTCCAGTCCAATGAATTCTTATGTATTTTCGTGCTTTGGGGAGATCGTTAGGAGCTTTAGCCGTGATAGTGTTTATTTTATCTTGTACACAAGTTGAAATCTGCCGGGGGTTGGGTATGTAAGCTTAGTATTTGATGCATAATTAGGAGTTCTTGCATACTAGGAGTACGAGGTGGTGTCTTATGCTGTAAGTTACCCTTGCAAATCTAAAACAGGGCGCCTGACATTGTAGACTTAAAAGGACCTTTCCTTTCCTTACAAGTCATGATGATTTTAGAAAGCAAATTAAAATGCGAGTTATTTAAAATTTAAATCGGAGGCTTGTTTGGTTGCAGAAGAAACGAAAGCAATTTCCATGTTGACAGCGCAAATGTTCACTTAAAAGCAACAAGAAAATTTATATTTTGTATTTGCACTACAAGTACCAAAGTTGCTAGTTGAAATGTTTCCACAATTACTTGTTGGATAAACCATGGAAGAGGGGCTTTGTTTGTCATCAGAGAAAGCTTACTAGAATTGCATTCTGTTAATTGCAGGCAACTGGAGCATGTGGCAGCCAAGTTGGCTTTCTCTTTAACTACTTAGAAAGGAAAAACATGAACAACATTTATGAAAAGTGAAATTCGTGGTTTGCATTGTAGGGTGGAAAAAATGCAGAGCCAGACATGGCGTTGGACTACAGGCATTATATACATTATAGCAGTTGCATTAATCTGGATAGCTGCCAGCTTTGTAGTGCAATCTGTAGTGGATGGCGGAGTATCTCCTTTTCTTATTACATACATTTGTAACTCTCTTTTTGTGATTTATATCCCAATTGTTGAAATTGGCCGTTGCTTGGAATCAACTGCGTGGAATTTCTGGTCCCATTGTGCCAAAAACGCGGGAAGACCATTCAATTGAAGATAAGATCTTCAGAGAATACAAATCTTTTACAAGCCGGTGTTTTGAATCAGGTAGACGATACTTGTTCCTATAAATCCTGTTCAACCATGAAGGTTCAACCGACTATAGTTGAATCTGAGGGTATCTGTAACTCAGAAGATGAGATGGTTGAAGCAGAACCATTGGTAAGAGCTACAAGTACATCATCAAATGAAAACATAAATATGGATCCTCCTATTGTAAAACATGTTGACAATCAAGGACGCTTGACGCGGACAGAGACAGCTAAAATTAGTTTGTTAATTTGTCCGTTTTGGTTTATGGCACAGCTGACGTTCAATGTGTCTCTCAAGTATACTACTGTGACAGTAAGTTCCATTTCAAAAATTCGTGTTTTACATACTTACAGATGGAGTTTTTAGCTATGTCAAGGGATGATTTTTGTTGTTTGTCAACTTAATCATTATAAGATATGCTTGAGATTTGAGGACAATGAAATAATTGGAGAAAATAACGAAGTCATGTTTTTCTTCTCTCATTTGTTTTGCCAGTCAAACACAATACTAAGCAGCACTTCCAGTCTTTTCACCTTCTTGGTGTCTCTGGCAATCTTGAATGAGAAGTTCACATGGGTAAAGCTGTCAAGTGTGCTTCTATGCATGGTGGGAACTATAATTGTCGGCCTTGGTGATTCAAAAACAGGGAAAAACGAAATTGCTAACCAGCCCCTTCTTGGTGATTTTCTATGTCTTGTCTCAGCCATCTTTTATGCTCTTTATACCACTCTGATCCGTAAAAGATTCCAGATGAAGAGAAGGGAGAAGGACGCTTTAGTACTGCGCAGTTTCTTGGATTCCTTGGTTTGTTCAATGCTATCATATTCCTGCCTCCTACACTAATACTACATTTCGCAAATGTGGAGCCTTTTCACAGGCTGACTTTAATGCAGTTTGGCCTTATTATTGGAAAAGGTTAGTGGGATTCTCCTTATGCTTTTCATCATTCTTTTCTTATTGTTTTCAAATTCTAGTTCATCAAAGAGGCAATATGTTTGCTTCTACTAGGTATATGTAAATCTGTTTTAACTTTTAAGTATATGTGCATCTTTTTGTGCAGAATTTTAAAACGTAATATTTCTTAATTTAGGGAACATTTTCATAGACAATTATTTTGTATTGGTTGAAATGAATTGACACATGTATTCGATCAAAATTTCATATTTACAGATTCAAAGCATTCTAAATAAATATCTATTTTAGTTTTGAGAGACCGAGTTTTCTTTGGTCACAATGACAGGTACTGTAAGGATATTTCAGGGGGAGTCACATCTTTAAAGCAAACAGAAAATTAAAGATATTTAACATCATCATAAAACAAGCCTTAAAAATATACTTATGAGCGCCCACAAAGATGATATTGAAATTATACTTACCACTTTTCAAGCAAATCCTTGTTATGTTTCTATAATTGAAATTAATGACGTTGATTGCCAAACCTATTTTTCTGTCTTCCTCAAGGACAATACATTAGAAGCCACGTTACAACTTTTAAGCCAAAATCGATTAACCATGCAACAATATAAACAAATCCAAAGGTTAGTCTTTCGACTAGCTACTCATCACCTAGTCAAGGTACAGATAGCTATAAATTAAAGTAACAATAACATTGAATGGACACAAAATATTATATGGTTGGACTTCATTCATGCCAAAACAGTTGAGAAGACGCAATGAGAAACTGAAACAAGAGGAATTACATTATACAAATACATTAAACACCATCAATTTTATAAATCATTTAGTGAATGTTCAGAAGCAATCTATCAGATCTGTACATAAAGTTTGTCATCAATTCCAGTTCCGAATCTGTTGATGTCGAAGCCCTTTCTCTGGTAATAGAAGCCCTTTCTTCGGAGTGGAAATCTTTGCAGGTGCTTTTAAAGACAACACAGACAGTGGGACAGGGCTTCGACAACTACACAAACAATGGGACAGGGCTTCGACGAGATTAGGGCTTTGCAGATAGGGACCTGTAAAAAGACAATGAGGGCTGGAAAAGATTGCTAAGGACCCCAGAAAGACCGGTGCATCCCTACAAGGACCCCACCACTCCCAAGCAGTGCTGGTATGTTCTTAATGTGCCCTTTTTTCTGTTTTTTTAACTAAGGTAAAAAAGAAAAAAGAAAAAAGAAACTAGAGTTATGTTTTTCAGGGCTGGTTGTGGATCCGTTATTATTAGGGGAAAGCTTTAGAGAGTATAAAAATAATAAAAAAGGAAATTCCGCAGTCAGCTCTGGGGTCTATTTTTGCTGTTAGTAGGATTTATTATTGCCAGTAGATTGGAGTTAGAAGTTTCCTTTTGTGAATCCATAGTCTGAGGTAAGTGGCAGGGTAGTAAGGTGTCAGAACTCGGGGTTTTAGAGTGCAGAAGTAAGTTTTCATAACTCTGCTAGGAACAGAAGATTGAGGATCGTAACAGAGGCATAAGTGCTATCAGGGCTTGCAAGAGTACAATGGAGGAAGCTCTCCCACTGGAGGAGCAACTGCTGAAACTAGGGTTCAGAGAACAACAGGTTCTACCTACTGAAAACAGGGATGCGCCAGTAAAGACTATAGCGCCAAAGGGCATCACAGAACATGTGGTCTCAACATATAGACTCGCAAACTCTATCAATGAAAGGAACACTGGAACGTATGGGGTTAATGGAGTGCAAACATCCAAAGGATAGGGATCCCACAAAATTTCAACACGTCATCTCAGCCAAATGTAACAACACCAGAAATGGTCAACAAGACGATTTATGTCAATGCTAAACAGTATTGGGGGATTTTAAGGCACTGGCAAGCTCGAGCGAGAGCAGTGGAGATGAAGCAACATAAACAAAGGTCAACAACAAAAGTTTACAACCAAGTAAGCAAAAGCAAGATGATAATAATGTACTGCGAGCAGCCTTAACTATTTTGGATCAGAAAGCTCAATCGAAACCACAAGTGGGCCAAGAGAAAGAAGTAAAAAGGAATCAAGTCAGACATATAAGAGCAAAGGTGACAGATTCAAAATTGCACAAGGAAAAAAGTGTCTTGAAAGGAGGCAAAAACATGTAGCACAGTAGGCAGAGGTCACCAAGAAGAATTTCAGGACGGTGAGGAAACATTCAGTCCCACAACGACTCCACTCATTTGGTCATCAAAGCTCTATGTGCAAGAATTAACGAGTTTGAATGTAAGACTAGAAAGCATAGAAGCTGTTAGCATATGCAAAGAGAAGAAAGAATTAGAGAAGGCAAACTGCACTGCTCAAATGACACAGGCAGGTCCAATTTATTATAGGAGGTGGTTACACTTCGGTTGAACAGTTACCAACCGTATCACAACTACATAACAATTTTACATGCTATATAAAGCGCTATATTTTAACACCCCCTCTTAATGACTAAACCGGAAACAAGACAAAGTTTGTCCCGAAATTTTACAAATTTCCTAAAGCCCATATGTTTAGTCATTACATCTATAGACTGTGCCATAGGTTGTACTTTAAAATCAGCAGTCCATGATTGTGTTGCGGTTGTTGAATGAAGAAGAACCGCAAAACAAAAATCTGGTCCCATGAACAAAGGATATATGGCAAGTGGTCCAGTGGTTCTCTGTTACGTGATTCATTGACCAGTGATGAATCACCAATGGTTGAGAGTGTCAGCCCCATCTCCAGAGTGCTGAAATCAGAACCTTGGAGAAGTGGATTGAAAAATCTGTTCCAGGCTTGTGTAGCTTGTTGGAGTCTGTACAGAGACTCAGTTATCCTGCAATCGAAGTCACCTCGATCATGTCCTTGCAACACCATGTAGTGCTCATCCAACTTTCTCAATAAGAGAAATGTGACCATCTGTGCAGTGGGAGTTAGAACCAACTCCGCAATAGTAGGAGAAATAACCATCTCCGTCTCATCCATCTCAACAGTGGGAGAAATAACCATCTCCGTCTCATCCGTCTCAGCAGTGGGAGAAATAACCATCTCCGCAGTAGGAGTGAGAACCAACTCCTCATCTATTTGCTCATTTATCCCCCTCTGTTGGGAAAGATTGTTCACAACACAATGAGCAAACTGTTCATGCTCTACTGTCCTTCGAGCAAGTACCTCTGAGTGAGTGGCTGGGCATGCCATCTCACCATGCACCGTTAGTGCATTTGGAATAGTGGAGTCTCCGTCCACAACAAACTGTTCTTTAGAATGAGGAAATCCATCCTCCCGTACATCTGGTATAGTGGATACTCCCTCCACAATAGGTGCATGTAGGTTGACTGTATCCAAGTCAACAAATTTGTGAGGAATGGCTTCCTCCCAAGGCATTGCAGCCTCCTGCACATCTTGAATGGTGGAGCTGTCCTCCACACGTGCATTCATGTTGATCGCAGCCGGATCAACAAGCCGATATTGACCACCTTCCCCAATACCAAGGGCAATTATCCGTCTCTGTTTCACATCAGAAACAACACACTTCTTCCCATAGAAATCCACAGAAATATTGGGATTTTCAGTTAATTGACGAATAGATAGAAGATTCTTTTGTAAAGAAGGTACACATCTAACATACTGTACCAGCAGTTTATGAGCATTATTCAATACAATGCATATATCTCCTACCCCTTCTACTGCAAGTGATTCTCCATCAGCTAGTACTACTGATTCAAAACATATATTTGCAGTAAATGAAACATACTAGTCCCTATGACATGAAAAGTGTGTAGACACACTAGAGTCAATGATCCAACAACTGGTACCACTGTCATTCGAGCATGATGTCGTAAGACAATAAAGAGCATGCCCATCATCCGAATCCCGTTCTTCTGCAACTGCTGCCACATGTTCCTCATCACATGGCTTTTTGTTCTATTGCGAAAGATCATACTTCCGCTTTTGACAATCCTTCTTGAGGTGCCCAACCTTGTGACAGTAATAACATGTGACCTGATATCGAGTGGAAGACTCACCAGATTGACGTTTCCACTTTCCCTTTGATTGAGTGACAAGAGCACTCTCTGAATGGTCACAATTAGATTCTGCCTGAAGTTGTCTCCGCTCCTTTTGCAACAGGTAGGAACTCACCTTGTCAAACGTGAGTGTTTGACTTTCACCATTAAATGGAGTGCCTCCACAAATGAATCATACGAAGAAGGTAAGCTGTTCAAAACCAGAGCCACCATCATCGTCGTCCACCTTTTTGTTGATGGAAGATAATTGGTCTCAGAGGTCTTTCATCCGAAGTAGGTGCTCGACCAGCGATCCACCTTCTGTAACTTTACGGAAAAGAGCATATTCTTCAGGTATAAAACCCGACTCTTTTCTCGACGCGTCGATACTTATCCCTCGATTGGCCCACAATGTGCTTGCCACAATGGCATTCCGCACTTCGGTATCATATCATCCGACACCGACAACTTGAGGAGCAATAACACTTCCTTATGACGTTTGTCATAATCCGCGAAGTTAGTCGCTGGTCGACTTTCACTACCTGTGATTATTTTATCACAATCACAAAACTCGCAAGCGTTAAAATCTTATGACTCCATACATTAAAATTAGTGCCCGTTAATTTTTGTGTCTCCAGCAAAGTCAAGTGTGAAATATTTGCCATTTTATTATTCCAAAATAACGGAGATAATAAAATAAAATTTTGCCCACACTTAATAAAACAATATTACTTTTTCCAGCAAATAATATTAAATTATGCAAATCACCCCTCCAACCATATTTGCTGATATTAAAAATATTATTACTTATTCCTCCCAAATTGATTATTCAAAAGCAAGGTGAATACCTTTGTTGGAAAAAGTGAATATTAATATGACCAAATATTATATCTTGCCCTCACGAATGCCTCCACGACTGTTCACGTTTTTGTTTGGTCTGGCCACACAACTCCACGTTTGTCTTTGCCTGCATCAGGATTTGCGACTGGAGTATATCCTCTCGAACTGCCCCTTGTGACTGGACTTTGCCTTGGCTTTTTGATGGCGCTACTTCACGGTTTTGTGCAAAAACGACGCTGCTCCACGGTTTTGTACAAAAAGTGACTGGATTAGTTGACTGTTACAGCAGTATTTATGAGAGAAGTTTTCTTTTCTGCCCTTCGCTGTGCCCTCGTTTTTCTTTCTCCACGACTTCGCAGCCACGACTTTCTCCTTTCACTGGACGTTTGCCCTAGTTTTCCTTTGCATACAGTCTGCTGCCCACGAATGGAGGAATTTCTTCCTTCTCTGCCCTAGCGTCTGGTATTTTTCTCCAAATACCCCACGTTTTACCAAATTTGTGCCTTTTAGGGCTTCCTTGAATTTTCTGTTCGTGCCTCTTGAAGGCTTCCTCGAACTGCAACCTTGGATGCTCTGATACCAATGTTAGCATATGCAAAGAGAAGAAAGAATTAGAGAAGGCAAACTGCACTGCTCAAATGACACAAGCAGGTCCAATTTATTATAGGAGGTGGTTACACTTTGGTTGAACAGTTACCAACCGTATCACAACTACATAACAGTTTTACATGCTATATAAAGCGCTATATTTTAACAAAAGCAAGGGAGAAAATACACATTATCAAAATGGAGGAAATGATAAGCGTCACGTAAAGGCTAGAAGAAGAAAACAACAGGCTCAAAGCACAAGTGACAAAACTACAAAATCTTGCAAATGTTGGGGAACATGAATGGCATGCCCTCAAGCAAACTCTCCATTCCTCAACCAATGCTAAGGTAGGGGATGAAAAACAAATAAAAGAAGTGAAAAAACACTTTATAACATAGAAACGAGAGAAAATGAGGTACGAAGTAAGCTACTAGAGGTGAAGACATGGGCACAAGTGGTAAAAGAACCACTATACAAGCAAAAGGAGTTGATAGAGAGGCAAGTCAAGAGTCAAATGGTAAAAGAAAGAGAAAGAGAACATAAAATATTAAATATAATTATTAAAGGGCTGAAAGACTATGGAGAAAGGGAAGATACAAACAACCTAGCAAGGGACTTCCTCTTAGACTCCGGTTACAATGGAAAGGGCAAATTAAACAAGCAAGTAGAATTGGCAAACTAAGAGGAGGAAGGGATAGACATATTCGGGTCACTTTGGTAAATTACGAGGATAAAACAAGATTGCTAAGAAATAAAGATATGTTGAGAGATTCACTACTATCTTGATGAAGACTTAACCTTTGGGCAGCTGGTAGAGAGAAACAAGGAGTGGGAAAAGGTGAAGGCAACAAGGAATGAAGGGAGATGGGCATACTTAAATAATGGGAAAACACATATCACAACTAGGAAAACCAGAAACAAATAGGAAATATGGCCTGCTTGGGAACATTTTACGATGGTAGGTTAGAATTGTAGAGGCTACCCTTGGAGAAGAGGACCCGAGTTAGGGCATAGCTAGAGATAGAGATATCATCATTTTGATGGAAACTCATGAACATGATGGGTGCAAGATGCCAGATTTTGAAGGGTACAAGAAGGCAGCAATTTGGAATAAAGCAACAAAGAATGGCAAAGGGCACGGGGGTATAATGGTGTTAATTAAGGAAGTTTGGGGTAGAAATATCATAATAGAAAAACAAGATGAAAACAAACAATACATTTGGATAAGAATAAGAGAAAATGACACTATTATTAGCATAGTTGCATGCTATTTTGCACCCAAGAATTCCAAATTTTATAAGAAACACGATATAGATCAAGAAGACCCATACTCGTCCCTAAAGAGGGACATTTCAGTCTGATAGGATTGGGGAGATTTTGTTAATAGGGGACTTCAATGCAAGGTTAGCAAATAGATAGGCGAACATTCTAGGAAGTAATGAGGATATAGATATGAATCCTCTTTTGATTTTAGAGTAAGATAATCAGTAGTCGCATAGAGTTTCATACGATGAACATGGGGCTATCACGCACTAGGGAGAAGAATTATTAGGCTTGTGCAACATACACAACCTAATTATATGTAATGGTATGAGAAAATGGGGAAGATCAAGAAGATATAGGCGCAAGACTTACAATGGGGCTATCATGCACTATGGAGAAGAATTATTAGGCTTGTGCAACATACACAACCTAATTATATGTAATGGTATGAGCAAATGGGAAAGATCAAGAAGATATATGTGCAAGACTTACAATGGGCAAAGCGTAATCGACTACGTTATTTGCTCGCAAAATTGTGTATCTAGAATAGAAGAACTAGAAGTAGAAGATTCTCCAGTGGAACTTAAATCAAATCACAACCCAATTTTTATGAAAATCCAATGTCAAGAAGACAAACAACATGATAAACACACCGGGGCTAATCAAAGTAAACCACCATGCCAAGGAAGCATCCTCTTAACAGAGGAAAATCAACAAGTTTTCAGAGCAACATTAAATAACAAACTCCAAGAAAAAGAAATTAATGGAGTGCATGTCAATGATATAGATTACACTAAGAGTGAAAAGCTAGTCCACACCATTCAAGAAACCCTAGATGCGTGCAAGAGAGCTAAACCTAAAAGAAGGAAACAAACAACTTTCCAACAAACCCGTGGTATGATGAAGAGTGCAAGGCAACGTGGAGACAACTAAAGCTAAAGGTTACAACAAGCAAAACTAAGGCAAACAGAAAAATGTATGAGCAATTGGTGAGGAGGAAAAAGAAGAGTATACTAGAACTAGAAGGAAGGAGTTGATTTACTTAGGGAAATATGAACCAAAGAGGTTTTGGAGGAGCTTCGTAGGGAGAAAATGCAAACAAAGAACAACATAACAACAAGTCAATGGCTGGAATATTCTAAACAGCTGTATGAGCGTGAAAACGAACAAGATACTCCTCCCACTATCTTGTTAATGAAGAACTTTTTACAACTGAAGACATCATACAAGGGATTAAAAAGCTAGCAATAGGTAAAGCCCGAGACATAGACAATCTTCAAGTGGAGCATCTAAAATGGGGAGCAAATATCCTAGCACCTGAAATCAAAACAATTTTCAATGATGTCATCCAAAATGACTTCTGATAGAGTGGACAACTAGCTTAACCATACCTCTATTTAAGAGTGGAGATGTAAATAACCCTCTAATTATCGAACTATCATGGTGAATCCTCTTTTGCAAAACTATTTGGGAGTATGATAGAGTGTAGGATCAACAGTTGGGCAGAGGAAGGAGGAAAGAGAGAAAGGGGCAGGCAAGTTTTAGACCCAAACACTCAACCATTGATCACTGTGTCATGCTCAAACACCTAGTTGAAAAGGTTTGGGATAAAAAAGGGGATGCATATTGTTGCTTTGTAGACTTCAAAAAGCATTTGACATGGTGCAAGGAGCAAATGTGGAGCAGAATGTAGGAGCTAGGGGTTTTGGCACACTACAGGGCAACAATCCATAGATTGTATGAGAAAATAAAGGCTAAAATCAAAATGCAGGCAAGGTTTGTCCGAGTGTTTCGAGAGTGATATAGGCGTCAAACAGGGCTACCCTCTCTCCTCGACTTTCTCCAGACTTTATTTGGACATTGACAAGTTAGAAGATTGGATAAACAAATTTGGAGGGAAAGGGGTGCACTTGGCTAAGTATGTGGTAAAACTTTTGTTATATGCCGATGACTTAATTTTAATGGCAGAGTCAATCCAAGACCTAAGAGATCACCTACATTCTCTAGAGCTCTTTTGCAAAGAAGTTGGTATGCAAGTAAACATTGGCAAAACCAAAATTATGATTTTCTCAATGAAAAGGAAGAAGTAACATCTCAACTTTCGGTTTGCAAGAGAGTTTCTTGAAGTGGTGTCATAATACAAGTATCTTGGCCTCGATTTTCACAACAAGCTCAATTGGGATACTTGTAGGATGAAGAGAATACAAGGAGGGTGGAGAGCTCTTTATGCGCTCCAAAACAAGTGTAGGAATGTTGAGTTATAGGATTGGAAGACCACCATGGTCCTACTTTAGTTCATTGGTCACACCGGTAGTGTTGTATGGTTGTGAGATATGGGCTAGTGGAATGGCAAGTTTGAAATGGAGACAAATAAAAAGGATCCAAAAATGCCTAATAACAAACAATTTCAGAATCAAGGCTACAGTTCCTTATGAAATCAACTTATTTGAACCCAAGACTTTCCCTCTGAAGCAAACGCTATGATCGGGAGTTAGAAAATAAGTGTAGAGAGAAACTATCACATTGAAAGCAATAAGAAACAAATAGATTCAAAACACATACACAAATATTACGTGGAAAACCCGGTAATGTACCAGAAAAAACCACGGGCAAAGGTCTCTCAATATTTTATTACTCAGGAATAAATCTGTTGTTACATCAATGGCAGTCACCATGCACTAGCTCTAATGATTACAATCTTGTACAATCATACAACTTTACTATTCATGGGTTTCTTTTATAGAAAGAACTCATAGTACAATACCACGTGTAGTACAAAACCGTGAGTAGTACAAACCATGTGTAGTACAAACTGCATCTTGATTATTGTACAAATTCCCGAAAACATGTTGTACAAATGTCAGCTTGGTCGCTATTTGCTCAATGCTGTTTTCACATACCAACACCAGACTCATATGTTATTTGAAAAAAATTGAAAACATGAAAACCGACAGGTGGCCTAGGGTTGCAAGAGATGAAGAGTTGCATAGATGAAAGAATACATGGATGAAGCAAAATCACAAATGGATGAGTAGATGGGATATCAGTCTAAGTGAATGCCCAAACCTTAACAAAGACATAAAAAGGTATGTGAATGAAAAGTTTAGAACAACGATGTGGAGAAAGAAAACTAGTAGGAAATGTCAACACTATATTACAGAGTTCAATCCGACTTATGAACATTGTGAAAAAGCATATATAGGGGCTGAAATAAAATGGAGGGAAAAGATCCTTATTGCTCAAATAAGGACTAGCTCTCACAGGCTTAGATGTGAGACGGGGAGGTGGACATCGCCTAAGGAACAAAGTGGGAAGAGAGGACTTGTGTGATATGCAATACAGGGGCAGTTGAAACAGAGGAACATTTCATTCTTGAATGTCCAATGTACACGGATATCCGAGCCAAATATGAGGAAACTTTAAGAGTCGGTTCCATGGTGGAGCTATTTGAGGAAAATAGAATAAAAAAATTGGGGGAGATGTTAACTCAAATCAGCAAGAGGAGGAGCAGCCTTTTAAAAGATACCATTCAGCCCGCAAATCTTTAAGTGGTTGGCGCAATCGGTGGTCTCATAGACCGTTTGGTCTCGTGGATGTAATTAAAACCATTTCATTTCATTTCAATAATGTCTATGCCATAATTGCCCAGTCTCCATCTAACGGATCATACTTTTAAATTAGTAAGGCTCATTATAACAAAAAGGACCAGTAGGCTGAAATGTAACATAGGTGGCCCCTTAGACAAGAAATAAATTAAAAGAAAAAAATACATTGGAATAAAACCCAAGAGCTCAAATCTGTTATAATGAGTGGGTCAACCTGTATTTGACAAAGTGATGTCTTGTCCATTTTCACAAAAGGTGTGCTTGTTGACAGCTAGAGAGTTATAATAAGACGTGCAATGCAAGTGGACAGATATAGTTAAAGTATGACAAGGCATACATCAAGAAGGGCACCCCTTTTCTTGGAAGATTATATGGCAACTCATGTTATGAGCCAAACTTTAGCTGCTACAATTGTTTTAAGCACTAGGATAGGAACCATAGGTTTGTGAAGAGGAAGACTCTAAACCATAGTTACTAGGTTCGGCTGGATCTGGAGGAAATCCGGTTCAAACCCAATTTTTTGAAGGGCCCGGATAAATCCGGTACGGTTCGGTCAAATATTAAAAAAAAAAAAAAAACCTAAACCTAAACATGTTAACCCCAAACAATGACATCTCATTTTGATTTGGCTGAGCATTTCAGAAGCCATATTTCAGAGGTCGCAGGAGTCGCAGAGGTCACAAAGGTCGCAGAATTCGAAGTCGTGGAAGTGGTCGCATTTCTCCCCACGAAGTTTCTTAAAAGCTTGGGGTCGTTTTTTTAAATGTGGGGTTTGAATTCTATTAAAGTGGTGGATTTGATTTTTTAATATTGCGGTGGGTGGTTTTTAATTAAGTCGGTTTGTTTAGGTAATACGTGGGGTGTGCTTTTTAAAATAGAGGGTGGTTTCTTTTAATTTAAAGTGGGATTTTATAATAAAGTAGGTCGGTGGCTTTACATATGGTTAGGAGTTTATAAAGGAAGGGGGAAAGTTTTTTTTTTTATTAGATCTTAATTTAGTTTTTAGATATAATTTAAATCTATAAAGGTTTTTAATAATATTTAATTAAATCTTAGTTAAATTATTAGGATCTTTTAATTTTAAATTGGTGGTTAATTTAATTAATTCATCTTAAGGTTTTTAAATTAAATTAATTAATTAATCTTTTTTTGTCTATATACAATAATATAAATATATAATAATATAAGTATATATATTCTGAACCAGATTTTTCCGGTTTTTTTTGAATTTTTCCGAGAACTTGGATTTTCGGATTTTTTTATTCTTCTGAATTTAATCAGATTTCTGAACCTGGTAACTATGCTCTAAACCTGAATTGTAGAATAGGAGAATAAATTGTGGTTCTAGAACAATAATGAGATCCTGAAATATCTGCTGTAAACTCTAGATCTGGAAATTCAAATCTGAAGTCAGAACTGAAATTTGAACTTTTGAAATAACTGCCAAGTATAAACCCAGATCTGAAAACTTAAATCCGAACTGAGACTGAAACACAATATTTCCAAATCTGCTGTAAAGTTTGTATATTCTAAAACTAACAAAAGCATCCATAGGTGCTTGTGAGAGGCCGATAGGCATATAGAAGGATTTATTAGAAGTATTACATTGCTAATAATTGTACTTTATATGTAATTTATTAAATCAAAATCTGAATTCAGTTTTATTGTAAACAAATAATAGTAGCTACTATGGATTGATTCATTCATTTGTGACAATGGATTTACATGTAGAAAAATAATTATTTATTCATAGCAACATCATCCATGAGTGCTTGTGGTAGGTGAATACAAAAATATTTATTAGTGTAAAATAAATAATGCACAAAAAATAACACACTTAATGATATAGATCATGAATGAATTTATGAAAATATGTTAATAATAATAGTAGTGTTCTTGACAATTTGGATTCTACAAAGCAAGATTATGTCATAAAAGTGGATTTAAAAGTAGTTAATAATAAACAACAATTTGCTTGATTTTACAAAAATAAAGAATTGTGAAGTATTAATGGAGAGTAAATACTTGCTTTTAAATTCCTTGTATTTATATGTTTCCACATTTTCCATGCACCCCTAGCATGGCACTTGTAACTTCACAATATTAAAGAAATATAGTGTGATGCATGATTATACCTTTTGTAGAGTTTCCAATTTGTCATATATTGGTAAACTTTTAAGAGAACAATCCATGAGAAATACATTTTTTTATTAAGGATAAAGGTTTTTTGACAGGGACCCTACCTGGTACAACCAAAATAAAGGGTCTTACCACCTAGATATAACAAGTAAGAACAATACAGGACACCCTTAAGACAAAATAGAGCAGCTGCCGAAAAGAGTAGTAGAAACACAACAATACCACAACAAAACTGGAGCAAAACCACAACAAAACTGAAGCAAAATCGCAAGCAGAAATGCAACAAAAACAGACAAAGGCTCGCCCCCTAAAAGAAAAAGCAAACCAAAAATACTACTCCCCCTCATGGCTTTCATATGTATTGTTGATCTAATTGTTACATGGTAGGTGGAATATTGCTTAATAAATACTCTTATACTACATATTAAATGCGTGTCTTTTTCCAATCTTCAATCTACTTGTCTTTCACCTACATATCATTTTATAATAAAATATTTATGTATCTACACCTCTCGTTTACTACATATTAAAACACGTCCGAATCTCCCATCCACCTATCAAGCATATATACAAATAGAGTACTCTCTCATTTCCAATAATAGAAATAAAATTAGCGTATTATCACTGGTAAGTAAGGCAACTCGCTTGCACACATTGTATTGGTGTTGGGAGCTTTCACAACAATTAAACCTCACCCACACCTTGTATGTCTTTTTATCAATATTTCCTTGATATGACAATGAAATTTTAGGGTTTTGCAGTTATAGATATTTTAGATTTATCCTCATCCTGTATGCCATTATCAATATTTTCTTAATAAGACAAGTTTAATGTAGGAAATTTAGGGTTTGCAGAGTTAGGACACATTTTAGATTTGTTTTTAAGGGCATTCAATATAGATATTCCTTAGAGTGATAAGATTCGGTTGAAAGATATTATATGAATCATATAGCTTCAAAAGTATCGTATCTGCTGTTTGTTTCTCCATGTATTTAACAGCAAAATAAAAGTTGAGTGGGAAAAATAGACCCATGTCAAACAAACCCACCAACCAGGTTAAGCGCTCTTCAAAACCCAAAGCAGAACATGGAGAGCAACACATCCTAAATGGCCTTTCAAACTTGTCATTTTCCTTGCATAATAATACAAGCACTTTATTTGAGATCCAAAGGCGTTAACCACGCTGAAACCCAAGTTAACGTTGTAAATTTAGCAGTAATTGGATAGTTGCAGTGAGTGCAAAAGTCGGAGCTCTGCTTTACTAATAATGGTAAAGCAGGGTTCATTTACCACACAAATTTTATCAGATTTTCATTGAAAAATAAAAAAATCATAGGGGGTTTATTGTTAAGAATTTATACAAGCAATAAGATAAAAAAAGCAATACTAGAGCCAAGACAAGATTACGGCGAGCGTGGAAGGGATCCCAGTTGCGCTCCCTTGCTAAATGGGCCACTTTCTGCTGTAAATCATTCAAATTCACGTTGCTTCCGCAGCCGGCCTCGTCGCCCATGGCACTGCTTATATATATGAACGAGCTCCAATTTATATATTTCAACGGCTTAAAAAAGGAAAAAATGAAGTTGCAGGGGCAGGGCAGCGTCTCTGTCTAGTGTTCGACGTTGTATAAAAAATCTGAGAGGGAGAACTTTGAGTTGTAAATCCGGTATTTCATTCGATTCGAATCCGACAACGTAGCATATCCATTCTCAGCCCAAATTTTAATTTGACAAATTCTGTGCTCCTCGACTTCTGCAAAAATTAAGCGTCACCTAAATTTTTTGTGCCGTTGGGAAAAATGCAGTATTGGAGATGAAAAGACAGAATATAACGAAAACAATATATGACAAAATGACTACGACGAAGAATGACTGTTACTCAAGAATTTTAACTTAAGAAAGGCCTATCAGCCAATAAATGCTTTAAACCCAGATTTGAAAACTTAATCTGAACTAAAGAACGAAACACAATATTTCTGAATCTGCTGTAAAGTTTGAATTCTGAAACTACCATGAAAGTGGAAATCTGAGGACTACTATTTAAAAAAAAACAAAAACTGTGACGAATGAAAGATAAATTTTTTCTGAATTTTCGAAAAGTGGAAAGAGATCAAAATTATACTATTGCTGGAAGATAATCTAACAGTACATAGAAATCCTTGCAAGGTATGGAGGCTGTTTCAGGTCCAAAGCGTCATCCAAGAACAGTATGGTTGCTGCCCAGGCTACAACACAGTCTCAAACCTGTGCACAATGAACTAATTTCCCAAAAACATATCATCCAATATTTTTAATATTGGAATATGAAGGTTACAAAAGATTATGCCTCAAACATGGGCTGATCAAAACCTCAGAGTTTGCTACTGAACTTATGTTGTTGATCCAAACAACGACCCAGGTGGCAATTATAGTGGAGCAACTTCGGGAACCATAACTTCTGCACCGTAGCTCCAATTGACTCTGTTCAAAATGCAACAGAAAGCTTGGAACGCGTAGAATATGATGGAAGGGTGCAGAATCTGTTTGGCAAAGTTTGACCCCAAAATCCGCGTCTAAAGGCCTCAAAATGCAATTTTTGTAATGCTGTCTAAAAATAGTAAATTTGCGAAATTATCGCATATGTAATTCTTGGAAGATGAAACACCTCGTCTCCCTCGAGACTGGTGACCTTCCACATTCTTCTAGGTGCCTCTTATTTCTAAAAATAATATATGTAACCTGCAAGGGAAGGGTAGACATCTCCTCATGGAGGTAGCTATTGTAATCACAGTCTTTGAGCTATATATACATCTCTTTTTAGAGATAATTTTAAGCATTATACATCTCTTCTCAGAGATAGCTTTTCTGTTTTCATCTGGCACAATTGTTATTCTGTCCTTTAATTCCGAAACCCCCTTGGAGTGTAATTTGAAACCCCCTTGAGTTTTGGATCAATTGTAGCATTTATCAACAAAAAACTATCTAGCAAATTTCAAAGTTTTAACTGGAATCATGCAGGATTCCCATAAATAAAACCACTTATTTTCAAACAAGTTAAAAGTGAAACTAATTCATTCGTTCAGCTTGTCAGGTGTCTTCCTTCTTAACATCTTTGATCTCTTTCAGGTGGCTGCTTGAAACAAGAGGAAGTTGACTGCCAATTGCTTTATCTTGCTGAAGATTTGGTGTTTCAATCAATGCCAAAGCAAGAATTTATGCGGACATATCAATACATTTTTCATTGGATGATTTACCCTATCAACATCCACCAACCTACTGCTGCTTGCAACTTCTGACTAATGATGCAGTCAAGGATGGGGGTCAATTGAATGACAACCCTGTCCTTGCAGCCAAACCAAAAATTCACTCAAACAATACAAATTCTGAGGTTGAAGACAACTGAAATTGTTTATTACTCAAATCGAAGAAAAATACATTCAGTCATGAGCTAGCATCATTCTGTGGCGTCCTAAAGACAGTTTGAGACTTGCCCTAGACTTAAAGCTTCCTGAATATCAATTTATTTATTGTAATTTGTCAAGATTGAAATTAGCTAGCATTCATCATAGTATCCATTTCTAGCATCGTATCTTTCTCAAATTACCTCCCAAGTTTTCTTGTTTCATTCTCAGATTACAATTCACGCAAATGACCCTTAACCTACTGCTAATAAGCTCCATGGAGATTATCTTTACTTATTCTGCTTTTCTGAGTCTGTTTTTATGAGCAACAAACGAAAAACTCACTCTGGGATCCTCAGAGCCTTTTATAACTCTTACAACTTTGTTCCAAAGATAACCAACCCTTCCTTCCTCGTGGAAAATCAATTTAAAGGGTTGGGTTTTCTTTTTCTTGAACCATTCTTGGCTGATGCCTCCAATCCCCATGTAAGGATCATCATGGTGGTTCAAATTCCTTTGTCTTTCTTGTAACTCCTCCTTTAAAGTCTGTAAATTCCTGTAATAATAATTTTCCTTCCAGCAGCCAATCGTTGCTATGAGGGTGTTTTCTCAACCAGTCGCGGACGTTTAAGTTCATATGCATGATAAAATTATGCGGGCTGGTAGACGTGTTTGCATGGCAAAATCCAAAGTAAGGGAAGCTTGGTGTCTGCCATCTTATTGGCAAGTTGGGTAGTTCCAATAGCTCTCTACGTGGCGATGTTAATGGTTTGCAGAATGTTTTTAACTTGTCAAAACTTGTGAGTTCGTCGGCCTTCAATCTTTGTCCGTTCTGCCAACATGGCAGATGAACGAACAGTGTGGAAATCCATAATGGCGTTCCATTCTTGTTCTAGAGGGAAGGCCTAATAGCTGACTCCATTCCATAGAATCCAGCCAGTCTATTATCAAAAGGTTGTCACCCTTTTTAACATTCAATGAAAAGCCATGGTGCCTGCTTTGTTGATTTAAGTGAAATCAATGATCTGTAAACCTTTTTCGAATCATCAGACCTTGTTAGGTATTAAAATTCTGATCTCTGCCCATTCTTGTGAGGTGGTGCCTTCATCGGATGGTGTTGAAGGCGTTGCTGAATATAAGCAATATCAAGCCTGTGGGCTTCAAAAGCTAAACAAATAATAGAGCCTGCTTGCTTGTTAGTACTGAAGGTTGCTGAGACCTTAGTCTTGTGGCCATTGCCACCATACATTAAGCACGTGGGCTTCAAATACAATGTAAGGCCTATTTTACTACGCCAAGGCCATTATAACTAGTGTTAAGTGGGGACGCATCTCCCTCATTTTCCAGCCATCTTGGATGTTTGAGACGTCTTTGGGATGGGGATTAAACTTTACCTGCAGTTGCATGCACCTTAAACAAAAATATAGAGGGATGCCCCTTGAATTTAGGGTATATGTTGGCATGTAATTTTGCACGAATGCAAAATATGACAACAATGTAAAGGGGACAAAGTCCCTCCTCAATGATGGGTGAGGTTACCCTTCCTAGTTCTAGCCCTTTTGCTTCTTCCGTTGTGTTGGTGAAGAAGAAGGATGGGACAATGAGGATGTGCATTGATTACCGTGCTTTGAATAAGAAGACTATAAAAAATAGGTACCCACTACCTAGGATTGATGAATTGATAGATGAGTTACATGGAGTAGTGTATTTTTCCAAAATTGATTTGATATCTGGCTATCACCAAATCAAGGTAAGGGATGAAAATGTGCACAAAACAACTTTTTGTTGTCATTTTAAATTCTTGGTAATGCCTTTTGGTTTAACAAATGCTCTAGCTACTTTCCAGTCATGCATGAACCATGTTTTTAGTGAGCATTTGAGGAAATTTGTTTCATTTTTCTTTGATGACATTTTGGTGTACAGTAAGACTTTAGAAGAACACCGAAAACACTCAGATACAGTGCTGGAAATTTTGGAACAACAAGCTCTTTTTGCAAAAGAATCCAAGTGTGCGTTTGGAATGACTGAAAGTTTTTACTTAGGACATGTCATTAGTGCCCAAGGAGTACAGGTTGATCAAGGGAAGACCCAAACAATATTGGATTGGCCTCCACCCACCACTTTGACACAGTTGAGGGGATTTTTTGGTCTTTGCATTTACTACAGGCGGTTGTGAGAGGGTTTTCACAACTTTCTGTTCCATTGACTGATTTGACAAAGAAAGGAGCTTTTAGCTGGTCGAAACAACCCAATCAACCTTTGATAAACTTAAAAAGGTAATGAATTTTTGCCCAGTATTGGTTGTTCCTGATTTTTTTATTCCTTCTATGTTAGAATGTGATGATGCATCAGGGGAAGGAGTAGGGGCTGTTTTGATGCAAAAAGAGCATCCCATAGCCTTTGAGAGCTGGAAACTTAGTGAAGTAGAGTGTGGATTCTCTATTTATGATAAAGAGATGTTGGTTATCATGCATGCATTGGTAAAGTTCGACAATATTTGGTTTGTGGTCAAAACTGATCACAATAGTTTGAAGTTTGTTCTTGGCCATAAGGACTTGAATGACAAGCAACAAAAGTGGGTGAGTAAGCTCCAAGCTTATAATTTTGACAGAGTATGTTAAAGGAAAGAATAACGTTGTAGCAAATGCGCTATCTAAAAATCTTTTTCTATGCTCTGCATCTAAAATATCTGCTGATTGGAAAGCTTTAATAATTGCGGAGTATGTAAAGAATGATTACACTAATGAGATCCTTGAGGGCAAAATATAGGATAATAGGTACAAGGTGGTTGATCTTATCCTCTACAAGAATTAAATCTATTTGGTACCGAATCCAAGGTGAAAAACAAAATCTTAAGGGCTTTCCATGAGATACCATTGGCTGGTCATCTAGGGTATTTTAAGACTTACAAGTAGATCAAGAAAAATTCTTTTGGAAAAGACTCAAGGAAGAGGTCCTCCAATACATCAGAGAGTGTATTGTGTGCCAACAAAACTAGTCGAGCATGCTTTTCCAGCAGCTTTGTTGCAGCCCTTACCTATTCCGAATCAAAATCGGGAAATTATATTAGTGGATTTCATCATAGGTCTTCCCAATGTTTAAGGGTAAGTATTGTATTTTTGTAGTGGTTGATAAAAACAATAAATATGCTCACTTCTTTGCTATTCCTAGCGAGTTTAAGGCTCCACAAGTTGATTTATTTTTCAGAGAGGTTTTTAGGCTACATGGATTGCCTAAAAATATTGTGAGTGACAAAGATAGCAGGTTCCTTAGTTTGTTTTGGAAGGAGCTCTTCCACTTGATAGGCGCTTGCAGAACATAGTTGACTTCGAGTACCATTTATCATCCGCATGACATGGATGGGCAACCAAAGATTGTGAACAAGTGAATTGAGGGATATTTGCGAGAAATATGTGGCGGGGCAACAATCAGTTTGGGTCAAATGGCTTTATATGGGAGAGCATTGCTTTAATACCACTCATCACATGTCTCGTAGGTATGACACCTTTCAAAGCTTTGTATGGTTATGATGCTCTTTCCTTTGTGGATTTGGTATTTGTAGATAGTAGATTGCAAGGGCAAGAGACTTGGTTACCACAGAGCCAAGATATATTGAGAATGCTCGAAGAGAATATCCAACAAGCACAAAACCGGGAAAAATTTTATGCAGGCCAACACTGCATTGAGAGGGCTTTGAGGTTGGTGACATGGTTTTCCGAGGTTGCAACCCTATAGGCAGTCTTCTCGAAGAAGAGTGGAGCTGAAAAAGCTCAAACCTCACTTTCATGGACCATATTGGATCAAGTAGAGGATAGGAGAAGTTGCCTATGAGCTGGATTTATCGAGTAGAGTAAGATACATAATGTTCTCCGTGTGTCATGCCCGAAAAGGCTTTGGGAAATCATATTTTTCTTCCTTCGAATTTATTTCCTTGGATGATGAAGGCAAACTTATTTTGGTTCTGAAGTAATTTTGGATTTCAGGAAAAGAAGTTAAGGAACAAGATTATCACAGAGTATTTGATACGTTGGAAGTATTTACTGTAGAGGATGCTACTTGGGAGGGTGCTGAAATTCTTAAGCATCTCAACCTCAATTGCACGAGGGCAAGCAATTTTGGGAAGGGCAGATGAAATGTCCCCTTTTCAAAATTAATTTATTTTGGATATCTAAAGCCTATTTTTATTATTTTTTGTAGGCTAAGGCGAGCTTAAAAGAGGAAAATAAATTAAATAAGTGGCCCAAGGGTATTTTTCATATTTTAATTGGAAAAGGACAGGTTGAATTATATTTAAAAAGGCAAAAATATAATAAAATAATAATAGAATGATATACTTCTATTATTAGGCACCAAATTTAGGATAATAATTAAATAAAGCAGTCTATAATGGGGGTGCAAAGGATAGAGTGGGCTGCATGAGAAATCAGATCATATTTTAAAGGTAAAGTGAAGATAAAGATTTTTAATATTGCATATTCATATTATTAGGATGGGGCGCCAATTTGAAGAGAATAAAGTTATTATTTTATTTGTTTATGGAGCATGCATGTATTTCCAGAAGGGGCACCCACTTTGGAGAAGGATTGGAGGTTATAAAGGCAGATTTGGGGTTTATTGTACATTCATCTTGGAAAATTATCAACTACATATTTGTCTGCAAGTAGCTTCTGCTTTTGCATCTGTAATAAAGGATGAAAACCCTCCTTTACACACAGATTTGAGGACGAAATCCCTCACATCTTAGTTGGGTAATTCCTATTAGGGGTTACAGGGACAATTCAGGGCACAAGTGTTCCGCCAGTTCAACTCCAAAACAATTGTAGTCAGACACTGGTATTTTATTTTAGCTGGTTCATAATCAATAAATAAAAGACTATTTTGACTCATTATGGTTTGTTGTTTTTATATAACAATAAATTATCATTATTGTTATAAAAGTTAGTTTGTTATACTACTGGCCTAGGGTTTAACAAAATATCCAGGTTTATTAGAAAGTTTATTTTTTCAGGATATTACACCTTTGCTTTTGCACTCTTCATGCCTCGTAATCGTGAAGGTTCTCAATTCTATGACACATTGGGCTATACCTAGACATTGTTTGGAAAGGTGTCCTCCCTAGACTTATGTTCACTGAATTTTATGCAAACTCAGCTTGTCGTAGGACTAAATCCCATTGGCTTGGCTAGTTCTCTTGCAAGACATCTCAACAAATTTCCAAGGTTTCTATTCACTTCTTTAGTTTATGTATCTATTTGTGTATGATAATTTGAATTGAATTGCCATTCATTACCCAAATTTCTCCACAATGTTCCCAAAAATGACCAACGAATTTTGTATCCCGATCAAATACTATGGGTTTTGGCAATCCATGTAATCTTACTACTTTTAAAAATAATTTGTACATGTTAGTAGCGTCATTAGTCCTTGTGCACCCAATAGAATCTTGCCATCATTGAAAATCTATTTACAACAATAAAAGCAAAGGCATTACCTTTTTGGGTGTGAGTCTATTCCAACACAAAGTCCATGGTTATATCCTCCCAAGGTCTTTTTGGTATAAGAAATGGTTTGTTCAACCCTATATTTTGGCTTTTACTTTGTTAAGCTGGCATACTCAACAATTTTGCACAAACTTTCCCACATTCATTGCCATCCTTGGCAAATAATAGCTTTCATACAACTGCCCCAAAGTCTTATTTGTGCCAAAATGACCTTCCAATCCCCCACTATGCATTTCCATCATCGAATTCTCTGCATTGATCCTTGAGGTATACCAAACTGCTGTCTTTTGAACAACATTCCATCTTGCAAAAAAAAATCTACCATGACCCTTGTCCATGCTAATTGGATTCTTGCATGTTGCCCAATCATCCTTGAAGTCAGCATCCTCCTTATGCAATTCCTTCATGGAATCAAATCCAATTACTTCCACCAACATCGTAGTCAATAAAAAAATTTCTACTCAAAGCATCGAAACTTTGTGATATAAAAAACTAGGGTTTAATCTAATTAAGAGAAACACTAGTGTTAAAATGATCTAGAATCCGAAATACAGTAATATATAATAAATTTTCAGATTCTAGAAACATGCAATGATCAATTATTTGGATTATTTAAACTCCAGAAATTTGATAGATGAAAGTGCAAGTTAGGGTTAGAGAGGATTGCACTTTGATTTACTAGTTTTGGATACGGATCGGAGGACTGCGACAATGGATTTGGGTCGTGCAAGTTGCAAATCGGCTTTGTGTAAAATTGGATGACCCAACATTGTACAATGGACAATTTTGGCAGTCTGGAGAAGAATTGCACGGTGCTTTTGACTTGTTTGGCCGATTTGACTGTGTAACTTTGCGCCCAAATCAGGTTCTAGCACTTTGTGATCTTTTGCGTTCCGGGTTCCTAATTCGTGCTCAATTTGTCATGATCTTCTTCAAAACCCTAGCTCTGTCTTTTGAAGGCACGAAAAAGGGGTTAGTCCAATTGGGTTGGACTAACCTCACCCCACCCTCAGTGTGTGATAAGTATTGCACTATGTACCAATACTTCGAAAAGGGATCAAATCTCACATAGTTCTCCCTCCCAGTGAATGTGTGCGAATGTATAATAAATAATGTGTTGGTAAGATCCTAATAAGGCCTCCAACACTTGGCAATGATCTTTGGTGTAGGATGTAGCATGTGATAATGACCTAGGGAAACCATATAAGATGTATTCAAACTTGGTAGTTGTTGATATGCTTCAAGGTGTGATTTTGCAATAGTAGTAGTCCTTTCGGGTGCTTTGTTGTGATCTCCTAGGTAGTCCAAAATGTAAGAGACAAGGCCCCTCAAATTGGTGAGGTGATTGTGCTTTTATATCGGCTTGTGTGAAAGATTTTCTCTCTCAATCGACCTTAAGTAGAGTGGGATCACTTGTGCATTTGAAAAACTGATTGTTGCATGAGCGGAGGGAAAAACGTGGACTTGGGACAAAATTATCAGCCGATTTTGACTTTGTAAGGCAATTTTACGATGAGAAAGTTCATTTGTGTTCTAAAAGATGAAAAAGTGGTCATGAGTTTGAAGATTTTTATTGTATACAATAAATAGGTTTTTGACTAGTCAAACTGAGTAACAAGCATGACCTAGTGGTTATGGAGTGCTAATTGAGCAAAATGCGTGTAGGAATAAGTCAATTAAGTGCACAAATGGGAATGGGTTGAGATAAATGCCAAATGATTATTACCAAGTGTCATATGTCCAAATTTAGGGTACTAAATTTGCCACCATTTTAATCTAGTAATTGAAAATTTCTTGATTAAAATAAATTAATTGAATCGTAAACATTCCAAAAGGACAAGGTATGCACAAGGCTAGAATGTGTGTTCCCTTTTTTTGGCCGTACATGTGAACATGCATGTCACATGATAAAAATAAGTAAAATAACATAAATTGAAATTAAAGCATGAAACATGTATACCTTTACATACAATCTCAAAGGAGGATGAAAATGCCGTATGTAAGATTTTTTTGGCAATTGAGCTTGCCATAAGCTATCGTAGCGATTGAGTCTGCAATGTGAGCCAAAATGTGTGCATTTGAGCCTTCCATAGGGCTGCAATGTGTGTATTTGAGCCTGCCATGTAGCCAACCTGTGTACATTTGAGCCTGTCACATTGCCAACTCGTGTACATTTGAGCCTGCCACGTAGCCAACCTGTGTACATTTGAGCTTGCCATGGGGCCAGTTTGTCTGTGATCTTGATATAATAGCCATAAGTATCATGATTCGTCATGTTCAAAGCTTTGCTATATGTTTAAGATAATTGTGTGAATGTCATCATATGATGTCAACTGAAGCAATGTATTTGTAATCTGGATGAATTTGTTAAAAAAAGCTCATAGTATACCCCCTTATGAGATGAGGGATGCTGCAAATGATCACTTAGCTCAAAAGAGAGTGTTAATCGTATAAAGTGTATAAGCAATAATATCAATGATATAAACAATATCTTGTGTAGAACTCACACTAAAATAAGTAGTAGTGTTCATAAGATTAAGCATTTAAGCAAAAACATTATGTATCATTAAAAGAGTGAAACTTGTCATGAGAATGTTCTGGTAATTTTGCAAGATAGCATAGCAGTGATAGGAAGAGTAGTATGAAAAAACACACAACTCGATGCCTAATGGATCCATATTGATCTATGACACGACTTGACCCAACATGACATGACAAGCCTATCATAAAGAGACAACTGGTAAGACATGACTGATTTGACCAGTGTTAATAGTGTTAGTTGTCAGCTCGTGTATGCAAAAACAAGTATGTAATAAACAATGATATGTAGCCAAGTATGTAAGAAACACTGATATAATCATGATAGTATAACAAGCAATGATCCTAGAGCCAGTGTGTAAGAAGCAATGAAATTATCAACGTGTAATAAGCAGTGATATAACCATAAAGTGCAACCAATGGGCCTAAAGATATAGAATGTAGCAATCAAAGTGCCATGAGCAATGTGTTATAAGAAACGATCTATCGGTCAATGTGCTAGAAGCCAATGTGTAAGAAGTTATGTGAACAAACAATAATTGTAATGTAAATCAAACATTAGGCATAGAGCTAGAGATGCCATCAAACAATGTGTGCTAAGCAAGTATGTCAATAATTTGTGTATTCTGAACAATGTGTAGCATTCGCAATGTGTGTCAAAGACAATGTATGTTGTAAGAAAATTATGTCATAAACTGTGTTTCTAATGAAAATAACTCAAACAAGATAAACAATGTCATAGGATGTTTGTTCCTGTCAATAGATGTAATAAGTAACGTTTCATAGGATATTCGTTTCTGGACTAAACACATAACAAGTAATGTGTCCAGGAAATTGGAGGGTGGTAGTTACCCAATGCGAGTGAGCAAAAGTGAAGAAGCAATGGCAGATCACTCATAGACAACAATATATGAGCAAATATAGCATAGATCGTACAAGTACACAAAGCATAGAGAAAACAAAACACAGAACATACAAATGTACAGAGCGAAACACAACATGTAGCATACAAGTGCATGGAGCAATTAGAGTGATCTCATAATAATCAAAGCATAGAATGAGACAAATGCATAGAGAAATCAAATCAGTCAATGTCGCAAAGTAATTAAAGCATGTAATCACACAAGCGCACAAAATAGTCAAATCAATCACTGTTGTCATAATTTGCATACTTGTACTCGACCAATGCTCGACAGACCCTAAAAAAATTTGACTTGGCAAAAACTCAACAATACTCGACAACTTAAACAATACATAATTTTATTAAAAACACAAATTTTATGCCAAATATAGTTACAAAAATGTATCAAATGAGTTTGTAAAATGTGGGGAAGTGTTTTCTATTAGATTTGAATACAAATAGAGCACAAAATCACATCATCATGTGAATACAACAGCTCGTTGATAAGTCTTATGAATTTATGATGATTGTCATCATAAATGGTATATCTATGCAAGTTGCAAATTACAATAATTTATGGTTTCCAAAACTCGTGAAAATAATAAATTGGAAACCAACAAAAAACCTGGCCAAAAACTCACGAGTAATTGCCAAAACTTGCGACTATTCACCAAAACTCACGAGTAATTGCCAAAAATTTGCGAGTATTCGAAAAAATACTCTTTAGACAGGTTTGGTGAGTTTACTCACCCAGCTAAAAATATGGCGAGTACTCACCGACTTGGAGAGTACTTGCCGAGTTTGTAAACTATGCCTGTCGTGAAGCAATCAGAGCATGCAGTCACACAAGTGCACAGAGTTGTCAAATCAGTAACTATTATAAAGCAATTAAAGCATGTAATCACACAAGTGCATAAAGCAGTCAAATCAGTCAATGCTGCAAAGCAATTAGAATATATAATGACATAAGTAACAGAGCAGTCAAATTAGTCGATGTTTTAAAGCAATCAAAGAGTGTAACACTCAAGTGCACAAAGCAGTCAAATCACACAATATAGAGAAGCTTAGAAGCAAACATGGAAGTTAATTAGTATAGGAAACAGTCTCGGTAGTCAAAATAGGAGCCCTTGGCCAATAGTAGTGAACTTGTACGAACAATTAATGATAAATACAAGTAAACAGGGAGCATGGTCAAGTCAATGTCTAGAAGCACGCAATGTGATCATCAGATAAAACATGATATAGCATGCATGGTAAGTAGTAAAACAATGTGGTGCTTGTAATGGACTAGTGCAAAACGATGAGATCGTGATAAACTCAGTTATGTAGATGCCCCTAGTGTAGGTATATTTCCACCTGGTAGGCATCCCATGGGATAGAAGGTTGTAATAAGCCGTAATGTGCTAAAGATGTGATCAAAATAGTGATCGGAAGTGATTTCTCTCCTCGTCTTTCTAGTCACTGACAACCTAGACAAATCAGCAAGGATGCATTCCCGTTTTGATCATAGGAGTTTGTTGTCTTAGTCTTACTGCGCATTGTATGCATATGTACTTTTCCCTATTATTTTACTGAACAGAAGTGGCACTATTATGACCATTTCATGTGTTTAAATGTGTAATGGTTGCTTTTGCATTTGTACAATTTGCAACCCTATTTGAACATATCTGTCTAGTTTAAATAGTTGTAGCATTGTTCTCCTCACAATCTCTTGGGCTCAGTGCAGATCATTGGTATTAGAACTACAAATCTCGCACATTGCCTTGTCATTAGTCCTTCACACTAAGTCAAGAGACTCAATATTAGACACATGCCCACCTCTTTGCTATTGTAGACACTAAAATTTGGTAACTTGTTCTTGTGCAGTGCCAAGATTGACCATTTTCCCTTTGTAAGTCAAATGCTCACATTTGGAATCCAATCTCCTCATCTCTCTAGCTCTTCTTCAACTTGCTTATCTTTGTACTTTGCTATGTCGTCAACACTCGAGAATATTATTTAATCAAAACAATATTAAACTTCTATTCTTCACGACACTTTTTGTTTTGAAAATGTATGGAAGGGTTGGAATGTGAGGTCTAGTCTCGGCTGACCTATATGGTCCCACCCCTTCACATTCATTGACTCTAATTTCAATTTCAAATCCTTATTTGGGTCGTTTCATCTCTCAGGTGGTCGACCTTATTAGAATATTTCACCTATGGAAGGCTATAAAAGCATGTTAACATCACTTTATAACTTGGCACTGTTGTAAGCTCCTATTGCAAATATATTCCAAAAGCACTCCAAGGGTTCCTAAATCTGCCCAAATCAACTACACATCATCTAGAGTAGTCACTACTACAATCTGAAGCACTCAACTAGGTCAAAGAATCTAACTTCCTCTATTTCCAAGCATGTAAAGGTCATAGAGCCATGTTTTTGCAAGAGAAATGTCACTTCAAGCATTGCAAAATAGTTTCAATCAACAGAGGGTTTGGTCACATAGCTGGAACTCACCACATCTCACTACTACTGTTCTACGCAATTGGCATGCTACCATGGTGTCAAGAGGCACGAGGGCATCCTAAGGGGGTTGGTAAAGCTATTTACACCTGCACAAACACCTAGGAGAACTACATGAGGTATGATCCCGCAATGAGCATATGTAGTGCAACACTTAGATTGGTTCAAGCAATTGAGATTCGACCGCAAGGGTAGTCCACCTCATCGAAACATATGTTTTCTCCTTTTGGTTGCGATGCTCGATGAAGGATTCTGCAGGTTGTTAGGGTTTTCACTTTGTTGCAGGTGATTATAGGTCATCCGGAAGTTGTGCAAACAAGAACAACATATAACGGATATCATTTCTAGACAAGCAAAACACATAAAGTTATATGTCAGATTGTCAAAAGGTGCGAGATTTATGCAGTCCCAAATCAAGATCGGTAGATTAGGTTTGAACCGTACATAAGTTATACGATCTTTCTCTGTTGGGTTTTTTCAGCCCATAACTTCCACTAAAGCACTTACAGGTTCCAAATCAGCCTGTTACACTATCCCGCACATCAAAATCCTCTTTGTTTGCCTTGAACAACTAAGTCTATCTCTCCTCTTGTGTATTTGAGAAAATACTTATCGTTTATCAATTGTTTCAATCATTTCAAGTTTGAATGCATTATTCGATTGTGTATGATTAATGTTGGAAGTTAATTAGATCGAGAATGGTCTAGTCTGTTACAAACTCTTACATCCTTTATAGTTGTGTACAATAACATTCTAAATTCTAATTAGGATGTAAGCAATCGTTGCACTCATGGGCAAAACATATAGGAATGTGAACAACCCCGGATAAACCATCCCTCTCGAATCCTTGGATGAGAACAAGTGCTTACGCTTGAGGAGATTCAACATCTCGAGCACCAAACTCAAAAGTTGCAAGATGCTCTCTAGTCCATGGAGAAAGGCTTCAATCTTATCATGCAACTATCACATCTATGACTCTAAGTGTTTGCATTGCCGCCCTTGTCCTCCAAGGCATTGTTCAAGCCGAGGATAGACACTTTCAAGTCATTCAATGTCTACAACAAGAGCTTTCCGCAAAGTAAGAGGAACTAGCGTGCCTCATACCAATGCGCACAATTTGAAGTGCCTGATCAAATAGCTATTAGTGCACCCTTATTCCCGATCGAGAAGCTGTGATGTGCAAAAATGATAGATGAGAACATGGTAAGCCCATTATTCCCCCAATCTAGTTCAACATACTTGTTTGGCAGTTTTGAGAAGCACACCAAAGGCATTGGTTTTAAGTTGCCGAAGAAAACGGGTTATGAAGGCTAGGGCCTAGGCAAAATAGACCAAGGCATCACATAACTCCCTCTAGATGGAGATGCGATCGCACAACATGGGTCTTTGTTACACTTGGTTGCGGTCAGCAAACAAAGAAGGCTTCATAGAGTTCTCCCTATAGTTCTTGCTCCATCTTTAACACCTACATGTAAACTCATGCTTGGATTCGGTGTACACGCACATTGACATGTGCATTAGTTACATGCATGCATTATAAAAGTGGCATGTTATGTTCAATAACTAATCGATGAATCACCCTTTTTATGAACTCCTATGTTTGATACATCCACACTTCCTCCAAAGTCTACTCCTCGATGTGTTAGATGCGTATTGGTGGTAGCTTTAGGTATCAGAGGCCCCGACTTGCTTGCATTGCTTTGAGCTCCTTTCTCCCATTGAATTAAGTGGATCCCAAGCTTCTTCTTCTCTTGAACGTTCTTTGGGTGAAGCAAAACTATGCTCTAGGCCGTGCTATACTTTCATCAAAGGGCACTCCTTCCATGTGAGAGTCATCCTTGTGCCATTCTTGATATGGTCGGGTCCTCATGACATCCTTTTGACTTGGCTCTTTGATGAAGTCATGGCTAGGGGTCCCAATGAAAGGATGCCTTAGACCATGCAATCCATAATTTTAGAGTTAGATCCTCTTGAATTAAGGTCTCAAGCACAATTATAACAAGAAATAATAAAAACTTCTATTGGTGTGAGGAAAATATTACAAACTAAGGCACAATGGTGTTACACTCCAATGACAGGCTTATGACAAGACCTTGTAAGAATCATCTAAGAATTCCAATCCTATGACCTATTATAAGCTTGTAGACTCTGCAAAGCTTCTAAAGAAACTTGGCTAAACTCGACAACCTCACAATAGATGCCTAGATCACATTCCACCGAATGAATGGATAGATAGATAGATGGCTTACACGCTCACAAATCCCTTCTATTTATAGAATTTTTAGGGACATAAGCGGGAGAACAAAGATACCTTTGCAAGTAAAGCTACCTTGCAAACATTCCTCAGAACACCCTAGATCGCCATTGATCTTCCCATAAAATCTTCTTTGTTATATCAATCTCGTATTAGATCATTTGATTTTTCCTTGGGCATAAAAAATGGATCAAGGTCTACATGAGCCTTCCTCTAAATGTATTGATTTTGATAGGAGATTTAGTCAGATGAAGATCCAATCATGGCAGTATAACCTAGTGGTCTTGCATGATTACAAGGCATCACGACATTGATAGTGTTAGGAGGCATCCAAAAAGCTACTTGGCATCATCAAAGGCCCATGTGGTGTGTGCAAGGTTTCATGGCTTTTGTGCACAAGAAACAAGCGCTCTGTAGCATGGGACAAAGTATTGTGCGGTGTTGATGGGGGTTCTTGGCATAGATAGCGCTGCGTGGCGCATTCATTGTTTTGCGACTAAGTACAGGTCTGTGTAGCGAGGTTAATCCTTCGCTGCTTGGATAGGCATTTGTGGCTTCCGCAAAAGTTGGTCAAGGCACTAAGGTTTATGCGGCATGCTCACAAATGGTGTGACATTGTGCAAGTCTTTATTCAACTAACCCTAAATGTTTTTGGTTGATACATGATTTCTTGTGAACCCAGATGCTCCATCATACACCTCAAGAAAGAAAAACTTGAGCGTGTGCTCAAGTGTGGTCTTGAAGGTTTTTAATGGAATGACTAAGTCCAACAATCTCTATTTCACTAACCCAAGACGCATCCCCGACTTCATCGCCTCTCCATTTTGCCAAATATTCCTTATGCTCCTTTATGTGCATTATCTACACTATGCAATCATTTAGAACGTATTTAATTTTTTTGCGCCTCTAATCGGTAGTTGGTGTTTCTAATCTACTTTTGCTTGCCGTATGTTTCTCCACTTGTCTACCCCTCAAAGTATAGTTATAGATCCACTATATAGAAGATAGGTGAAACTCTATGTTTCCAGGATACGGATGTGTACGGGTTCGATACGCAGATACTTCAATTTTAAAAAACCCTTGGGTACGATACATTTTGGATATGTTCGTACATATATATTAAAAAAAAAATATATATATATATATATATATATATATATATATATTGTTTTTTAAATATAAAACATAAAAATAGAGTGCAATCTAATCTATATTATAATGAAGAGTCATTTGAAGTGACAATGGAAAATGCAGACGAGTAGATGCCTGTTCTGCCATCCAGCAATAGCATCATTACAAAACTAAATGTTAGCACAGGCTTAAATATAAAATGTCATAGCTTCAATACTCTCCCCCTTTTGTGCCAGCAAAAAAGGGAAGCTGGCAATCCATAAGCCATCTGTATCAGGTCAATTTCTTTTTATTCACATCCAAGTGCCACAACACCATGATTGAAGAAAGAATTTTGAGCCTGATCACCGTAAATTCAATGCTTATAAACAACATATGTGCATTGCAGTCATCAGGCTTACAACAAAAATGAAAGAATCGATTAATATATTGTACAACATAGTCAGCAGGTCTGGTAGCCATTCTCAGATCTCTCTTGTCAATAAAAGAATTGGCCAATTGTCACTTGTAAATTATTCATCATACCACTAACTTTTAGCTTCCGTTTATATTGCTATTTGTCAAATAATCCCCTGAAACTTAACCCACGTCATTCTGAGGATGATATGAGATGATAATGCCCTTGTCTTGTCTTCAGTCCTCCGCAATTGAACTGGCCTGACTAGCAAAAAACAACCTTTGGCGTATTTAATCTTGGGTTCACCATGGGTACGTCTGGACGTACCTGAAAGAAACTGTACATACCCATCACGTATCCGTGCACTGCACGGATACGTATCGAGAAGGGTGCACGGGGGGCTAGGGGACGAACCACGACAACAAAGGTGAAACATCTATCTCTTTCGACAGCTTTATCTCATACGCGGTCTTTGCAAATTTCCTTAGGACTTTGCAAGGTCTAATCTTCTTCCACTTGAGTTTATTATGTGTTTGTGTAGGTGTGCAAGAATTGAATCTCCGACCTCAAACTTGAAGTGTCTTCTCCTCAAGTATGTGCATGCCTTGTATTGCACATCGGCTTTGCTCCTATTGTTTGTGCACTTGCTTGTGCACTTCCTTCAATGAAAACCTTTTTGCTTCGCTTCTCGCGTGCAACTCTCATAGCTCCACAACTACTCGGGGACTTATCCCATAAATAGTTTGGAAAGATGAATTCCTAATGCTTCTTTTTACAAAGTTCTTTTAAGCAAACCCCACTTGTCTAAGAAATGAATCCTATGTTCTGTCTGCTCTCCTACCAAACATCGCAACAAATTGTCAAGACACTCGTTGACAACTTTAGTTCGGTCATCCGTCTGTGGGTAATATGCAAAACTCAACTATAATTTTGTGTTTAGTTTCTTCCAACGCCAAAAGTGGCCAACAAACTTAGTATCTCTATTAGATACAATGTTATACAAAAATCCATGACATCATTGGTTTTCTTACAAGTAATAAAATGAGGCATTTTGAGAATCTATTAACAACAAAAATATAGATTCACAACCCTTATGTGTTCTGGGAAAACCCAAAACAAATTCCATACTTAGATGCTCCCAAGGTTTCTCAAGTACTGGCAATGGTTAGTATAAGCTGTGTATTCGACTTTTCCTTTTGCCAATTGACATACTTGACATCTCTGCACATACTTGCGCACATTTGTAGCCATTCGTGGCTAGAAGTATCTCTCACTTATTTGTGCCAAGGTCTTATCTATCCCAAAGTGATTAGCTAATCCTCCACAATGCTTTTCTAGGATCAAATTCTCCCTCGTTCCTCGCAACATGTAGAACTATATGCCTTTGAACAACCCTCACTGCAAGAAGTAGTCCAACCAAGCCATGTGATCGACACTCATTGGTTCTGTTCACGCTCTCCATGTTTTTCTGAAATCTTAATTTTCTGCGTAGAGTTCCTTCATCATCTCAAACCCGCCACCACTTGCATCTCACTCATTAAGATGCATCTTTTACTCAATGCATATGCAACTTTGTTTGATTTCCCACTTCTATGCTTCAAAACAAATGAGTTACTATAAGAAAGTTCAACCCATTTCACTTGTCGTTGATTTAGCTTGCCTTGGCTATTTATGAATTAGGTGCTTGGTGGTTTGCGTATAACACAAACTTCTTAGGCAACAAGTAGTGCCTCCACTTCTTCAGAGCTTGCACTATGGCATAAAATTCTTGATCATAAATTGAATATATCCTCATTCAATTTTTTCGCTAAAATATGCATCCGGTCTTCCCTCCCGACTCATCATAGCTCTAATGGCTACTCTACTCTCGTCACAATCGACTTGAAATATAGTATTGAAATTAGGCAAGGCCAACACTAGTTGCTTTGTGAACTTTTTTTTAATCTTGAAAGCCATATTTTAAGTCTAAAGTCCACACAAACTCCTTGTCTCCCAGCATCACCTTTGTCATCATCGGTGCACAAATTTCGTTGAATTCTCGATGAACTTCGATAAAGAGCTCGCCAATCCATGGAAGTTTTGTGCCTGTGACATTCTTGGGTGATGGCGTATTCACTACAACTCACACCTTCTCAGGATCTATCTTCCACCCTTCTTGAGATATTACAAATCCCAAGTATACCAACTCTCTCTCTTCACAAAACTGTATTTCTTGATTCACAACTACTCTCATAAATGCTCTAACACTTTCCGCAAATGGAACAAGTGCTCTTCTTTCATTTTGCTAAAAATTAGAATGTCATCTAGATAAACAATGCCAAACTTACCTAAGAAAGGCTAACACTTCGTTCATTAACCCAAATGGCATGACCAACCACCGACAATCTATCCGACATTTTGAAAGTAGTATTCCACTCATTTCCTTCTCTTATCCTGATATGATGATATCCACTCTTTAGATCAATCTTTGTGAGATATCTTGCTCCACTCAAAGAGAACATCGAATCGTCCATACGCGTGCAATGGAAATCTATACTTGAAAGTAATTTAATTGATGGTTCTAGAATCCATGCACATTCTTCCCTCTCCTTCTTTCTTTGGTGCCAATATCGCAAAATCTGCGTATGTGCTCAAAGATTTGCTGATAATCCCCTTCTCAAGTAACTCTTGCACTTGCTTTCTCATCTCCTTGTTCTCCATAGGTGTCAACCTATATGTGGCCTTGTTTGGTAAACTAGACCTTGGTATCAAGTTCATCTAATGACCAGTATTGTGCGTAGGTGGTAAACCATCCAGAATATTCTTTGACATGATATTTGCATACTTGCTTACCATCTCATTCACTTCACGTAGGATTTCCTCTATTTGCACGGCCTTGCCCGCCCCATCTTTTGCATGAGCCTCATAATAAACACAAAACATTTGCTAACCCCTTTCACAACATTTAGGAACTCCTTTCCTGAATTTAACAATATCTGTTGACGAATCTCCACCTTTACTCTTGCAGCCCTTAATGGATTATTGGTGTGGCCATCATGTACCTCTTTCTTGTCATATCACCAAGGTCGACCAACAACACATGGCATTAGATCACACATGACATCATCTTCATATGCTCCAATCTTGATACACACTCCGCATTGTTCATTCACAAGAAACTAATGCTCTTTCAACAACCACGACACATGGGTTATGGGTGTGCGGTGCAATTTGAGAACAAGCTCCTCAACCATCTTGTTAGAAAAATATTATCCGTAATAATCAATTTGCAGCACTCACCTATTGATTTGCATATGGTTTCAAACATATTCTTTCTTTATGTGAGCACATTTTCTTCCTTCTGAGGCTTCAATAACACCCTCTTCTTCATGAGATCTTCTCCATGTTCGGGTCTTCCTTCACATGATGAGCAACATGATTCTAGCATTGTTTCTCCTTTTACAACTATTTAGCATGGCATGTGGACATTTACATTCACGATGTCCAGTCTCTTGACAATAGAAATAGGTTACGCAATCCTCTACCTCTTCGCTTCCTCTTCTCTCGAATGAAAATCTACCTCCACCTCTTTGTGCATGACTTTGCTCATGCGAAGATCTTGCTTCACCTTCATGCGAATGATTTTGTGTATCGCTGCAAAACTTCCCCTTCTACATTGGAAATTTCCTTTTCTTCACACACTACTTTGTTGTCTACGGGAAATTTTTTCTCTCGCCTTCATTGCAAATTGATAGGCCTCCTCCACAGATCTCAATTTGTTCCTACTAAACTCATCTTGAATGAAAACACAATCCATTAGCATACCTTGAGATCTTTTCGCATTGTCTTCTACATGACTCGCTCAGATAGTACAGAGCCTGGACAAATCTTACCTTCTCGGGATCTTCTACACCTTCATATTGAAAGTACTTTTCCATCTCCGTGTTCCAGTCAACGAGCTCTTCTCGATCTAAGCTCCTAGAATAACTTTGAACTTCTATCTTTGGCTTACCGCTAATCCTCGATCGTGTGCAAGCATCTATGTCCTTGATTGTTAACATGCCCTGTTTGAGTATCTTGGTCTTCAAGTGATCTTTTTGCGTGCTTAATATCACTCGCATCATCATCCATTGCTACTCCTCTCTGCATTACGCGGTTTCCATAGCCTCCAAATGGGCTTGTACTTCTCCCATCATCTCACCCAAGTCTGCATGTCTTGGCGCACTTTTTGTTTTGGAGGCCATTCTTTGTGCCATTACTATTTCCTCACAAGAACTCACTCAACAAGACTCTGTGATCTACACCTAGCCAACAACCTGGATCTTTGGAAGATGCCTATAACTACTTTCTACCCACACCCACTAGTATGGAAAGTAGCAAATCTAAAGGTTACTAGGTGATGTTGTCACACTCAAACACACTAGACTACAACAAAACCTAAAATCCAAATTGGTGCCTATGCCAATCTTTTCAATAAAACTTACAAATCTTTGCTTTGATACAAGATTGATGTAGTTGTGGTTAGGGGTCCCAATGAAGGGATGCCTTGGACCACACGCCACAATTTCAAAGTTAGATCCCACCAAAGCAAGATCCCAGGCACAACTATAACAAGAAACAATAAAAATTGCTTCATTAATATGAGGAAAAGATTACTGACTTAGGCACAAATTCTCTACGAATTCCAATCCTACGACCAATCCTAAGCTTGCAGACTCTACAAAGCTTCTACAAAACATTACCTGGCTCAACTCGGCAACTTCATAATAGATGCTCATATCACATTCCATTGAATGGATGGATAGATAGATAGGTACCTTAGATGCTCACATATCCCTTCTATTTATAGAATCTGTAGGGACATAGGCGGGAGAACAAATATACTGTTGCAAGTAAAGATACATTGCAAAGATTCCTGATAATGCCCTAGATCGCCATTGATCTTCCCATGAAATCTTCTTCATTAGATCAAGCTCTATCAAATCATTTGGTTTGTCCTTGGGCATAAAAAAATGGATCAAGGCCCACTTGTGCCTTTCTAATTGTATTGATGTTGTCAGGATATTTTGTTAAGCGAAGATTCAATCATGGCAGCATAAGGTAGTGTTCCCGCAAGATTACAAGGCTTCGTGGCATCGACAATGTTTTGTGGCAGCCAGAATGCTGTGACATCATCAAAGGCTTATGCAGCGTGCATAAGGCTTCTCAGCTTCTGTACACAATAAACAAGTGCTCTGTGGCATGGGATAAGGTTTTTTGCGGCAAGTTTAAGCCTTCGCAACTTGGATAGGCATGTGCAGCTTCCGCAGAAATTGGTCAAGGAACTAAGGTTTACATGACATGCTCATGAGTGGTGCAACAATGTGCAAGTCTTTATTCAACTAACTCTAAATGTTTTTGTTGATACAAGATTGTTTGTGAATGCGGATGCTCTTGCAGCACTCTCCCCTCCTCATTGTGTCTTCCTCATTGAGCACCAAATGTTTTACTTCTTTATAACTATGCAACTTGAGCTCCTTCTCATCTTGGCTTTCCTTTTTCATCATTAGCTTTGGGGTCCCCTTCCTTTTTCTACTTTTGTTGCAAGTCTATCTCCACCATACTCCTACCTTTTGCTTGGCTCGTGCGTGGTAGGGGTGGTTTAGCGCTCGTTTGTAGGTGTGCAAAATCTGAGTCTACTAACACTTCTATACTCCAAATGGGATTTGTGTGACAAAAGATTTATCCAAAATGGGATCTGTGTGACAAGAGCCTCGAGGTTTGCACAAGAACTGCTATTTGGCCTCCTTTGATCAAATGTAGGTAGACAGCAAAAATTCCAATAGATTGTTGTTTACCCCTCACTGCCGTACATCCATCGCGCGGGTCTAGACTTTGTGAATCTCGTTAAGCATTGCGAGATACTCCTCCATCCATGTCACTCCTCGACTAAGATTTCTTTTGAAATTAGTGGCATAAGCTGCCATCCATTCATAAATATGCGCTAAGAGCTCTATGAAGAAGACCTCATATGATGGGTCGTAAATCTCTTGCTTTAGTCACTTCTTAGGCCTCAAACATCCTCAATTTGGAGCACTTATCATCCCAAATTTTAAAGCTTGTGCATCAAACCACTCTTTGACACACTCTTGAGTGAGTTGAAAGGCCATTGCTGCATGAAATATCCATCTGCCATTTAAGCCGGTCTCACAACAAAACCAAAATATTGGCTGCGTTTTGCGCTATCTAGAAGTCTGTCGCAGATTGTGCAGTGCTAATAAAGAAGAAGATGCTTTGAATCGGCGTATCATTCAAGTGCAAGTGCTCAAGAACTCAATCGAGATGCAATGAGACAACCGAGAATTTGTCACTTAGGTCAGGATGGATTCCACATGCATACTTTGATAATCAAACCCCCTCACACACATATATGATACACAGTCAAAGAAAAGTAATGGTGCCATGCATCACTTACATTCATATAAAACACAAAAATGACTCGAGCATGTTCTCCATTAATGGCATCAACATTAAATAAACATGACAAACAATCCTAGAACTAATTTTGCTAGTATCACCGATCTAACTATCTATCTATCCCACACTTAACATTTTACTAACATTTCCAAAGAGAACAGGTAGACTTTTATAGGAATCCAATCTGCCCGTTGACATGCAAAGCTCAAGCACGATAACTAGTACCAGCTATTGCATGGCTTCCGCCCGCAAATCACGAAGAACTCAACCATCTTTTAACAGATTGTTGTTTCAAATTACAACATGTTGAGACATGGACTGTAACATTTTCCTTTTACATGGTCATGCAATCCCATGCTTTTCGCTATCTTGTCGGTCCATTGTTGCAAGTATGTCCAGTCCTTGCACATATGTGCATGTATGATCTTATTTTCTTGTATGCTTTGTTCTTGCAAGCTACGTGTAGATTTTGGCCATTGTGCACCTTGCGTGGTATCTACTTAGCCAAAATTATGCATTCCTATAGCTTCTCTTGGAGAATCGGCTTTGGATACATGTCGGTTAGGACATGGTCAACTACTTTGTGTAGGGCCTGCAAGATCATAGCTCTCCCTCTTTCAACTTTCTTTGGCTATGTAGAGCTTGGCCATGGTTTCCTTGTATTTTTTCTAAATGCTTTGTTTTGCGAGGGTCTAACGGTGGCCATTGAGGTCAAAGCAATTATCAACCTTTGTAGGGACTGGTATGGAGGGAAGTTTGGGGTTTTGTGATATCTCGGCCTCCTTTCACCAATAGCTTGGAGGCCTCTCTATTAGAGACCCGTTTAGGACTTTTTGTGTTCTCGGTTTGTAGGCTCGGGTTATGTGTAAGGAAGTATTCAACAACCTTTAGGTTTATGACCTCCTCTAGGATTAATAACATCCTCTCTATTTTTATGGCACAAAGTATGCATGTAGCTAGCAAGTGTGTCTTTGAAGCATGGTTTCAGGAAGCTATGGTGGCACTTGTTCGTTGTTTCATGCCGTTGCTTCTAGGCCATGATTGGAATTACCAACATCACACACTACGATCTTGTAGAGTTTACTTAGAAGTTAGGGCATCTCGAGTCATGTGGTGGATTTTTCCCTTTAGGTGCCTCATGCCATGCTACTACCTCTGTTTGAACTTTGGTTGAGGAGGGAGGCACCTGGGAGGGCTCGGTGACCTCTGCATGGATGGATGGGGTCTAGTCTTGTGCACCTTTCATATTGATTCTCCATTTCTTCCTATTAGTTGAGTGTTACTTAGTGTCTTTATAACCTTGGATGAAACCTCCACTAGCTACTCATCTTGGAAGGAATCATCCTTTGTTATATGTCTTCCCAATCGCTCTACCTCATAGGGTAGTGGCACTACAACCTTATAGTTATGGAGTGAATTAACTTTCTGTCACTAAGGACGTTAATGTCCTTTAGCCTAATGTCTTTTGAGACACACAAATGGCTTCACTTTCGACCCGTGATGCTGATTGCACGTCAAGCTTGCACCTTTTCCCTTCAAGGCAACCATTGGTTTATTTCCATCATCTTTGGCCCTTTTGTGGATTACCTCCTCCATGATGGCGCCCATGGTAGGTTTCTTGTTTGTGTCAACCTTTGGGGATTTGGGCGTTGATGTAGGTATTATGAATTGTTTGGTGTATCGGATGAGGATACTAGGGCATTCGGTGTTGTGTGTCTGTTCAACAATGCATTGCGACATGCAACTTGGATTCTTCGTCAACATTTTCTCCTAGTTCGTCTATCTCATGCATTTCCCTCATTGTTGACTAATCTTGTTTACATGACTTCGTGGTCTTGCTAAGGCTTCTCGTGTACGCCTGCGATAAACTACATTTGAGAGCCTAATTGACTTGTCTCTCTCCTTGGCTCTAACTATGCTCATCTTTGTTTCTTCAATGCGCAAAATATGACCCTTTAGACAAGTTCGGCCACCATAATTTTGGAGATGACAAGTATTTGTCGTAGCGCATGCAATCATACAAATCGTTCGTCTTTATACGTTGCTTAATGTCAAATTGAACACACTCCCACCCAACATACTAAATAATTAACGACGAGCTCAACTTGATCGGGCACGACAAGTCCTCGACATTGACGACCATGCTGAATTGGTCATAGAATGTTAGGATCAAGAGTGAGCTGAAGTATAAAGCTGCACTTCTTCGGTGGTTTTCATTATTCCATCCATAATTTCACATGCTAGGTATTTGTATAAATTATATTGCTTCTTGTGGTGAATCTTCTAGAAACAACTAGGGTGCCATGGGATGCATTATCCCAACACAAGCCTAGGATTACTCTTGTGCACAAATGTTTTGGCCACCACATGGATGAGAGCACCTTTGTAAAGTGAGAGAATCTCGAGCTCGACCGTGACAACATCCTTGAGCACTTGGTTATTAAAATTGTTTAGTAGGTCTTCTCCTTCGTTGAGCTTTCTTGTGATGTCATGGATTATCTTCAAGTGATGTAGGTGATCTTTTGACCAATAAGCATCATCGCATATTCCTTTTTACTTAAGAGGACCCTAGTCAACGTTTAGGTTTTTCCAAAATATGGGAAATCGATTTGCATCGTAGAGGTCTACATTGATCAATTCCTCATCTATTGATAAGGGTTGTCCAATCTTCCCATCATTTCTCCTTGATGACTGAAAAATTCCTTTGCGAGAGCGTTTAAACATTTTCTAGCCTTCTCTTTAGATTCCTCCATGCAAAACCCATCGACCTTCATTTGTATGTTTTCCCTCCTTAGAATTCATTTGCAATTCTTAGGAACGGTAGGGGAATAGCTCCTCGGCCTCAATGTGGCATGCCACACGTATCATACTTACTCCTTTTTGCCTCTTTCCTCATTCTAGGATCTTTTCAACTAGTGTCTTTGTAATCCTCAATGTGGTGGTTAGCTCTGCACTCTCCACATGCTGGTTCTATGACTCAACTCTCGGACAACTCACACCAATTGCGATCGCCATCTTCTTGATTTCCATAAGAGTGGACATTGGCTTCATCACGTTGTCACTTTCTCCACATACTTCTCATGAGTTGGCTTGCACGTGTGCTTTGGTTCAATTAGTTCGCGTGTGTCCCACCTCACAATCCACACTATAGTCTAGGCCTACTTCCATAGGTTTGGGCACTAGTGAGCTGTTTGAGCTTCAACTCCATACTAGCAATTTGAACCTCCACATAGGAGAAAAGTCATGATGATGCACCCAAATCACCGGCGACTTACGGAAAAAACACGACCTCTAGTGTGGCCCTAGGGGCCCTTGTGATTTTTGGCTTAAGACCCTTTTCATGGGCGGGATGAGACGTATGAACCTCTCTTTATGTTGTTCCTTGTGAATCTGTTATGGAAGCTTGGCCAACGTGTCCTTGAATTTGGAGTCACATGATTGCACACTTTCCCCCAAAATCCTCTTGATTTCTTTTAGTGCATCATTATGTTGCTGCTCCAATTTCGGATATTAGAATTCCTCAAAGAAGATCTTATTCAATGCATCAAAATCTGCCACATTCTTTTCGGGATCATATGATACCAGGTGTGTGCGCATCTAGATAGGGTCATGACAAATTGACTTGTGTTGCATGTCAGCTCAGAAACTCCTTTTGGATGCCATTCAATTTCACACTTTTGAATATGTTCCTTGGCATCTTCCGGGCAGTTGTAACATGGCATAGTTAATGTCGTCTCACAAATGAGCTTTGCGTATTAGCAAGCTGTTTGAGCCTCTACACCATACTAGTGATTTGAGCCTCCACATAGGGGATGACTGATGGTGATGCATCCAATCAGCAACGACTTGTATACACAACATAATCTCTAGCATGGTCTTAGGGCTTTTGTGTGATTTGGCTTAAGGTCCTTTTCATGGGCAAGATGAGACTTCCTGTGAACCACTTTTTTTGGTCCACATGAATCTGATATGGCAGCTTTTCTAGCATATTCCTAAATTTGGAGTTGTATGAGAACATGCTTTCCCTAAAAACCTCTAGATTTCTTTTAGTGCATCAATACTTTGCTCCTCCAACTATGGATATTGGAAATAATCAAGGAAGCTTTTCTTCAATGTATTAAAATATGCCACATTCTCTTTTGGGTCGTACTTACAATATATGGTGTGTGTGCATCCAAATAAAGTCATGCTAAATTCACTCTTGTTGCGTGTTAGCTCAAAATCTCCTTTTGCATGTCACCCAATTTGACACTTATGGACATGTTCCTTCTTCCAGGATTTCATATCTTGGCAAAGTTAGTGCCATTTCTCAAATGTTGTCGATGGTGATGGAAGAGGTGGGGCGGGGTGGTGTCGGTGAAGGTGGTGGTGGAGGGGGATTATTTTGTCCACCTTGGTTACATTCACCTTGGCTTCATCTATCGTCGTTAATTCTTGTTGTGTTCCCACTATTTATCATTCCACTCATCCTATTAAATCAATGTTACATGGGGATGCATCCCCTAGATTTTGGTTATTTCTGGATCTCTTGATTGTTTGGTACTCGAGGACTTGGAGGGGATGGTACAATTTTAAATAATATATATATATATATTTTTTTATGGCACATTTTTTTAAAAATGTTTATTTATTTATTTTTGACACATTTACTTTAAAAAGTTTGTTATATATACCAAAATCATTGAACCAAATACCCTAAAATGCATCAAAAAAGTTTAAGCCTCTAAATTTCATCGAATAAAGTTAAAATATTTAATTTATATTCTATGACAAAAGTATCCATCTTGCTATCCTTCTTGATGGGTTAGGCTTATTTGGAATGTATTTTAAACCCTAATGATCCATCACCTAGCAAATAATTTCCAAATTTCTTTGTAGCAAAAATTATAACTAGAGCTTCTTTTTCAATCACCTTATAATTTACCTCAACACTGCACATTTGCCTACTCCTATAGTAGAGTACATCGGATGATCATTTCCATTCTCATCCTTTAGGCTTAGAGTGTTTCCTAGTGCTACATCTAAAACATCAATATAAACAATGAATTGCTTACTCCAATTTGGATATCTTAGAAAAGATGAAGTCACAAACGCTTGTTTATGCTGATAAAAAAGTTCAAGTGCTTTTTCTCCTGACTCATAAGAGGTTTCTTTCTTTAAGAACCGAGTCAATGGTTGTGCAATTTTTGAAAAGTTCCTAATGAACCTCCTATAGTATCCCACATGACCAAAAAATGATCTCATCTTACTCTTATTCATACGAAATGGCGATTTCCTAATCTTTGAAACTTTATTTGGATCGGTATCAATACCATCTCTAGATACAACATGCTCTAAAAGGATACCTTTAGAGCATTCAAAAACACACTTGTGTGATTGATGAGGCATTTGCTTCATCCGACCACTGAAAAGCCTTCTCCATCTAGTGCAGATGATCCGCTTTACTTACGTAGATGCAAAAATCATTCAAGAATACCCCGATTAAGCTTCCGATATAGGGTTAAAATACCGTATTCATTAAGCATAGGAAGTTTGCGGGTGCATCGGACAAACCAAATGACATAAATCTATAGGAAAACTTCTTAAGGGAATGGTGAATGTAGTCTTTAGTTGATCCTTCTCGGTTATACGTATCTGGTTGTACCTACTATAGCCATCTGTAAGCTATAACATTCATTACCAACTACTCTGTCCAAGATTTGGTCCGAAAGAAGGGGGTAGTGATCCTTCTTTGTTGCCTTGGCGAGCTTCCTATAGTAAACACAAATATGCAACGTCTCATTCTTCTTCCTTGCTATCACAATGGGAGAGCCTATTCCCACTTATCCACCGCAAACATGGATTTTGCATCGAGAAGCTTATCTGTTTCTTCTTTTACAATCTTGGACAAATTAGACTTGATTTTATGTGGCATTTGCTTCATTAGTTTAACATGATCTATTTACTCAATAGAATGCTTTATCTAACTTACTTGGCAAAGCTCTTCATGATCAAAAGACAACGGGGGCATGTACCTTTGAAAGAGTTAGAGGTAGTCCTCTTTCTTCCTCCACCACAACGTCACCATTTTGTAGTTGTTGAAACCAATTTTCCATCTCCATTTGAGTGAATTGTTTGGGCACATCAACTGGTATAGTTGAGAGGATGTCCATGGTTGACACATCCACCTCACTCTCCTCACTAATGTTGGAGTAATCTTAGGATGTCTAAACATCACTTTCGTTACTTGATTCCATAAGTCGTGCCATATGACTTTGAGGAACTACGTTTATTTTCACCTTCCCACTACCATGAACAAGTGTCATGAACCCCTCGTTCAGTAATTCCTTGCATGAACCTGTCCTCAACCATGGCCTTCGGGAAACATCGGGTACACAATAGTTCATTTTTATCACCTAAAAGTTTACTACACACAAAACACCCATGACAAAAATTGCTATATTTGAAAGCTGGTATAGTTGAGAGGATGTCCATGGTGACACATCCACCTCACTCTCCTCACTAATGTTGGAGTAATCTTAGGATGTCTAAACATCACTTTCGTTACTTGATTCCATAAGTCGTGCCATATGACTTTGAGGAACTATGTTTATTTTCACCTTCCCACTACCATGAACAAGTGTCATGAACCCCTCGTTCCAGTAATTCCTTGCATGAACTCTCCTACACCATGGCCTTCTGGGAAACATTGGGTACACAACAGTTCATTTTTTATCACCTGAAAGTTTACTACACACAAAACACCCATGACAAAAATTGCTATATCTGAAACAACACCTTGTTTTGTTTGTTCTTTATTTAAATATCTCAACATTAATTTTGAAGATTGACCCACCGTTAATGCTAACATATTCATTACAAATTAGTTATAATGTTATTGTAGCTCTGCCATCTACTAAAACATCATGAATAAAAATATGCTTGTAGAGTATAAGGATTGACCCCTGTTTGTAAAATTGGAACTTCAACATCTTTTTTCTTCCAAGCATAGAGTCAATTCCATGCAACTCCCGCCTCTTCTCAAAAAAACATAGTAGGAATTTGGTCACATGTGATATTTGCTGAGACGCTTGGAGAGATCTTGAGGATGGAGTATGGTGTTTGCCCATGCTAAATCAAAAATTCTGCACACTTAACTTTTTTTTCCTATGTTTCTTACTATTATCCTCTTTAATTTTGTTAGGCTCCTTGTTATCTTGGGCATCTCTTTCCTTTTTTCTTTTAGAAGCTAGAATATCCACTTCATGTTTTTAATCTTTATCAATTACATCAAATAAATTTATAGGTGTTTTACCCCTGTCATTTTCTTTTATACCGAGAGGTAAGATGCTCTACTTGGATAGTTATACTTATGATGACCCTTTCCCCTACACTCATGACATATAACTTCAATTTTTTTATTCTTGGACCCCTCTCTCCTACTTGGGACTATTGAGATTTAAAATCCTTCCCTTGAAAAAGATTAATAGCTAATTGACCCATTTTCTTAACAAGATCATCATATTCATTTGAAGTAATGGAAGGAAGAAACGTGCTCACCATTAATGGTTGTGTTGTTTGGACCGCATATGTTGGTGTAATCTTAACCTTGACAACAACTTTCTTGGGCTCCTTTTCCATGCTTTCCTCTTGCTTCAAGATCTCTTTTACTTGTTCAAATGTTAGACAGTCATACATCATTCGATGTTTGATTTTTGGCTTAATCCCTAGAATGAAGTGCTTGCAGAGAAGGTTGTCTATGCCATGTATTAATCCATCCACTACTCCTTTTCAGATTTGGATAGCCAACTTCCTCCTTAGATTTAAGACTTGTGTGTGATAGTCTTTGATCTTCTCATTTTCTCTCGGGCTAGCTCGTGATCTCTATTATAAGATTTGAATATTTCTATTGTGCACCAAATTCTTCAAGAAAACTTTGAGTGAGAGTATCCCATCGGTTTGAACATCATCATTTAATGTTTCAAACCATCTAAGTGCTAAGCCATCTAAAAATGTAGGAAGAAATTCAGCTCACCGTTCCCTCTTGATGAGCCCATTACAAATGCAAGATATTTTAAATTCTTGTATGAAAAGAGTTTTCTCATTGGATTAGGTTGAGATAATAGGAATCATACCCATCCTTTTCTAATTGGTAAAGTGACCACAATAAATTGCTAGCTCATGAGTTTAAAGTGATGTGACTTATTGATATTAAAAACTGGAATGACCGTAGTAGAAAGTGAATTTACTACAAGAAACACTCTCCATGGTATAAACATGAATGACAAAAATGTAAAAAGCGAATTTACTATGGTAAACATTATTCATAATAAAAGTGAATCCATCACGATAAACATTTACTTTACCATGGTAATTACTATTCACGATAACAATAAAGTTACCATAGAAGTAAAAATTGGTTAACTAGGAATACTAATCTAGATTAACCACCAACGAGGAATGATCCGAGAGCGGAACCAAAATATTGTCCCTAGCTTGACATTGAATAATTTTTCACTAGGAACTCCTTGTGTTATGATTGTATTAGCAATGCACAACTTCCAATACGGTGGTGTGAAACCAAGCGGTAGACTTGACTTCCATCGAGTGTTACCAAATCCAAATGGATTTCACTCACTTGTTTTTAGGAGAAATTTTCTGAACACACTTTTTTATAGCTTCTATGATATTCTCACACAATAGATTAAGCTCTCACTTCTTGCATCTCTCAAGCCTCTCCACCTTTTTATGCCCCAAATGAGGTAGTAACATCACTTTTATAGGTCTTCGAGGCTTGTCCCACTTATCTTCATGTTAGGATAATAAATCTCTCTACCTTGAAGATAAGTGGGACAAGTGGGATAATTATCTTTTTACCTAATTGGGGACCGGGTTCGAATCCCTCTAAGAGCAGTTCTAGGTTAGTTAGGCCCGAAATTATTCTTCATAACAAAGCGCCTTGGTCTAGCGGCTCTTCTTATGTTTTGGAGATAATCTTTACCGCCTTAGATGGGTTTAATCCCACATTGACCAGGCTGCGAATTGTTGGAGGCTTTAATAATCCTTGGGTGGTTAGTCTACCACATGGCTTTAGCCATGTTGTGCATTGGTTTTGTTTTGTGTTCTAATAACTCAACGACTGGCTCGCCTTTGACTCGTCATTGGAACTTCCATTGGTTGATGAGTTAGTCATTTAACTTGGCACATGTGGCAATGCGCTCGCTTAGCGAGTTGGTGGTTGTCGAGTTGGTTCCTTGACTCGGCTCGACCGTGAACTCGAGCAACTCGGTCGTGACTCGCCAAGATGGTAGTATAGATCTTTCGCAAAACAATGTGGTTTATTCCCACATGCATGGTAAGTTGGTCCTCCATAAGGCTCATAAACAAGAAGGCTTGTTATGTAAAGTGAAGAATAGGCAGCAGGGTCTCCCTCTTGATAAAAGTGGACATCTTGGTGATGGGCCCTAATTGGCATATAGCGTGGGCCCCACATCGCCATTGAAGACCGGAGGATAAAACCAAAACCATTTTTGTTCAAACACACCACCACTTGTCAACACCTCATTTGTCCACTTGTCGACCTCTTATCATGCCACCTCAACTTTGTTCAACTTGCTCTAATATTTTGCCAATTTGAGAAAAACTTAAACGGGCCATAGCTTCCTCATATGACGTCCGTTTTTTCCTTTCAAAGTGTGTTGGAAAGCTCTTGACGAGCTCTTCCGTGTGCAGACAGATTCATAACAAGTGCAAACCATGTGATCGATTCGGTGTGGAGATCCTCTTGGATCACTCCTCCGAGAAAATTTTGGACCACCAAAAGTTTGTTTTATTTTGACGGTAGGTGAGGATATAGTTCCCTCACCCTTCTAATTTCCATCCATTTTACCTTGCTTTGATGCATTCCTTTAGACCCACATGAAGATATTCCACATCACCTCTTCGTGAAGTCCTCACCCTCTTGTCAAGAATAACATCTTCCTGCAATTCATCAAGATACTCAGGAGCAAAGTCGTCAATAAAAGGTACTTGAATAGTCTCATCTTGATCAATGATCATGGGTGGCTCATACAATTTCAAGTTTTCAACATTTATAATGGAATACATCTGCATATATGGAGGTAATTCTAACCGGAAGGCATTATTACCAATCTTCTCCAATATTTTAAATGGGCCATACCTGATTGGTTTAGGCTTTTACCTTCACTTGTAAGTCTTTCCTTATTGATATGTAGCCAAACTTGATCACCAACTTGAAAATGATGATCAACACGATGTTGTCATGCCTAGCCTTATACTTGGCCTACTCTTTTCCAATTGTTCTTGGACAACTTGTACCATCTGTATCTTTTGAATGAACCTTTTAGCCTTATCGACATCATCTCGTCCATCCGCCACTGATTCTTGTCAAAAGGGAAGTCAAAGGGGACTTAGGCAAATAACCAAAACAAGTCTCAAAAGGAGACTTCGTGTGGAAGAATGTAAGACACGGTTATAAGCATATTGCACATAACATAAATGCTCATCCCAAAGTTTAGGATGTTTGCTATAGTATCCTCAGAGCAAATGCACCACTGTACAATTTACCACTTCTGTTTTCCCGTTGTTCTATGGATGAAAATCAATACTTTTCTTCAACTTTGTGTCCATCAGGTCCCATAATGCTGACCAAAACTTCCCAATAAATTGAGAATCCCAATCAGATACAATAGATGTAGGAAAACCAAAATGAACCCAAACATTGTTAAAGAACAAATGTTTTGTCTCCTCCCTGTTATTTGCTTTTACAGGGCACCAAGTTACACATCTTGCTAAATCTATCCACAACCACATAAATAGTCGTGTTTTCTTTTTGTCGTAGGCAAGCCTCCAACAAAGTCCATGGAAATACTTTCCCATGGTCGGGTTGGTACAGGAAGTGGGGTATACAAGCCCAACTTTTGTTACTAGGCTTACTTGTGGCACAAAGAATACAACCTTTACATATTTAGATACATTTTCATACATCCGAGGCCAATAACAATATCTTTGTAATTGTGCAATTGTTTTACCAATACCAAAATGACCAAAAATAAGAGAAGTATGTGCTTCCCTAATCAAATGAACTCTTTCATCTTGTAGAATACAAAGTTTACCAAGATGATAAAGCAATCCATTATGTAAATGATAGCCAATGAAATATCCCCAACCAAGAGATATTGTTCCAAACTTGCAAAAATTCCTGACTTTTAACTTGTAGGCATTTTGTCAAACAGTTTGCATGCAATGTTTAGAACAACTATGACAATGATCATAAATCCATCACATAATCATGAAAATATTCAAAGATTGCATAGTGTCATTCCGTCAAACAGTTGGCAATCATTCTATTGAACTGGAAATGTCATTGACACTCTCATAAGTAGTTAGAAAAACAAGGAATAAGGCAAAGACATTTTAACAAACATTTACCATACATCCAATTGAAGCAAACATTCCAATATATAGTGTTTAAATTAATAATTTCAGACCTCTTAAATGATACAACTGCTGTTGGTAATATATTTCTGAGTGTAGTGATCCACGGTGCTGGCATGCATTCGATATTAAACTCAAAAATTATTATTCCTTTGAACAACTGAGTATGGCTGAGTTGTACAACAGAAAAATCAGTCCTTTGCAATGAATTATTGAATATAAAACTGAATATGAATACTTAGAACAACTCCATACGACATATATAAAATTTAGAAAATATTATACTTGCAACAACTGAGAATGACAGTTTGTACAACAGTAATAACATTTTGATTTTCTGTTTAAAACTGCATTAATACTTCTGAAGTAGTAGAGCCCAATAATAGATAACCACGATTTTGCTAAAAATGCCCATCGCCTTCACAAATAAACTCTAGTATGCAGGAAATGGTCTTCAACACCTGTAAATACAACTACTAGGGATTGAAGATGAATCCTCTCACCGAAATAGCCCTTCTAGCTAGGGTCCAAAGTCTCCTTTGCACCGAAACCAGGGATCCCAAGGGATTTCACTCCTTGAGCAAGAGAAATGAACACACAGGCTCACCAAACTTTTTCCAGAGAAAATAACAAATGAACATAACTTTTATTTTAATCCTCAAGTCATCCTTATAACTCCTTTGAAACCCTAATCCTCCACTTTTTCCAACGCCACTTTATAAAATAATAATTAATATTTCACTTTAGTCATAAGCCATGACTTAAAGCACCTCAAAGTGAAATTATAATATAAAGTGCATTAAAAAAACATCTCAATGTAAAATTATAATGTTAATGCATATAAGGGTCCAAATATTCCCTTTACATCTCCCACGCCCCAATTCCCAAGGAATAAACAAGGAAAAAGAGCATGATAGGCCTTCGAGCATTTGGAAAGGGACATTCTAGTCTCCCCTTCCCAAGATTGCTTGTCCCCAAGCAATTGTAGATTAGGGTGTTGCAAAATTTGTTCACCTTCCCATGTGGCATCTTCTAATGGCAAATCCTTCCACCGCACTAAATATTTTGTGATGACTTGGTTCTTGAGTTTCTTCTCTCGCACCTCAATAATTGATTCAGGAACTAGAATCAACTTGCCCTCATCATCCAATGGTGACAACTCAGTAGATGGCTCAATATGTTGTCCAAGTGCCCTTTTTAGGCAAGACACATGGAAAACATTGTGGATCTTGCTATGCTCAGGTAACTCCAACTCATATGCAACCTTCCCAATTTGTCTCAGAATCCTATAAGGCCCATAGAATCGTGGCTTCAATTTCTCTGCACCACTCTTCTTCAAGGAGGCTTGCCTATAAGGTTGTAGGCGAAGGAACACCAAATCTCCCACATCAAATGATCTCTCCACCCTGTGCCTATCAACATACATCTTCTGCTGATTTTGTGCCCGTTGCATATTTTCCTTGAGAGTTTTCATGATGTCCTGATTTTCCTGAATCCAGTCACGAGCTTTAGGAGCTCGACTATTTGATATCACCAAATCAACAAATGATGAAGCATCATACCCATAAAGTGCTCGAGAATGGTGTCATGCCAATGCTCATATGATAGGTCGTATTGTAGCAATGCTCGCCCAAGTACAACCACTTAACCCATGCCTTCTGATGCCCTGCCACATAACTCTGCAAATAACCCTCTATCCATTTATTCACAATCTCGGTTTGACCATCGGTTTGCGGATGATAATTGGTACTTGGTGTCAACTCTGTACCGGCTAACCTGAACAACTCCTACCAAAATGTACTCATGAATCTGTTGTCCCGATCACTAACTATGTTCTTAGGCAATCCATGTAGCCTAAAAACCTCCTCAAAGAATAATGTTGCTACCTGTGGTGCCTTGTACTCAAACGACATCGCAAAGAAGTGAGCATACTTGGTCAATCTGTCGACCACCACATAAATGCAATTCTTACCTTAAACCTTGGGTAAGCCCATAATGAAATCCATGGATATACTCTCCCATTTCTGGTTCAAAATGGGTAATGGTTGAAGTAATCTTGCAGGGAATGAGTGTTCGGATTTTCTCTGCTGACAAACCACACACTCTCTAATATGGTTAAGGACATCGTCCTTCAACCTTCTCCATGCAAATTTCTCCCGTACATATCTGTAAGTCTTGAAGTACGTTGGATGACCTGCCAATGGTGTGTCATGTACGACACTCAAGATCTTCTTTATCCTCGACTCAGGCACAAGGTATACCTTACCCTTGTAGTATATCACATCGTCCACAACCTTATACCTATCATCCTGTATCAATCCATCCATAATCTCACAAGTAAATTGGTTCTTGGAATATTCAACCAAGATATGAGCACGAAATCTCGACATAGAGCAAAGGGATGGCTCCCTGTATAATGGATCAACGACTACATTCTTCTTTCCCTTCACATACCCTATATCAAAAACGTAAGCTTGTATCTTGCTTACCTATTTCTATGGACGATCATTGAGGTCTTTCTGTTCCATGAAATACCTCAAGCTATTGTGATCCGTTCGAACCACAAACTTGTTGCCCACCAAATACTGTCGGAATTTGACCAAGGCATGCAAAATAGCTAGCATCTCCTTGTCATAAGTAGAGTACCATGCTCTACCATACTCAGCTTCCGACTCTCATAGGCAATGGGATGCCTATTCTGCATCAGTATTGCACCGATACCCACACCCGAAGCATCACATTCAAGAATAAATGGCTGCGAAAAATCCAGTAATGCTAACACTTTGGGCATGTGCTCATCACCTTCTTGAAAAGTTAGATCTACAAGAGAGAAATTTTTTTGGTGATTGAAGCCCCAATCCCTAATGTGGATGTTGATATTCAACTTGCTGACCATTCGAAACAGCCGTCAATATGAAGCAAGCAAATGACATTCATGGCCTTGAAGGGAGTTATGAGGATGTACCATACATACATCATTCAAACATGGAGGTTTGTTATCATCATAAGAAGCTTACAAGCGAGGTTGATTTATTGTTGCATACTTTGCCATATCATATTTGTTTTCCTCATGAGAAACATGTAAGAGACAGAAAAAATGAAGATTATGGGTTGCAACATGAGGCAAGAAGATTCCTTGGTTCAAAGTCACTTATATGGGCACTCTAAGGTATGGGATCCGGGTAATTTTCCACATCCTCCAAAGGTTGTCAATTTCGATTTTGTGATCTTTTTGACTGGTTTCTGAGAATAAATGAAAGTTCAGAATTATTTTTGGTGGGCATGAGTATCGACATGCATGATTCGGATTTAGGAGATCCGGATGCAAAGGGAAAAGGTACCTCTCAAGGTACTAATGTTGTTTTTCCCTTTGGTAGACTCTCTATGGCAGCTACTAAGGGTAATCAATTTGACTATCTTCATAGCAAGGATTTGTTGCACCACCATCATACCTTGTCCTTGCATTGTTTTGGTCATTATCAGTATTGTGCTAACAATGAAGATAAGATGAAGGGTGTTAACTAGAGAAGGAATCTTCCTAAAGCAGCCCCGGATCATTGGCAAGAAGGCCAACACTTACGAAATTTCAGTCCAAGTGAAAGCAAGGGCAGCAAAATAGTGATCCCAAGGTGTGGTAAGCTACTTAATTTTGTTTCCCCACAATTCAATTTTGATAGTGTAATAACCCTTTTTGAGGGTTTTAATGAAATTTCCAGAATTCTGGAAATTATTTGCAGCAGACTGAAAATTAATTACAGCGTTTTATTTTCTTCGTAAAAAGAGCCAAAATTCACCAATATTTATCAAATGATTATTAATGATTTTGCAATGAAACAAGGCCAAATCGAATTGATTTGTGCCAAAATCGAACTGCTGGAAATGTTATTTCAGACTGGAAATCGCAGCAGCTAAAAAAAGGGTTCGATTTGCCTTAATTAGTGCCTCAAATGCAGATTTGAACTTCTTAGAGTATGATGACTTGATTTAATAATTCAAATGAATGTTATTTGCACTTAATAACTCAGATTTCAATCACATTCAAGTCGAACTGATAGAATAAACTGGAAAACTCAGAATTGGCACCAAAAGATCTTTAATAAAATAATATTCTTTAAAAAATTAAATATGAATTGTTTAAAGTCAAAAGTGAAGGAGTTTCGTCCTTCACAATGGACCTCACATGGGGTTTTCGTCCCAAGTGGTGGAATAATGAGAGAACACTCTCAAAATCAGTTTTTACAAATGATAGTTCATATCCACAAATGATGCCTAACACCCCTATTTATACTTGTAGGTCTTGGCGCCAAAACATGAAAAGACATGTCCATTCATTATGTCCCTTCATTATGCCTTGGCCGACCCCTTATATTTATTTATTTTGCCTTAATACAAGGCCGACCCATATAATTGAGTCCATTACGCTAAAACATATTAAAAATATTAATAGACATATTTTTGCTCTCTCCTTTATCTTCTTTAATTCGACCATGGAGAAGAATTGCCCGGAAATCCAATTTGCCTTCGAATTTGGAGAAAAAGGGACATTACAGATATAGCATTACTTGGGCCAATTCATGTGAGAAAAAAATTGAAGTTACATGGAAGAATGGTTGGTTACTAGACATTGCACATGATAGGGCCGCTATCTTCCACTTTCATATGATTTATGGTTTATCTAAGAAGCATGCAAGGGAAAAATAGGTTATAAGGATGTCTTGGCAAAAGAATTTTGTACATGTATGAGTATGCACTTTTTTACATGCTTTGTTGATTGGGCTAATAGAGGTATGCTTGGTGTGGATAGATAAAAGGCTAGTATCTACTTCAGTTTTGCTACCCCTTATATTTTTGGCACATACCAATATTGGGAAATGTTTCACATAAAAGATGCCATTGCTTCTCATGTTTTGGGTGAGTTGATGAAGACAATCCGGATTAATCATGGCTGTTTGGGTTTGGTACTAGCTGCCATGCAATATAGGACTGTTGTACTTGTCATTTTCAGTTTGCTATCTACTTTGTTTGTTGCCCAACAAATAGGGGTTGCTGTTACAAAATGTCTACGTGTTGGACCACCGACTAGATATTTGATTGTCACACTTTCAAGCATGAATTTGGTAAGAGGGATGCTTCATGGAAATTGGAACTTATGGGGTCTTGTGAGCTGGCCCTCTCATGGTAAGCAAATCATTTCATTTACAGCCCATGGAATATTATTTATTTGGCCCTTCAATTACTCACACATGCCTAGAGATAACTCACCAATGGAAGATGGCTTCTTGAATCACTCCATGATGAATGAAAGACATAATAGAAGGTATTTTGATGTGAAGAAACTAATTGCTCTTGGTATAAATATTAAGAGTTGGAATGATAAACTTGCTGTTATAAAGGATTATAGGACTGCTGTCACAAAATTCAGTTCTCCATTCAACACATTTTTTGTGATGATCAAGAAGGCAACCCTTGAAGGTAATGATTTTCAGTATTGTAAGACAATTTCAGTCATCTATGTTTTGGGTTTCATTGCTAACACTTCAAGAGTAAGTTTGGAATGCATATTTGGTCATGAGTTGGGTCGTTGGATAAAGATAGTTGCAGCTGTTCACTCGCAACCCATAAATCACATTTGGGAGATTCAAAACAATATTTTATGGGCTCTAAAACAATCTGTATTTTGTATTTCCAGCTTGTTCTTTTCTTTCTTTGGGTTCACAAAGGGACAACATGACTGTTGGGAGTTGGTTTTTTATCTCTTGATGTTGTGGGAACATTTTGGTCAAATACTAATGAGTTTCCAGCCATCATATACTCAAGAATAAGTACAAAAATAACATGCTACAACCAAGGGTATGTTAGTGTTGATTTATTGTTTCCTACTAGGTCATTTCAGTTTTGTGGGCAACATAGTGATGGAGTAAGGAACATGTCTAGAAGCACTAAATTCATGAATTCCGCTATTAAGGGGCAGCCAAGTGAACAACATCTTGCTGTCCAAGATGTTATAGATCCTCACGGCATGATGGAAGTGTTAAGGAGGGCAACCCATGGTTTATGGAAGGAACTAGCATAATGTTATGGACTGTTTTTTTATGCATTTTCAGTTTGATCCTTCACCTTTTTATAATCCCGTGGTGGTACTTTGACACTTGGGAGATGTTTTTCTGGCCCTTATCATCTTGGGAGTGCTTGGTGCAAGTACTAGCGAGTATCCAACTACTTTAATGAAGAAGGCGAGGAAAAAGAAAAATAATGACAACAATAGATGGGGCAGCGTGAGTGAACCGTGGAGGTCTCAGCATTTGAGGAGAGTTCATGAGATGATCATGTCTCAAGGCGTGATGAAGGACTGACAAAAGTGTTGCTAAACACTCATGTTTTTGTAATATGTTTGCTTCATGTGTAGGGTCAAGAACAAGAAAGAATGAAGTTGCGAAAAGCCCAAAATATATCAGAAGCATGAGCTTAGGTTGGCAAGAGATATTTCATTTGATTGGCACCAGGCCAAGGCTTTGGAAGCATTACATCCTGTCTTTGCTCTCGGACATGGCATTTGGGCATATGAGCTTGCATTTGCTCGAGGGCAAACAAATTTGGGAAGGGAGGATTGTAATGTCCCCATTTCAAATAAAAATAATTTTTAATAATATTTACCTTGAGAGTGATTTTCATCATTTGAAATTAGAGGGTAATTATATTAGTTATTATAATAAAGAGGGAAATAATTAAATTATTAGATTATTTGCCTTAGAGTAATTATTATTACTAAAGCTAAACTTTGGCAATTAATTTAATAATAAAGTGAACAAATAAGGTCGAGAGGGAAAAGAGAAAAGAGATAAAAAAGGTGTTTAAGTGATTTTTAAATAAAGTTTTTCCCCCAAAGGTGGATCGCCCCACTTAGGGGAGATATAAAAGCAACATAAGGGTTTCCAATTAAGGCATGCTTGGAAATTATATTTTGTATCTTCATGCTTGAAGATTTATTGGGATGCATGCCCAATAGTGTTGTTGCTGATTTTGGGTACTTCCATCCGAGAAATACATTGCTACATTTTGAATTTTGCTGTGTTGTTTGAAGGGTTTTTGCATGTGAGGTCTTTGTTGAAGGTCAAACTGAAGGAGAATCAAATATGAGGTGTTGTGATCAGTTCTAAGGCTTGTTTGAGGGCTTTCCAAGAGGGGCAAATGGTTGTTGTTGATTTCAAGTATAGCTAGGGTTTCATCTACACATTCTCAGATTTCTAAACCTATTTTTGGTGCCTTCCACCCATCGAAAAATTCTGATTTTGGTATCATTGGAAAGCTTGTGATTTTATCTTCAATTTGAGCTATCATTTGTCAAAAATTGTTGGGTATTTTCTAAGTTATGAATTTATGAAGTTTCAGCTGTTTTTCTGCAATTAAAAATTAGATTTTCAGTATTTTGCAAAAAAATAAGTATTTTCAGATTTGATAATTCAAGGGCTAGCTACAAATTTAATTTCATAATTTTTGAAGGTGTTTTGAGGCTATTTTTACACCCATAGGCAAATCTCCTAGGGTTTTGGCAAGGAATTTTGGGTTGTTTACATAAAAACAATAATTTCCAACTTGTTGTCGTTCATTTTCCACATTCAAATTTCAAGGGTTTTGATAAATAATTGTTGAATCTTGAAATGTCCTATTTGGGGACATTATATTGCCCCACTATCAATCAACACTGACACCCGCTGCCCCTGAAGCACACCACGAACCCTGAATGCATTGTACCTGGTAGTACCAGACAATGTAGCAATAGTACTTTCGATGTGGGCTCTTGTGTCTGTGTAGGCTCCAACTCCTCATGCTCACTATGATTATCTGGTACATCACTATCTGAAGCCTCACTGTCCTCTTCCAAAAACACCTCAATGTAGTGCATTTTTCCCTTTCCCTTGCACTGTGTCCCGGTTCCCATGGGTCTTTGCATGTGAAACACAACTTCTTCCTCCGCAACTCATCTCTAGCCTCATTCGTCATGTAAGGCTTCTTCGACAATTTAGGTCTTGTCCGCTTATGTGGAAAAGGCTTAGCAGGAAACTTTGATGGAAATCTTGTCTTGGGAGTAGAGAACTCCAAGTCCCTGTGCTCTCCTGATAGCATCCTGTAGTGAAAGTGGACCAAATGCCTTCACCCAACCTGCAAAGGCTCTATCAATCCCTTGATAAATAAGGTCAATTGTCTTTCGGAAACATCCGAAACCATGACTGACAACCTCTGAAATTCCGCAATGTAGGCATCAAGTGTGCCAACTGTCTCAAATGTGTCAGCTCTCTAAAAAACATCTCAGGATCCTTCTTATCGAACTTTTCTATATCAGCCTCTGTGTGAACTCTCCATACGTATTAATGAACTTGTGTCCTTGGGTTACCAACCCATGGTGCCACCAATCATGTGCCTCTCCTTCCAGATGAAGGGTAGCGAACTTAATCGCCTCTATCTCATGCATGGGATTCAACTCCAAATATGTGTCCAAGTTCTGGACCCATGCCCTCGTTGTGCACTTCCGTGAACCATCAAAGTTTGGGAGGGTAAGTTTTCCCAAACGTCTCTGCATATCCTGATTAGGACCACCTCTATCCTGTCGTGGTCTAGTGCTAGACTTCCACTTGCAATAATCAGGAAAAGGCATAGCTGCTTGAAAATCAGCCCCCAACTACTGGTAGGTTCCCAAAACACCATCTCCTCTGGTTCCTCTGATTGCTCTAGTCTAGTTGGTCTTTGCTTCTTGCAAGAAGGTAGGCATAAATGGTCTCGGCGGCACACTAGATGAATGAGTCGTGTGAGGGGCAGTATGACTTGTCTCCCCATTTGCAGCTCCACCACCATCATTGTTGCATACCCTTGAATTATGTGTAAGTTGACTCAAGTATAAATTTGTTTGTTCCTGCTGCTTGACCATTTTTATGAGCACTGTTTCATGAATTCACCATCAGGATCACCTACAATTGCTTCCTTTCTTGTTTTTTTGGTGAAGTTTTCCTTGGTGTTCTTACCCCTTGATTGATGTTAGTGGGATTAAACATGAGTCTAGTATGCCTCTTAAAACTATGTAACCCACCAATATATTTCAAAAGAGTCTCTTGAGTATAAAGAGGAATGCCCAAAATCAATGCTCTCTTTCTAAACTCCTGAGTGTAATCTTGTACACTTTGACCCTTAGTTTGTCTTAAATTTTGCCAATCCATAGTATCTTGTTGCATATAACCCAAAGGATAAAATTGCTTTTTCAAAGCGGAAACAAAATCTTTCTAGGAAGAGACCACTTTAAAATGTTTCAAAAGATCTTCTGTGTCTTACTCTCCCACCAAATGAGTGTTGTACCACCCAAACAAAGAGTAGTTAATTGAATGTTTTCCTCCTCATCCACAATTTTCTAAAACTTGTAGTAAACTTGAATTTGCTTGTTTCAGTGATCCAATTTGTCTGCATTAAGCTCTCCATTATAAATTGACAAATCAAATTTAACATCAAGTTTTAATATTGAAGAAACATCAGAAATTTTCTTATCAACGGAAGAACTAGAAGGCTCAGAAGTTTTAGGAGATTCTACTCCTTTATCTTTACCATTTTCTTCCTCTAATTTATCTTTGATTCATTGCTTCCGTTCCCAATGTAACTCTTTCACCATACTCTTCGTTTCCATAAAAGGCTTGATGGAAGGCCATTTTTGAATTCATTCTCTTTTTAGGAGATTCCATGGTTGTACTTTGGCTTGCACATTTTCAACCAATCTCAGGATTATACTCATGAGGGATCCTTCACCTTGCTTTGATTTAGACACAGGAAGCATTCAAAACGAAATGCCTTACAAATTCCCAACATCAACGTTAAACAACCTTGATCGGATGCTTTGATACCAAACTGATCCATAAAACAAAATTAAGTGACTCACTTAACCAATTCATTGTTTTCGGATACTTTAAAAACAATCACAATTTTCTCGTAAAACAATTAAAATTGGCTTTAAAAACTTTAAAACAATATTAAAATTAAATAAACAATGAGCAAATAAGGGAAAACTCAAAAGACAATGCAAACCACATGATAACAGAGTTAACCGATGTGGGATACCTCTCCGTGTTCGGAAAATCTCTTCAAAGCGATCTATTATGATGTAAAATCACTTTGTATGATTTGCAAACAATCTCTACACAGTCTCTAGGAAGCTTTGGTTTCAGTCTCCAAGAAGCCTCTTGCAATAAAAATTCTCCAAATTTTCTCTATCTCCCAATTAGGGGCTGCATTCATTAAAAAGTTACCCTTGATATACAAAATACTGCCTTATATAGTATTTCTAAGCGCGTTGCTTAGTGGTTGGGTCCTTATCTTTTTACCCAACCGGATGGGTTCGAATCCTTCCAAGAGCGCATAGGTTCTAGGTTAGTTAGGCCCGAAATTAGTCTTCATAACAAAGTGCCTTGGTCTCATTGCTAACTTAGGCTTGTAGCCTAATGGTAGGGACCCCAAAATAGGTCGCGAGTGGTTGGTGGTTCGAATCCTACGACTCTTGCTACATTTTGGAGATAATCTTTACCGCCTTGGGTGGGTTTAATCCCACATTGACCGGGCATAAACCTGTTGGAGGCTTTAATAAGCCTTGGGCGGTTAGTCTACCTTGTGGCTTGACCATGATGTGCATTGTTTTTGTTTTGAGTTCGACAACTCGGTGGTCGGCTTACCTTTGAATTAGCATTGGAATTTGCATTGGTTGATGACTTGGCGTTGACTTGACACATGTGGCAATGAGCTGAATTGGCGAGTTGGTTGTTGTATGAGTTGGCTCCTTGACTCGGCTCGACTATGAACTTGGGTAATTTCGGTCGTGGCTCACCGAGTTCGTAGTGTAGATCTTGGCAAAACAATGTGGTTTAGTCCCACATGCATGGTAAGTTTGGTCCTCCAAGAGGCTTATAAGCAAGAAGGCTTGCTATACAATGTGAAGAATAGGTGGAAGTGTCCCCCTCCTAATAAAAAGTGGACCCCACCGGCTGATGGGCCCCAACTAGCATATAACATGGGCCCCACATCAATCGTCGAAGATCGGAGGCTAAAACCAAAACCATTTTTTTGCTTCGAACGCACTCTGCACTTGTCGACACCTCATTCATCCACTTGTCAAACTCTTATCATGCCTCCTCGACTCTGTGCAACCTTCTCCATTATTTTGCCAGTTGGAGAAAAACTTCAGTGGGCCGTAACTTCCTTATACGATGCCCATTTTGCCCTGTTCAAAGTGCGTTGGAAAGCTCTTGATGAGCTCTTCCGTGTGCAAGCAGTTTCATAACACGTGCAAACCATCTAATCAATTCAATGTAGGGATCCTCCTAGATCAGTGTGCATGCTTTCCCATCGTAGGCCCATCTCTTCCATACCTTCATTGTCATTTTGAAGTGCATGGGGTTTAGTGCACCAATGGTAAATATGCAAGTCCTCTACCATTTGTTGCTTCAAATGGTGTGGTATCTGCACAATGAAAGCAACGTGTGTCTCACTAAGAAACTTTGCTTCCACCCCCTCCAGGGAAGAATATGTCGTCACAACGAACTCTAGCAAATATCTCTTGAATGCGCTATGCTATAAGATGTCAAAAAATCGTGCTCAATCCTCATCCACCAATGCTAATTCTTTTAATTCTACGTTGTCAAAATCATAGGACGTTTATATCTCGGCCTACACATTAGTGACTGCGCAACCAATCACTTATAGACATCCACAAGAATCTCTAGAAAGTAAACTTCATACAAACAGTTGTAGATCTCTTGCTTCAACGATTTCTTTGGACTTATGCTTCCATCAATGGGATCATTCTTCGCAAACTCCAACTAATGAAATCAATCTTCCAAGTTCTCTTGAGTGACAACCAAGGTCACCCCCAAGCATCATAAGCTACACACAATGGAAAACCATTCCGAGTCCTGACAGCAAAGTCCAAAATGTTAGGCATATTTTCATGGTTAGTAGTCCTGCATAGACAATATGATCAGCAAAGTGTTGTGGTGTGCTGACACATCACTCCCAATGACGAGGACCGCTCACTCAAGGTGCAAAACAAAGCACCAAACCCCCTTTTGGGTTTGTGATATAGAATATTGAATGATGACCTTAGTCATGAGGAAAGCGCGCGGCTAACAAAAAACAAGTATGCACACAAAGGAACACAAAATAATGGTAGAGAATGATAGAAAATCACTCGAAAAAAAAGAAGCCCATCTTATATTCTACTGCATTTACAACACAAGCGAAGGAAACACAACATTCGGTTGGCAACCAGTGTCATTCTGTTCACGAGTAGACACTATACATAGGGGAGATTGCAGACAGTGAAAACAGTGAGAGTCGCCATGCCAAGTGCTCCTCACTACAACTTCTACTACAATGGCACTAGCCTTTCCTATCTATCTCTTTCTATCTTTTCATTTGCCTATATGTTTACATCTAGGCCTCTGCCTCTATTTATAGGAGGGCTACTATGCCATTACAAGCCCCAAATCATGGGAAAGATTCGGTGGGTAGGATGTTCTGTAATTGATGATAGAATCTCCATGAAATGGTGGTCGCTGTTGGAGTAGTGCACTGGTCTGTGCACATGCCTTCTGTCCTAGTCTTCATACCACTTCCTGCTGTCCTGGTCCTTAAACTTGAAGGGGCAGTGAGGTAGAAAGCAGTCTGAATGAATAGAATGAGTAATGGGCATATGATCAGAGCCGGAAAATTTTAGAATTTTAGATTCAAGTAGCCAATCTGTTCCAACCAGTTCAGGAGGAAAGAACCTGTGAAACCAGTCCACAATATTACAAAATCCTGTCCTTGTATTATTCCAGGAAAAGCATCCTGAGTTGGGACAATGTCCCAAAGAGAGTGGGAGTCGACAGAATTGCGGAAGTTTTCTTGAGACTAAAACCCCTAGTCATGTTCTATGTGACATTCCAAATAGAATTAAAATCACCTCCCAAGACGACTAGCTCCTGGGCAAGAGGTGACCAGAGAAATCTCTTCCCGACTTTGCATTTTGAGGATTGGAGGGTTAGGGGCATATATATTTATTAGAACTACTATAAGCTTTACTTCGCAGGATTGAGCCCTAAAACAGGTCTGATTTCTGGCGTTAGTAACGCAGGAGCAGTTGAGGGATCTAGGATTGCACTTGTCCATATTCCACTGGGTTGACAGACCACACCTTCTGCAATTGCTCACAAATTTCTCCGTTTGTCTCCTGTTACTTCTACTTAAATTTTGGTTCCTTGGATTAGAGTGATGTCAGGTGACCAAAGTTTATGCTGCATATTCTGAAGCCTTCTCTTGTTAGGGACACTTAAGCCCCTGACATTTCATGCGAGGCACATATTTCCTCGATGAAAGGATTCTCACCCTTCACTTTTCCAAAATATCTGACATCTGTAATTGGGATCCTAGGCCAGTAGCATTTTGTACCTCTATTTGGAGCTTGTCATCTTCTGATTCACACCTTCTCTACTCTGTTTATCTGGCGTCTTTTTTCTGATGTTCTGATTGAACCAATGGACATTCAGCTTCCATTGTTTGGGAATAGATTCTATCCATATTGTATTTCGAGTATGCAAATGACTGCAGTCCCGTTATCAACTGATTCCTCAATCTATTTTTCTATTTCTATTGATTGTTTCTGTTCTTTAGCTTCTGCACTTGCTGTAAGAGGACTTCCATAATTCTGTGAGGGAGATTCCTCTAGAGAATTTAATGTTTTTGACTTTATTGAGTTCTAGGAAATTTAAGTGATTCCCCTTTATTAGCAATTGTCTTTCTTCACCCTTCCCGGTGTCTTAATTGTGAGACAAGTCTGTTTGAAATGGTGGTATTAATGGCATTCAAAGCATCTGAAGGGGAGACATTGGAAGTCGAGGGTCTGATCCCAGTACCCCAGCATTGATCCTAGTCTGATGGTTCCAGATGTGGGCGAGATAGGTCCATTTTAACACAAATTTGGGTGTAGGTAGGAAATCTATTTTCTCCTGTTGTTATTGAGACGCCCTAATTTTATTGCCAACACTGTTTGAAATCTGATTTTGTCAGGATTTTGGCTGTAAACTGTACAGCTGTATCCAGACTGGTACAGCCAACTATAGCTCTGTTGCTGGATCAAAATGCGAGGAACATTGTCTCAAGATAAGTTACAAGGTTGGAGTTCAAGTTTGGCTAGGATAAAGTTCGGTTAAAGTTTGCCAATGGATTAAGTTCAGAAAAAAACATCTTCAAGTTCGAGCAAAACATTTTTTTTTTTATCATTCTACTTTTCTTAGAGAATGCATAAATATGTTAAAAGGAACAGAGTAGAGAGAACCTTCTGCTCTCTGCTTTCACTCGATATATGTATATACACACTTATATAAAATAGTACAAAAGCATGTCAAAAACTTCCCATATGAAAATAACTGGTAACATTCGAGTTCATGTTTGATGAGGATAAAGTTCGGATCATTTTCCATAAAATTCTGCATACCTTGTGACATATGTCTCAAGTAAACCTCAGCATTCAGATAGAATCAGGGTCCTCCTGAAAATATTTGATCTCATTTTTCATTCGGCTCAAAAGTCGCCATAAATAGCCATTGCCAAGGAAACGGACCGAATTTCACCTTTTGCTTTCCATTTTGATCTGAACTGAATCGAAGGAAATCCAAATATCCTTGATTTTGCAAATTAGGGTGCAGCTTGCCAACATATTGATTTCTAGATAGACAGTTTCTCAATGTCAAAGGCTAGGGTTTCCTCAGTTCTTTGAGGGTAGAACCTGATTGGAAGGATGGGAGTCTAATCCCTTCCTTAGTCCAGAGCATTCCCTAGTATTCGTTCATTGTCGCAACCCCTGCCTCACCACCTTCCTCCACTTCATATGCATTATGTGCGCCACTTTGGCTCCTTTCAATGCCTCTTATATTCTTCACTAGTCATTTCTTTGCCACACTTCACCTCACAGCTCGCCATTTTCTAGTACATCTTGTAAAGCCACCTCACATCAATATACAACTTATGCAATTGCTTTGTATCCATTATTTTTGGGAAAATTTTAGCTGTGTGATTGAAGCTATGACTGATACAGAAAAAAATAAAAAGACTTCATTATTAGAGCGAACACAGTTTCGTTCTGATGTAAATCTTTATATTCGAAAAGTATCTTATATATTGGTGTGTTGTTTTTCTCTTTTGTTTGCTAGGGGTATCAGCATATCATTTCACATTTATTATTCCATTAGAATATATAGTTTGTCACAGAGCTATTGAAATGCTGTTAGATGAAGATTTTGAATTTGGTTCACATGGCTCGAAACTTTTCGCTTTGATCATGCACCTTATTTAGGGCTGCATTTAAGAAACTGGCATAAAGTTTACCTAAACTGCTCAGGCACATTTTTCTCTATTACTTTGTTCAATTCTTTATGTAAATGTAGATAACTGACTGTAATATTGTATGTGATACTGCAAATTCAGGACTACTTGATAATGTGCTCAGCGACTATCTGTGGGCAAAGGCAGTACTGCTCACCACACCTACAGTAGCTACAGTGGGTCTCTCAGTTCAGGTTCCCTTGGCAGCAATAGTAGATTCGTTACGAGGAAACTTGCCTCATTTGTTGGATTATATTGGTGGTATAACAGTGCTTGTGGGATTTTTGGCATTAATGAAGCTGTTGCTTCTTGTGCTTCAGCTGAAGACAAAGAAGCAGCAGACAAGCATCATGATCCTCAAAATAGCATTAAGCAAGATGCTGGCATTGATGGTTGCTAGTGTTCCCATCTTTTTACACATTGCATACATTCAAAGGTTCCTTTATTATTCGTCTAATTGCTTGTTTACCATATAATTGCTTTTTGCAATAACTGCCAGCAAAGGCAAAATTTACATTAAACTGCAAATTCATGAATACTTCGTTTATACATGTTTTAAATCCATGATGTTAAAGAATCAGTTTGGAAGTTGCAGCATATGTCATTTGGTTTAAAATTGCCAATGGTGGTTGAGTAAGTTGTATGCCAAACATGTGGAAGTTTGAAGAATGTCTTAGTTGTGAAGGTTTAATTGAAGGTTCCTTAGCAATTGGCCTATGAATTGGAGATAGGAGAGGAGAGAGTGAGAGGCGGAAGGTGTTGACATGTGTAATCCTAGGGTGCAGAGATTATGTTTTATGCTCAAACTGCATTGGCGTATCTTGGTCTCAGGATCCATCCAACTTCCTTTAGATTATATAAAGTGTTTGAGGATGCTTTTGGTAGCTGAGGCTGAGATTGGGGAAGGAACAACTGGGTTGGATCTTACACTTTGAATGGTCATTGGATCAGTCCTCATTACGGCAAGATTTTGAAAGCCTGCGTTACGATAGTCGCGGTTAAGTAACTTTAAACAAGAGAATAATAGTCTTCTTATGCATAACAGTAAAGGCATAATAATAGTATGCCTTTACCATTATAGCACACATAGATTCTAATTTCTAACAGATGATTTAATCCATGCTCTTTTGCCACCCATATATACAATACATGAAGACGAGTTAGAAACAGCAGCTTGAATTACATAACTGCATATAGAATTGATTTGCAACTGGCAATATCTTTTTCTAGTTGTAATAAATCAGCATGTTATATAGACATGCACAGGCAGAGCAAAGTAAAGAACTTACATGTTTGGTGGTTTTTAAAAATTTATGAAGTTATGAATACGTCTTAATGCCAACAGGATACATGAAGGAGTTATCACATTTTTTTGAAACCATAGGCCTGGCCATTGGAAAACTAACAATTTAGTTGATTTGATGTTTATATGTTTACACACACACTGACATACATGCATGGGATTTTAACACACATGGATTGTAACAGATGATATAATCCATGCTCTTTTGCCACCCATATAAAATATGTGAAGGCGAGTTAGAAATAGCAACTTGAATCACATAACTGCATATAGAATTTATTTGCAAGTGGTAATATCCTTTTCTAGTTGTATTAAATCAGGTTGTTATATAGACACACACACACACACAACAGAGAACGCACTTGTTTGGTGGCGTATAAAAAAATATAAAGTTATGAATACATCCTAATGCCAGCAGGACATATGAGGGAGTGATCAGATTTTTGAAACCATAGGCCTGGTTGTTGGAAAACTTGAACAATTTAGTCAATTCACTGTTTATATATTTGTACACACATGCACACCCACGTACATGCATGGGATATGCTTTAAGTCTTTTTTTGCATAACCTGCGGGTAATGGGGAAAAATTGAATGGAGAAATTTTTTTTTTTTATTGGTGGCCAGAAATTGTTAGTGACAAGAAATTAAAGAAGTTCCATCAAAATATAACTTAAAAATAGCTCAAAATATTGAGTATTTTTACATAAGGCTTAGGTAGCGGTTTCATGGAGGGGGCAAATCATAAATTTCTGCGCAGGTGCTGCAACTAAAATTTAGGACTTTTGTAGGAAAGTGGTCCCATGATTTATAAAATTTCCAGGATAGCTTCTAAATTTTAGGGATTGAAACAAAGATGATATTAAATTTTTGTAAAATACAATTAAAAATTTAACTTAACTAATGTGCAACTAACATTTGGCAAAAAGAAACCCTACAATCTCTTTGCAGCTGCTGCAAATTCTCAGCTCCCCACAGCTAGCTAGGGCTGTGCTCCACAAATTTAGGAGGAGATTCTATTATTTGCAGTTTTGCAATTAAATTTTTTTCATGGGACCACCTATAACATAAAAATAGAAGCAACAGCCCCTCCATGGGACCACTGCCTTATTGGAAACCTTTATTTCCTTTTCCATCCAAGGTAGTGCCCGAACATAGAAAAACCCATAAAATCATGATATGCACTCTCTTAACTATTATGGTGAGGAAAAGAAATGCTTATCCCTTGCCCTCGATTCATGCTTCCCCACTATCCACTTGCTAACAAACCTCCCACCCAAACCAACCATTGTCTGTCCATGACAGCCAAAGGTTGCCCAACCTTAATCACAGATTCCCGAGGGGGCCATTTCATCCTCCACCGCCTCTCCTTCCTCGTTACGTTCCAGCCCAAACTATAAGTCATTTTACTGAAATTTCTGCAATAGTATGCACAGATATCCATATATATAAACGATCTACCAACAAAGAATAAAAATGGGTGTTATCTGAAAATGGGTACTCCTTGCGAAGTCTCTTTCTTCATTGATGAATTGGAAAATAAGATATGGCTTCTGAAGGAAAAAGCTCTAAAATGCAGGCTCAAGGGATATAGGAGCCAAAACTCGGAATATGGGTGCAAGAAAATTGGAACCCATCAGGTTCAATGGAAACATTGATGATTCCTGAAGGTTAATTTATGGCTTTCTTCTCAAACCAAGAACAAGACAACACCTTTCAAGGAGGCCCTTGGTTTATGTGGATATCTGTGCTATTTATGAAGCATGTCACTTGCATTCAATCCCATCGAGGACCTACCCAATACAATTCTAGTATGGGTCAAATTTCCATTGCTTCCAAGAGAGTATTGGCATGAATCCTTTCTAAAAAGACAACAATAGGAGAATACATCACTGCTTCAGAGTGTACAAAAATCTTGGAGCGTTGAACTTTGCTAGACTCAGCATTGATATTGACTTAGGTGAGCCATTTTCAAATAGGTTAAATCTTGGACATGGAAAGCATTGAATGAAAGGAAACATTGGATTGTGAGATCATCCCATTTATATTCATGATCTGCCATAAGCATGGATGGGAATTTGGCTAGAGGATGCCCAACCCAAGAGCAAAAATCACTCCGTCCCAAGAAAAAATGGAGCCAAAATTATAGAATACCTATTGTGAGCTGTCTCTGCAGATTAAATACAAGAAGACACATCTATAGCGGGTCAGCCAAAATCAAACTAAAACAAAATTCCATAGGGTATATTCCTGAAAATGAAAAGGAAAAGTCAGTCAAACAAAACAACTATCTTTGGAGAACCCTTTTGCACCATGTCTAGATATTGTTATAGAGGATATGGATGACATTGAAGCAGTCATTGAAGATGACCAAGAAAAAAAGATCTTTTGCCCCAGTGAAGACAAATGTCAAGGGAAAAACTAAGGTAAAGCCCGAAGGTTGTTATGAAAAAACCAAGGTAAGGCCCAAAGCTTACATCTCTAATGTCTCTAATAAAGGAAGAAAATAATGATCATAAGGAAACCACACAGAGGATCTAATCCCAATCAATCAACAATTATAGGAACCTAAAGGCATTCAAGCTACAATGAAAAAGAGAACTCATCTAGAGACCTTATTCAAGTATCTAAAGATGCAAGACTAATAAACCAATAACGAAAATGATGCGAATATGCACTCCTAGGACAACTAATCTCCCATAAATTCTAGAGGAAGGCAGTAATATCCCCTTGAGATCCCCTTAATGTGGATTCCACCCTAGAATATAAGAGGCTTTGGGGGGCCAATAAACACCTTTTTCTCAAATGTTAAAACAAAGCAAATTGATCAAAGTCTACTCCGCAAGTTGCAAGATATGAAGTTATTTGAAGCACCAAATTTGCATGGTTTTGGGGCAGCATGCAAATGATTATTGTAAAGCAATCAAAACATTGATAGATTGGAAAACAATAAGTGTGATGCCAAATCATTTCAACGTTTTAACTAAGATCTACATGACATTTTCCACATTATCAACTTGCCTATGCCTCCATATGGGAACAATAGGATAAATATGATCGGAAAACTAAAAAGTTGTGTCTTAAATGCTTCTACTCAAAATCTAATAAGCTTGGTGGATTTTTATTCCATTGGGGTACTTGAACAAAAGAAAGGAGTAATAGAAGGAGACAACTACATAGAAAAGATCATGCCTTGTTTTAGCCAAGTGTAGGTCTTGCACATTGATAGAGGGTGGATAGGGTGAAGACCAACTAGAAGAAACAAGGTGTGTGCGATGATTGCAACAAAGAGGAAGTCGTAGAACTACATGTTATGTGGATAGGCGAGGTTGTTGTGACACATTGTACAAAGAGAGATGGGATATACATGATGAAGTTCCTTGCATAGGTTCCACACAAGTTCTAGGTAGAGTAATAAAGAGTAGCATAACACAAACAAGTACGTTAGAGGAAAGCGAACCGATTGAAAAGTGCATGTTTGTAGTTTACAGATGGGTTTGACACATCAAAGATGTTATCGATTGCGAAAAGGACAAGGATTAGTGCGGGTAGGATGTCAACCTTTGGATTAGGTCAACATTGAGGTCACTTGTTTGCACAAAGAATGATTTATGGCAAGCTTTGTGGATTTGGATAAGACAATATTTAAAGGAGTGAGATGTGTATATAAACCAACTTCCTATGCCATACACGGACACCGAGAGGACCACCATGCAAAAAGAGTATGTTTTAGAAAGAATTTCCATTTTAGTTGAAGTAAGAGAAATGCCTCCATGGTCCCCCTTACTTGTATTGGTGTCGGTAAGGGAGGTTATCCATTCATACAATATATTAGGAACATTATTGATGGAATAAAATAAGTTGTTTATGTCAATAATGTTATTTATTAAGAGTTGTTGGGTTAGCTAGTTATTCGTGTGTTTGGAAAATCGATGTGTGCATATGTTTCTTGAAGGATTTCTTTGCTGCTTTGTTAGTTTTCCATTTCTCCATGTTTCAATTAAGTTAGAGAGAGTAGTAGTAGGATTATGCTTTAATCCAATAATAATACTAGCAAAAATTTATTGGTTGTTTGCTAAAAGGTAGTATTGGTCAAGAAGTTTCTTGTGCACATTGTGGTAGAGTAGAGCATGTTAGAAGTGGGCCATGTGTGTGTTAGTATAACATAGTAAGTTGCATTCGAGACATGATGTGAACAAATGATGGTCCTGCACGCTTTGCACGACACACCATATTGTTTCCAATTATTGGCACTCTCATTTGGTGTTGATAACAAATTTATAATAGGCTATGGCCTATGAGAAAGCATTATGAACGGGATGGGAGTGTTTTGAGCCAACATTTTGGTCCACTAGCCGGGAAATAAAAAGGAGTTCTTATCTCATTTGTCTAGGCTAAAGATCGGAAAATATGTGAAGCCCAATGAAAAGTGGCCATTCAACCTTTGCGTTGGGTATTTTCTATTTGTAGTGTGGCGCCATTAGTGCAGGGGAAATCACGAGTTTATTCCAAGAGGAGATTTTTGTGCAACATCTAATCAATGTTGTAGATTTCATTCTTGTGGAGTTTACTTTTGTGCAAAGGATGAAGTGATTGAATTACAATGGGGAATATGAGGCGTTGGAAAGATGGTAGAAACGTGCACTTTGAGTGCATGGGGATTTCTCTCCCAAGATAGAGAGCTGTTGTGAAGACAATCTACTTATTGTAGTACAAGGGCTTGAGGCTATGAGTGAGGAGGATCGTGCACATTGTTCAATCTTTGACAAGGGGAAGAACAAGAAGGTAAAAGGATGAAATCAAAATCAAGATGCACAAGACACTAGGCCAATCACAACAAGAAGCCAATTATCCACACAAGGGGATGTGCAACCAAGAAGGGTCATTGCACATCCCACATGGCATGAAGAAGCTTAAAAGGGAAAGTTCTCTATTGAGGATCATGCCTCCATCCTTTGGTAAGGCAACATAGAGGTGCGAGAAGTGTTGTGAGGATGTAGCACATTTAGTTTCCGTGTAATGTTAGTACATGGAAGGGGATAACTTCATTAAAGAAGACTACTAGGTTTTACCAAAGTTTAGGTCTCACATGCAATGTGTATAGGCCTTATTTTTCACTCTTACTAGTGACATCTTTTTGTAGCATGATAGTGAATTAATGTCCTTGAATGCGAGACCTTAATGGGTGCATTGGGATCGAGGTTGGGATGGTTACTAGTATTTGGTGAGATAAGAGTCGTATGTGGCATCACCCTACCTTACCTTAACATGCCTTCCTACCTTTTTAATATCTTCTTACAACCTTCTCATGACCGCTTGATATCCTTGTTATTATCACCTTCACATTTGCCTTCATATCCCCTTAAGACCTCCTCCAAGTGTTTTCTCTAGCTCAATTCTCTTTCATCTCCTTACCTTTAAGTTGGACTATTTTTGGTGATACGATAGGCTAAGAGAGGTTATGACGTCGATTATGTTCTCTTATATATGTGTGTTATTGTTGTTGTATCTCTATATCATCATCACAATCTTTCTTTGCTTTTGCCAACAAATCTACCCTTAAAGATTTAAGAGGTTATGGTTTAGTGGAGCTTAGACTTAGAAGTCTAGTTCGAGCATTGGATTACTAGGAGAAACAAGAATGGGAGATGCATCAAAAAGCTCCACCAAATCTATTGTAATGTCCCCTTTTTGAATTGAGGGCCTAAAAATGGACTTCTTTCCATTCCCCTTTTGTGGCAAAGGAGCATGATTGAGCAAGGAAGGAATAACATTTTTATTTCAGTTTTCTTTATTAGATTAATTTTTTTCTTTTAGTGTTTCCCTTTATAAGGAAGGTCCGTTGTGATTGGGAGAATCATAAAGGCAAATTAAAAGATAAAAGAATCTTAAAGAGACCGGTTCACTTCTATTTGGTCTTTGGCGCCTAGCAAGAGCTATAAAGGGAGATTTATGACTTCATTTGCATCCATCTTTGGCGATTTTTTTATATGCAATTGGTTTATTGGGCTAGTTTCTCACTACCTTTCCACTTGAGGATGAAAACCCTCTTGTGTGGCATCCAAGGAAGACAGAAACCCTCCATTTTAAGTTTGAGACATCAAGAAGAAGGATTCGCAAATGATTTACATCATTTTTGGAGCTCTTCCTAGGGGCAATTGGAGTTTGAAGCTGGTTTGGTGCTTTCTAGAGCACAAATTTCAAATCTAATTTTATATTCGAATCTCCATATTTTATAAGGTAGTAATATGAACTTTGGTGAATTTTTGTGGAGATTTACTATTTTTCCTAGCCCTTGGTTTGGCGAGACTGCTGCTATTATAATTAATTATTTTCCGTTGTGCTAATTAGAAATGCCTCCAATCTTTTGATGTATTTGTGATGTATAAATATTGTCGTGGCTAGATAAATTCTTTCGTGGCTTTCTACATTGATTTGCATAGTGAAAAGTGGACTCGAATCTCATAGACAATTTCTTTGCAGTAGGAAGCTGCTGATTTTGAATTGGTTAATCATTCTAAGTTATTCTTAGCTACTTCATATTGTTGTGTGTGTATTTGAAGGTATTTTTATATCAGATTTATTGGGGATAGTTTGTGAACCCCTTTCCTCCATTTTCAGGCATAAAAGGGAAATTACATCTTTGGAGTCCCCAACTTTGGTCCACTTAGGTTTTCAACCTATACCTCTTGTGATCCACCCACAACAACTCTCTCACGAGGTACTACTAACCCTTGGGGGGGCAGGGACTTGGGGAAAGGAGGGGGAGGTGTGGGTGAGGGAGGGGAAGGAGTTAATGCGTCAACAATGTTCTACATATCCCTTCTCTTTCCTTTATGTTGGTACAATTAATTACATTTGATGTAACTTGTATTGGACTAGGATAAAGTAACATATCTTTGTCTATTGCATTGCTTCCATAATGTTTTCTCACTACCACCACGTTGCATTACGACACTTAGCTTATATATCTTAGCACACACTTATTATTACCTCTTAACCTTAGTATTCTAGTAAAACCCCATCTCCTATCCTAAAAATAGGCTTTAGAAATCCATGCTTTTGATAGAGTGTGGATTATTGTCTTTTAGATCCACAACTATTATGCCTCTTAGAATTCTATCCTTGGCTTGTGTGTTGGCCTTAGGATGGTCTTCCACTTATGTCCTAATATATATTATTAAAAAGTAAGAGAGGATAAACATTATGGTGAACCCAACACGAATCTTACTCCAACATTTTGATTGGCTCATATTCATGTTCATGTTTTTTTCCTATTATATCTTCTTATCTTCTTATCGTCTTCATCTCCTTTTAGCTTCCAATTGTTATCACTTCCTATCTTTCCTTATATTGTCATCCTAGCTTCTCACCTTCTTTTCTAAGCCTCCTACCACATAACATCTTTATCTTGCTCAAAATACCAATTGGGATGCTTTCTTCAACCAAAAACTTCTATGTAGATTGTAGCTTGGATGACACCAATATCAAGAAACTCTCTCCTAATACATCTACCCATAGGGTTTCCATTAGATCTCATTTGAATAAGCCTATACTCGAGGAAGAATCAAAGCAGGAGGGTGAAGCATTTATATCATTTGTACACATGCCATGTAAAAGTTCATCTAAAATTTTCCCCTACATGTTGGGGTGGGGGCTCCTAAATCCATTTGAAAACGTATGGATGAGATCATCAATAATCTCAATCCTATTAACAACATCTTTTCAAGCTGTTGGGGCAAGCTTAAGGACGAATTTCCCTCTCTTCTCATTTCGTACTCATCCAACATCTTCATCTATGGTGGGTGTTACACTTGACAATGCACCTCCTTCTCAACACAACAAAACTAATAAAACGCTCCCTCCGTGGTTCCAAATCAACCAATCCTTCAAATTTTAGACCAAATGAACCAATAATCAATAAAGCAACAACCAATTCCTTCAAATGCAAGCCAACTTGGCTCAAATGACTAATAGATCACAACATATTCAATGGAATGTGCCAAATCGGGGGCTCCTAAATCCATTTGAAAACATATGGATGAGATCATCAATAATCTCAATCCTATTAACAACATCTTTTCAACTGTTGGGCAAGCTTAAGGACGAATTTCCCTCTCTTCTCATTTCGTACTCATCCAACATCTTCATCTATGGTGGGTGTTACACTTGACAATGCACCTCCTTCTCAACTCAACAAAACTAATAAACGACTCCTTCGTGGTTCCAAATCAACCAATCCTTCAAATTTTAGACCTGAATGAACCAATAATCAATAACAACAACCAATTCCTTCAAATGCAAGCCAACTTGGCTCAAATGACTAATAGATCACAACATATTCAGTGGAATGTGCCAAATCAATGTCCCCCACAATATCGCCTCTTCTTGATCATGACAAGAACCTAATCCCATAAACATGCATCACTAACAATGTTCTTTAATGAATTCAAAGAGAACCTTTAGCTCCTTGTATTGCCGCAATGGACATTGAAAGAATTAGTCCAACCATCACCAATTACGAATCAACTAATTCCACTAGTTATCTTAAGACTTTTGGAAATGTCTACAAAGATTGGATCAAAACTAATTCTTATGCGGCCACCAAGCTCTTAGCTAAGACCCTTATGAGGAACACTTTAGTTCGGTGCCATTCCCATCTATCTAACTCTATTGTTGAACTCGAAGGTTTATTCAATGCTTTTAGTAAAAGAATTTCACTACCATGACCTACTTGAAAACAACATTACCACCTTTGTCAATCATAAACAATATGAACTTTAAATTACACAAGCTCTTATTAAGCAATGGAAAGCCTTGGAAAACAAATCCAAGCATAACATATATGATGACGGTCTTATCCAACTATTTTTCACGACTTTAAGACCTCACCTTTATTACAATGTTAGATCCTTCTCTCCATCATCCTTGGAGGAAGCACTTGAACACGCTAAAAGAATAGATTACCTCATTCGTGTATTCAAGAAACCTCAACCTAAACAACGTCACTTGCCCTATGCACAACACAATACACTTTTTAATACCACACCCTATCCCCAACTTTTGCACAATATCTCTAGACATTGGAAAGCTCAAATCTTGTGCAAGGCCTTCAACAACACATCGACCATGTGGAAACTTGACACCACAAAGTGTCATGATAAGTGGCAACCCCAAGACATGAGATACATTTGCACATTTGGAAAATTCATGTGCACCCCTAGTGGTTCAATCACATAACTAATGGAAGGTGAAGAGTCGCATGACATCCCAAATGGTTCAACTTATATAACAATTCTTGCCTTCATGAATTCATATAAACTGGTATGCATATGTCGAATTTAAATAGAAAGAAGATAAGTAAAAGATATAAAACCATACATCTTTCTTAAGAACATGCCTTGTACATAAAACAGAAATAAATAAATAATTTGATGTTTTAGTTCTATATCTCTCTCCATGTTTGACTCAATACTAAAGCTTCGACATACACTCACAATACATCTAGATCCTCATCTAGAGTGTTGTTTCCTAAACACATTGGAATCTATATCATTGATATCATAGCAGTTCGTCTTGCATGTACCATTTAACGTGGTTAGAGCAATTGAGCCTTGGTGTCAAACTACAAGAACCATCATCAAGTTGTTTCAAAAAGTTTAGGTGGAAAAATCAAAACAAGAAGAGATTCACAAGGTGACGAAGAAAGAAATCGCAAAAGTACTCATAGAACAACAAAAGTGTATGTTTAGCTAGTTTGTATAATTCCTCAAATGGGTGGTCCCATCGATTTCATCATCAAGGAAAGACTTTGTTGGTCCATTTTCCCACTATGTTTCAATTAAATCTAGACATCGCTATGTTCGAAGGAAAGATAAATGTAGAGTTAGTAGAAAACTGGCTAGATCAGTTAGATTCTTACTTTTCTACAAATGAATTACTCGATGAAGAAAAGATCAAAATTGCACAACTTTAACTTTTTTCACTAGTTATGAAGTGGTGGTAAGCACACACTATGGGGGACAAAGACTTGTGACAAAGAAGATAATCGATCTAATCTAAGGTACCTTCTTGGAAGCCTTGAAGATGAATACTATTAGAAGATATCTATGAATATCGCTCTATTCAATGGAAACAACTCGATAAGGACAATCTATTTATCCAATCCTATAGAGAAACCTACCATAACCTCGATGCAAAGGTGGATTCTTTGATTCTAAGGGACAGAGTTCTCAAGTACCACATTGACCTATGACCATTCCCTTAGTCCAAATTGAAGCTAACACGGGTCAAGATGCTAGGTGAAGCCTATCAATTTGTAGTGACCATTGAAGAAACATCAATAATGAAGAGAAAATACGACACATTATTTATGCCCTGCTAGACACCTAATTCAAACAAGAGCCAACCATCCAAGATAGGAAAATGGTGCACTATACACAAAATCTACAACCACTCCAACGTAGAGTTCCATGTGAAAAATAACTTATTTTTACACACAATAACCAAGGACCTTGAAGACGGTCCACTTGCATAATTGGAGAGCATCGATCATCATTCCGTGTCTTAGTGCAACCGTCACACTAGCAGTTCATCCTATTAAAGCAAAACACCTATTTCGTTTACGTATGTGGGCACGAGGGTAACCACTATCTTTCCTATTTTATGGGGGAGCATGAAGAATATAATCTCCGAAGCAACCATCAAGTGAATGAATCTTCCAACTACGCCTCATCCACACTCATACCGTTTGATATGGATACACACCTGTGACACCAAAGGCATACACATCTCGCAACAATGTTGTTTTACGCATGCTATCCATTCTTTTATAGAGGAGATAATTTTTAATGTAGCACCAATTGACGTATGCAATATTATTCTTGGCATGTGTACATACATAGTAACCAAAGTGTGTAAACCATTGATACTTAGAGAATCATCAGCTTAGTTGTAGCAAGAGGTACAAGATTCTTAAAGTGATTTTATTTTTGAACCATGCCACACGAACTTCTAAGAAGATTACAGCCCCACCTCATCCAAGACTTAACAAAAATGGGATGAATTATTTTCAAGGAAGGGCTAATGATTTGTGTGCAGTCGCATGCCTTCTCACCTTATGCATCCCTTCAAATTGTGCATCTTTGTACACACATGTGCTTTAAGATCTTGAGCGCAACCCATTCCCCCTAAAAAAACCTATATGTTAGTTACGATGGTCAATAGGTTATCCTTTTTCTCTTCTCGATAATGCATATTGGGATATGTAGAGGACCATTCTAGGGCCTACACACAAGAGGTGTAAAATATGTGGATCTAAAAGACAATAATCAACTCTCTATCAAAGGCATATGGTTCCAAAGCCCGGGGTATAAGATAAGGTATATAGTCTTACTAGTATCCAAATTTTATGAAGATCAATAAGATATCATGTGCATCTAAATAAAGGGTTGAATATATAGATAGATTGTGAGGATCGATGGGAGTGTAAATCCGAAAGTGTAGATATAAGGAAAGAGATGATATATATTAATACAATAGACAATAATATGTTATTCTATCATATTTTGTATTCATGATACACCAATCAATCAATCAAATCATAAGTAATAACATAAAGGAAAAGGAAAGATAGAGATACTTACCTTTCTGAAGACACCATTGGTGTATTAAACCCCCCTTCCTTCCCCTAAGGATGGTATCACCTTATACGAGATTTGATGTGGGTGTCCACAAGATGGATAAAATGAAGACTTAGGTAAACCACAATTGGGGTCTCTAAAAAATTGGTAAAACTTTCTAGTGTAACTCATATTATTGAGAGTTCTAGACACAATGTTCCAAAGATAGTCCTCAAAGTGTAAGAAAAACTAGCTCCTAAGCCTTTAAGACTTTAAAAGTTATAAGAAAAACTAGTTCCTAAACCTTTAAAACCTTAAGAGAAACTTAGAGAGTGCAAGAAAACCAATAGATGACGATGTGATTTATAAATTTTGGAAATGCTCTCAAATGATTCTTATAAATAGAAATCATGATTAGTCATCACAATTTCCTATAGTTGATAGGATCAACCATGATCGAGGTAGTCATGATGAAGAAATAGAGCCGGAATGCATCGACCATGGTTGATGCCAATGAATCTAGGTGATAACACATCACACAAAGGAAGGGTTGAAATTTGGAGGGACTAAAAAAATGATAAAAAAGGTGATTTGATGAAGGTATGAAGCATCTATAAGTAAATATGTAGGTGATAGTGAAAGGATAATAAGATGATTTCATAAGAGGGTGTAAAAGGGTGACAATATTTAAGGTGTCATGGATTGGACATTAAAGCTCTCTCACAAACAACACTAACCAACCCTACCATTTTTTATCATCATTGCTCCTAGTAATGCCTCGTAAGACATCATTCCGGGGGGTTAATACACTAATCAAGTGCGAGAACATAAAAGTAAGAAAGATTGAAAACTAAGATGTCTATATATGCCTTGATTGAAAATAATCAATGTCACAATAATGGAACACTAGATGGTATTCAAGAAAAGATGATGCAATAATGAAGTCAAAATTACTAAAATGAAGTATCAATATAAGTGATTATTTATGAACTCAATCCAAGTGAAATATATTTCCTCATACTTACGTTTCCAAAACCAACAGAACATGTCACCTCTCATCTCAACCATGGAGGGTGCAAGTTTGTAAAGGAACCTTGAGGATACAATACTAAAAAGAGGGAAACAATATAAACATATGCAAGTAGTCAATAAGTAGGTATAGAAAAATAGGGAAGAAATCTCATACGACACCGGACTAGGGATAAGTGGTATATATGAGACAATAAGTTGCTAGTAGGAAATTGATTAACCATAATATGGTAATATGGTATAATAGAGTGATATGAAGGTCTATTTGAAGTTTGAAGAATGTTATAGAGGAAGAGTATACTAAATCTAAAGGAACATATAAATATTTCAAAAAAGTGTTGTTCGGGAAATAAATCAATCGATCTAATGCTCCTATAAATAATGAGTCACTAGGGTGTAACACTCAAATCCCTAAAGGAACTAGGATACATATGAGAAAGAAGATAACAATGATTGACAAAGAATCAAGAAAGCTAAGAGATGAAGAAATAACTCAAGTAGGGATGGTATAAGGGAATGTATTTATATCCTAATGCCTACCATAATACTAGCATGTCTGAAAATGCTTAGAATCGCACATGTTCAATAAGGTGATAATATGTTGTAAAATGAAGGAAAAGATGAATTCTAACATGGAGAAAATAAGTTCTTTATTGGAATTAAGATACACTACTCTAATTGTAAAAACTAGGAGTTTTCGACATCAAGGAGTGAGGGAATCTAAATATGTAGGTATCGGTGAAAGTAGACTAGTGAAGTATAAATATCTCCAATGTCACTATGAGATACAATAATAGTTGATGATGTTTCCTATCTTCCCATGAAAATTTCCTGTTATTTTGGACCTCGCTTAAGGATCTAAAGGTCTACTACAAGGATTAGGTATTGACATGAGAGATGAGTTTCCCCAAAAGCAACACTGATACTAGCATGGTATGCTTTAAGAACAAGATACAAGTTAAGGTGTCAATCATTACACGATCCTTGAATGGTCTTATGGAGGATTTTATTACAAATCTTATTGGTAGATTCTACTTGATTGTTACACTGGGATTGTTGGGAATGATGCCAATATTGGCATTTGATATTCTGTTAAATTTATTTAATTTCTATTTTTATAAATACTCTAAAAATAGACTATTAGGATGTTTTAGAACTGATTTATTTCAGTCACGTGTTTTTAAAGTCAAGTAGGCCTAAATAAGTGATTTTTAGTATTTTCCTAAAAATATATGAAAAAAGCTAAAAATAGATTGTCAATTATTAGTTTCTAGATAAGTACAAATTCTTGTGTAGTCATCCCCAAAGAGGTGGGAGACACTTTCTAAGTTAAGATAAGTACAAATTCTCATCTATTCATCCCCAAAGAGGTGGGAGACACTTTCTAAGTTAAAATACTGCAAATATGTTAATTTTATGACAATCCTTATATTTTAGGGACCTTAGGGTGCCCTCTTTAGGAGAAAAATATGATGATGCTTTGAATGCATGCCTAGCTTGCATAATTCTATTCCGGGAAAAACTTCTTGCATGTTGACTTTGTCCATGGATTGCATGAGTCTATTTTTAAGTTAAATGGAAGTCCAAAATTAGTTTAGGAGTGTTTTACTATTATTAGTGGTTCTATTTTGAGTTTAACTTGCTTTGCAAGTCAAGTTGTAATTGAAAAATTTAGTTTTTTGTGTTAATAAAAGCATGGCCAAAAGGGAGGCGTTATAGTGCTGCATTAGTGCAATTTGTAAAAATATTTTATTATTATTTTTATTGCATGTATTTAGATTTAATAACCATAAATCTTACAAAGCTTATTTTGAAGTTAGTGGTGCATATAGTGCACAATTTGATCATCAAGTACACAAGCAATTACACTAGCTTAATCACTAGTTTTCCTGGGCCTTGTTTGGATGATATAAAGCTTCTTTTTGGGTTATATTAGAGGTTGATCAACACTTCAAGTTGTTGGTTTTGTTCTCCTTCCATAACCATCCCAACCCTTTCATTTGATAAATCGAGCCACATTCTAAAAGCAATGGCTTCCGTCACTTCTGCTTCTATAAATATCCCTATTTTCAAAGGAGACAAATTTGAGTATTGGAGGGATCAATTGAAGAGAATTCTTGTTTGGAAGGGAGTTTGAGACAATATTTTCAATGAGTATCAACCACTTATTGATTGGAATTTTCTCTCTCAAGATCAAAAGAGAGTGAAAAAGATGAAGAGAAGACAAATGTTCAAGCCTTCTTTTATCTTCAGAGTGTTATAGATCCTAGCATCTACCCAAGAATTGTTGGCTGCAAAAATGCTCATGAAGCATGGGATACCTTGGAGACTTCATATCAAGGCTCTATTAAGGTAAGAGAAACAAAACTCCAAACCCTCAAAATGAATTTTGAAAATTTAAGAATGTCAGAAAGTGAAGGTGTAGGAGATTTTTGCATAAGGGTAAATGATATGGTTCATAGAATGAGAGTTTATGGAGAAACCATTGAAGATAAAATGATTGTTAGAAATTTTGAGATCTTTGACACCAATATGGTTGCATATTGTGATCACTCTTGAAGAGTGTAAGGACATGAAAACTACAAATGTTGATGAATTATTATGTTATGTTTTGTCCCATACGGCTACAATGAATATATATGCGAGAAAATATAGAGAATACTATAAACCAAGGCTGAAATTTTAAAGCCAAGGGAAAAAGAAACTAAACAAAAATTAAAAAATTCAAAGAAATCTATTTCAAAGGGTAAATAACAATCAAATTTCACAAGGAATAGTAAGAAATCCTTTATTTTTCATTATTGTAAAAAAACCTAGACACTTTATAAAAGATTGCAGGAAATTGGCAACAAAGAATCAAGTTAATCAAGAGGGTGAGAAGAAGGCACTCCAAGATGAACAAAGTGAAATGAAATATGACTCAAATTATTGTCTCACATGTAATGTGGGAAAAGAGGATGCCAAGAATATGTGGTTTCTTGATTCAAAGTTGCTCAAATCACATGACAAGTCGAAAGAGGGTTTTAACATGCTAGATGATACCTTCAAAAGTCAAGTGCATTTAGGGGATGAAAAATCCATTCAAATTGAAGGAAAGGGTAGCATGCAAATCACCTCAAGTAAAGGTAAGGGTGAAATTAATGATGTGTATTTTTCTCCAAGTTTGAATCATAATTTGATCAGTGTTGGACAACTAGTTGAAAAGGGTTTTAAATTACTTTTTGAAGATGGAGTTTGTTCAATTTTTGATAAGAAATATGGAAATAGATTGATTAGAAAATCCTACATGGAAAAGAATAATATATTTCCACTAAGGATCAATTTGATTAATGGAGGTACTTGTCTCTCTACCATTGAGGATGTTAACATGTTGTGGCATTCAAGATATGGTCATATTAGTTTCAAAAGTTTGCATATTCTTGACATAAAAGGTATGGTAAGAGGTCTTTCTAATCTATATTCAAAGAAAGATGTTGCATGAAAGTAATGTATTATTGAGAAACATCATAGGGATTCTTTCCCTATCAATAAATGGAGAGGAAAAAAATATTTGAAAGTAATCCATTCAAATTTGTGTGGACCAATGTCTTGCAAAAGTATTGGTAAGAATTTGTATTTCATTTCTTTCATTGATGATGCTACAAGGTTTATGTGGGTTTTTTTTTATTAAAATAGAAGAGTGAATATTTTTCATTTTTAGAAATTTCAAAGCTTTGGTTGAAAAAGAAAGTGGACATTCCATCAAAACCCTAAGAACATAGATAGAGGTGGAGAATTTTGTTCTAATGAATTTTTTTCTTCATAAGGCATCAAGAGGCAATTAACAACTCCTTACACACCACAAAAAAATGGTGTGGCTAAAAGAAAGAATATGTCCATAATAGAATTATAAAATACTATGTTGGAAAATAAGAACATGGAAATATGTTTTTGATTGAAGTAGTAAAGACGGTTATTTACATCATAAACATGATTCCTACAATTATAATCAAAGATGGTTCCTACAATTATGAGGCTTATCATGGTTCAAAAATGGATGTATCTCATTTAAAGCTGCTACTTGGTTGTTTATTTATTGTTAATTTTTTTGATCAAAAGAGGAAAATATTGGATCCTAATAGTGTAGCTCATATTTAAATTGGTTATAGTTATAGAAACAAAACATATAAGTTGTATTATCCTACTAGTAAAACTTCAGTTGTTTCAAGGGATTGCAATTATTTTGAAAATGAGTTGTATGATTATTTTGATAATATATCTAAGAGGGTCATATGTGAAGGGGGAAGCTCCTTGAAGAATATTTTGAGGACTTACAAAGTCCTACACAGGTTTCCAATGTTACAAAAAACAATACTAACTCTTTACAAGAGACTAATCATCCATCTGCAACAACTCCAAGTAAGCACAAGTGATTGTTGAATCCGCATCTAAAAATTAAATGTTGGATCATAATTATGAGAGAAGGATTAAAATAATGCAAGATCAACAAGGTAATTTATTTGATGATACATACGATGAAACTTGAGATGGATTCCATTGAGAGGAATGATACTTGGACAATTATTTAGCCTCATACTAATAAGGATGTCATTGGTACCAAGTGGGTCTACAAGACCAAAGTAAATAGTGATGGTACAATTGATAAGCTAAAAGATAAACTTGTTGCAAAAAGGCTTTGGAAAAACTTTTGGTGTTGATTATGATGAGACTTATGCTCCTGTTGCAAGAAAAGATACTATAAGACTAATGATTTTAATTACTGCTCATAAATGTTGGAAAATACATCAAATGGATGTAAAGAGTGCATTCCTAAATGGAGTGATTGAAGAAGAAATGCACGTGAAGAAACCATAAGGTCTTGAGGTAAAGGCTTGTTGTCACTAATCCCCAAAAAAGTAGAAATTTTGATTTTTTTGATTTTTTGGCTAAGTGATCCATTTTTATTGGTTGTATCTACATTGTTGTCAAAAAAGCAAAAAATCCTAATAATTAGCCAAATTTGAGCCTTGGTTGGTCAATGCGGACTTTGGAGGAACAAGAGGAACAACTCCTTTGTTCCTCCTATTCCCCGCATTACCGCAATGACCACATTGTATTAACTTGCAATATAGATCAATTTTTTGTGTTCGAATGGAACTATTCCTTTGTTCATTTTGTTCCCGATTCACCGCATCACCCGCATCCCATGCAACAAACTCTTTGCATTAGATTCTTCGGTGATTTCGGGAATGTGAGGAACTTGTTCCACCCCCGCTACCGTTCCTTGTGGGATTGTGTTCTCTCTGCAACCTTATTCCTCCCGCATCCCTCCTTCCTCCTAAGATAATCGTGTCGCGGATAAATGAGGAACAAACGAATCTCGTTCCATTGTGTTAACTGTTCCTGCATATCGATTCTTACGCATTTAACGTTGTTTCATCTATTCTCAAAACCCCGTCATATTTGACTCATAATAAAATAGAGTAAAAGGTGTTATCACAGACTAGTTAATATCGGCATAGCTATATTAAGCCTTAAATCGAGCCATTTGACCCAGTTTCTATATAAATAACCCCACGATCATTCATTTTTTACATTTACAAGCTCAATTTCTCATTGCCTTGTCCACTTCTCTACTCCCGTGCGCCAAAGAGGTATTTTGATCATATATTTGTCATTTTTCATCCAATTTCAAAAATTTAAAGTGCATTGGGACCATTGTAAGGGTGCCTTTCTTCTCATACAAAAGGTGAGGTTTTTCCTTATATTTTTCCAATTTGGTAGTTATTTGGGTTCCTAACCCTTTCCTTTAAATACCTCTTGAAATCCATTATTTGGCCTCCATTTTGTCTAAGTTCTCCCCAATATTTCCACCATGAAGTTTCAATACACGAGGTATGAACATATTTCATATTTAGAAACCTTCGTGCTTGACATAGGTGATAATGACGTTAGACACATGAATTTGAATGATTTCAAGGCCAAAATTACAAATGATAGTCCCACCATAATTGCCCAATGTGTTAAAAATAGTGGAATTGTTTATGTTGCTGGCTTCCCCACCTCAAAAAGCAATGCACCGACATTGTCCTAGCTTATGCCCGTAATTTTGACCCACAAACCAAATAATTGAAAGATCCCCAAGGGTGAAGCATTGATAAACTAGAAGCTCATTATATTAATGTGGCCTTCGGAATCCCGACCTTTGAAAACTCCAAAATTTTAACCAGAACTGAAGCCCAAAGATTATTTGACCTAAGTCAAGATAAATATAAAACCATGATTTCTAATTCTGGCTCAAAGTCAAGAAGAAAGGGCCTTCCAAGTTTCCCAAAACCCTCTACAGAATTGATTTCATAGAAGAAATTTTAGAAATGATCACACTACTGGCCAGAATAATGGGTATTCCATCCAATAATGAGTTCCAAAATTGGATGTGTGTATACATCAATGTGATACGTGAAGAAAACAAATGCTTTAACGGGGGAAATTATCTGTGAAAAATTGACTCAATAGTTGGTTAATGTACATCAAAGAAAAAAATTCATATGACTTCATACTTAATGTACACTATAACAACCTATAAATATGGGTGGGATTATCAGGCAAGAGAATAAGAAAAATGCACTAGTGTATGAATTCTACACTCAACTCACCTATGAGAAAAGAAAACTCATCATAGGAGAGTAAATGATGCTTTCACAATGTTCTGGTTAGACTTCTCGAAGGAAATGAATCGAGAGGGTTTCTTAGAGGCCAGACAAATGATTTCAACATATGTCATCCTCTTCATTCAATTCAGGAAGTTCTCATACATTCAGCCATATGGGATCGAGGGATTACCAAAGCTTCCTATTTATTGTAGTGAAAAGTTAATCCTGGTTGAACTTTGTAGATAGCTAGATGTACTTCATATAACTTGCAGGGACAAAAAGATCTTAGGTATTCAATTCCCCATCTCACTGGGAAACTACACTTGCAGTCACCCCTTGATGCCCAAAATGTTGAAAGGACTATCTTAAAGTTCAAGTTTCATACATATTAGAAGAGATCTTCCTTTGATAGTAAAATTTTAATTTCAAAGAATTTGAGGATGACCTACTATCATGTGCCAACATTTGAAGATTAATGGGAAGATTGTGCTTATGATTATGAGGTGAGGAAAATATTCTTTGGTAGGTTGTCATTCATGCAACAAGTTAAGGACATAAATTTGTACACTATTCTAGAAGGTTTGGAAGATGATGATTTTGACTTGTATGTTATGGAATATATAAGGTCTATTCAATACACTCCTCTACCTACCATTGATTGGTACTAGAAGGAAAAGGACAACCTTGATGATCTGAATAACCCAATGCTCTTGAGAACGAGGCATTGGTACCATAGAAAAAAATAATTTAGAGAATCAATGAAAACATCTTCCTCTCAAGAAGCATCTACTTCACGTAAAGATGTTCCAACTCAACAAACGCCTTCCTCCTCAACCTTGGACTCAATAACCAAGGTGTATATGAAGAAAGAAAAATCAAAAGAGGATGAGAGGAAATAATAAATGCATGAGCAAGGAGTTAAACAAGATAAAATTCAAGAATTGAGTGGTGAAGCTTCCTATGCCCCTGAGAAAGTATCACAACCTTATGAGGAGAAAGAAAAGGTAGCTGAAGAAAAATAGGACGATGAAGAAGAAAAGGAAGGTGAAGAGAGCGAAGAAGAAAATGAAGTTGAAATAATTGAGCCAAATACAGGGAAAAATGATGCTTATAGGACTAAGTTGGAAGTCATAAGGCCAACCTCTTCTTCCATTGTGATTTCCACAATCGAGGTTCCTACTTCTCAAACTCAAAAATTTAAAACTATTCTTTCCTTTCCTCTCTTATCTAATTCTTCAGAAATTATTTCACATGGTTCTAACCGGATTAACAATAGGAAAATAAAAATGCAATCTCAAATCGAGGTTCTAAAGTTTAATCTAGTAGCTCCCCTTCTTCGTACAACTCCTCCTAATAAATCCAAGACAAATTTTTATCGGTTCTAGATTTGAAAGGACAATAATTCTTAGAGATTGTTAAACCAAAAGGGGATAAGAATGATAAATAAATATCCATTTACGACTTGGATCTCACTAGGATTTCAATTGGATTATCAAATCCAGAAGGATAATTGCACAACCTTAGAGAGACTGTATCCAAGGTCATTGAGAGAGTCGAAAAAGGAAAGAAAACTCAATGAAACTTGAGGGATAGGTGAAAATTCTCTCTAATTTTATTAAGTCATTCCTCTCATCAGAAAATATTCCTCTCGATCCTACTCCCCTCTTCTCACTTCCACCCATTGCTCTCTACTAGGATAGATGTCAAAGCCATCACGGAGATTCACAAACATGTTGCATTTGGTAAAGAATTTGAAGCTTTGGTTGAAGGAATTCTAGTTTCGGGTTTGTAATTCATTGATGAGGCATACATGGTGTATGAAAACATCACTTTAGCCCATAAGCAAATAAATTTAGGAGTTGACACCATTGATAATGAACTCAAAATTTGGGAAGATCGTATGCGGATCTACGAATCAAGAGTTCAAATGATGAGAAAATCCTTCATTCTCATAAGATTTTCGATGACTCGAAGAGCAACTTGTCTAAGTCCTGGACTTCTTGTGTAGAGTGGATGATTAAAGTTCTAGAAGAAACTGCAACTAAGCTAAATACTATGGTCTAAAAAGGAGAATAATTGAAATCTAAGATCTTCACCGATATGCAATCCCTTCATTTCCATCTCTTCAAAGAAAATTCAATAGAGATAAATTCGGTTGACCAAATCAAGGCAAAATTTAAATCACTTATCAAGGAAGAATTATTCAAAGAAGACTTGGTCAACAAGGATAAGATGGAATAAATCTTATAACTTCACAACGTTGTTGTGGAGGCAATAAAGGGATTTGTAAAAATGGTGGAAGCGCCAAGGAAATGGAGTATGTTCTTGGATATTGGTTGACTACTCTAGAAAACACCTATGTTCCTAAGAGCATGGAAATTTCAGCTAAAGTGACAAAGTTTAGAATGCAAGTGCTCAAGCTAAAGGTGTCAGCTTCAGCTGTGCCTACTCGCCCCTTCCTCTTCTGGCTCATAAGGCCTTCTAATTGTTCTATTTTGGAGTTGGATTTATTATTCTAAAAAGTAAAATTATAAAATAAATCCAAATTATGTAATTAATTAATTAAGTGTTTAACACTTAATTAATGACAATTAGTTAAAAATGTAGTTACATCCTCCCCTCAACCTATATAAGGCCTCATTTTTATTTGTAAAGGGGTTGGATATTAGTGCATCTAGATGTAAATATATAGATTTTGATCAATATAAAAGAAACCCTCTTTTCTCTATCCAAGGTCTTTCCATTTCTTTTTTCTTGTTCGATTAATGTGTTGTTTGTTCCATTTAAAATCTGAAACTTTGTATTCAAATATATGGATTAGCTTGCATTGAATTGTGTTTCAATCCAAATTATACATGTTATGGGTTTTTAATTTGTGCAAACACACATGCTCTTTCGTTCTATTTGCATGCATGAGTATAATACAAATCTTCACTCTTCTTGTTTGAAATTGCTGCTTCTTCTTTCCCTATCTTCTACAATTAGTTGGTGGTAATCTTGAAAACTTAGGAGGACTTATTTGTTTTTGATTAGTTGGTTAATTGCAATTTGGTTTCTTTAAACAACTTGTCTTACCCTAGTCATACTTGTTATAATTCCTCCATGCCATTTCTTTGTTCATCTTATGTATTGATAAATATGAATTCATTCGTGAACACAAATATCCTCAATAAAGATTAATTAGTTTGTATATTTTTAAATACTTAGGGTTTTAATTTTGATTGAATAAGGGAACCTCCCCATTAAAGAGGAGGGATCTGTTGCCCCTAAAGCTGTTGATTTTTCTCAATAAATAATTTTTCAACCAACAAGGATAAATAATTTTGAGTATACAAGCTGAAAAAGGCTCTTTATGGGATAAAACAATCTACAAGAGCTTGGTACTCAATAATTGATAATTGGGTTTTGGCGAAGACTCTCCAAGAAGTAAAATTGTGTAGACACCCTAAAATAACATGCTTATTCCTAACCTATCTTCAAGTTATTCACATCCGCTTTAGAATTAAATTAATTAATTCATACTTTGAGTATTTGTCTCTTTTAAATTTAATTCAGTTAAATCTATCATAGTCCTTTAGAATTAATCAAATTAATTCTATCATGTTTACCTCCATTTTAGAATTAATGAAATTAATTCTAATCACACACAGGCTATACTCCTACCCCCTTTAGCTAATTTAATGAAACACTTATTTAATTAAATGGTCAATTATCCTCTTACAACTCATAACTAATTAAATTAGTTATTTGACTAATACTATTTATCTACTCACACTCCACTCAATTGTATTTCTAAAACACTATAAAGGTGGGGGAAACAAAGTTGCATGTACAACCACCTTCTTGAACAAATTCCGAACATTCATTGCCCCTGCAAAGTTGCAACTACATAGACCAAATCCAATGGCTATTTCAAGAAATTATAATTATGAACTTGTAACCCATTCAAACCTTGATCAAGTATTCATGGCCTCACCCTTGGCTATAAAAAGCATGCCGCTAGAACTTGTCTTCCGGATTGGTGGGGGGATGTATGTATGGTGGTAATGAAATACCTTAGCCTAGAAGGAAAGTTTAGGAAAATATTCTCCTATCACCTCTCTATTCTCAATGATATGCGAAGAAATCAAGCTATGAGATTACTTTATTTTATATTGAGATCCCTAACAACATCTATCTCTGATTTCAAAAATGACAAATTGGATGTGCTCCTGCATCAAGGTTTAATCCTGCTATTATTTCAAAATGGTAAACCCCAAATTGTCACTCAACCCCGACACCTACAGAGGATGAATATGACAATGAAACCGGCCGTGGCCATGAAAAATTTCAAAAAGGTGGGATGCGGGACAACACGGAAGGCATTGCGGATTTTCTCTACAATATGAAACATGGTGTTAAGGAACAGGGGGAATGTTTAGCTAGTAAATATAAAGATAGAAATTTGGTTGATCGGGAAGCCATATTGTTAAGGGATGAGTCCATGGTTGATACCATCCTCCTTTTAAACAAAAACTTGTCTAGGAAGTCGAGAGTGCCAAAATAAAATTGAAGTGTAGAATAAAAGGACTAGGGAACTAAGCGCAAAAAAATTCATGCAAGAACAAAGGATCTCCATTCTATAAGACCAAATTGCCAAGTCGAAGTTGAGGGTGGTAAGGATAACTTGAAGCTGTGACGAGAAGCTCAGAGGATGAAGATCCCATGGAAATTGTGGCCAAATATTACAAGGAGAAGACTTCAAAAAGGGTCATTATTAAAGTTACAGGTACCAAGGATAACGACCCAAGTAATAGGACCCGAAGAAGTGCTTCTCATAGCAAAGTGTAATAAAGGAGATCCTTTGGCTACCCTTTTGGATTTTTCTAGTGTTGGTTTATCCTGCTCTCTTAACTATGGCGTATGTTTTTGTATTACTGTAAAAAAACTATTATAACTATATGTAAGCTTTTCTATGGCTATGCTTTTCTCGGGGTTGCCTTTTTAGTCAAGAATGTTTGAATTAGCATGCTTTTCTATTTTTTAGTTGGCTTTCTTTCGATTGGATTATCTTTTGTACATGGTTTTTTGGTCCCTTCAAAACTAAACCTTATTTACCTAATCTAAAAATAAATAAAAAGCATGCCAATCTCTTGTAAATCATCCATGAAAGCTTTGTGTAATTGTAACTAACTTTAGCCAAAATTTCCATATGCATACTCATGTCTATCTTCACTTGTAACATCATCATTCCTTCATTTGGAGACTAATTTAGAGAATCCATAATCCAACAACTACAAGAATCTACAAGTTTAATAATTCAGCAATCTTATCATTGAGGTTTGCAAGGAAGAGCTTGGAGAAAGGTTTGTTATGTTTATATTGCTTGTCTTTCATATTTTGAATTTTTTTCACTGCTTATATCCTAACACACCCGGTGGGAACCCCAAACCTCTTTGATCAGTTTTAGTTTAAATTTTGATAATATGATCAATTATGTGTTTTCTTATGTGATTCTAACCGTGTTGTTCAAGTTTCAAGCTTTTAGGTGCATTAGAGAAGGAAAAATATAAATAACCGAGGTTTCTAGTATTTTTGCTACATTTTGTTCACTCCCATATTCCCTGTGCTAGTGTGCATGTGCATGTACTAGCGTCTCGTTGAACGCATTTATATAATAGTGTGTGCACTAGCATGCTCATCCACACACTAGCGTTATGAATAAATATCCATTGCATGTGCCTATGTTGTACTGTGCATGCTTATGTCGCATCGCATGCATTCACATTTCGCACACACGCTAGCGTCTCCTATTAACGCTAACATACTCAAGTGCACCCGCTAGTGTGCTCGAATTTTTTTAAATTTTATGTATTTTGTAGAAAATTCATTTTCTTATAACCTCTATTTTAGGGTTGTTTCTAATTCATTTCCTGCATGATTATTGTAACTAATTACTTTAAGTTTTTATTTTTGTATTTGGTTTCCATTTAATTCAATTGTAATAAACTCACACGTATGCTCTTTTCTCACACTTCTATAAGTGATCTCGAAAATCTGAAATGTTTGTTTTTCATGTTTTCTCGTGTTTACTTTGCGTAAGAAAACTTCTAAATATTTGCTTGCAGGACCATCTCTATGAAGGGTGTCTTCAAAATCAAAATTACTAACTATAAGTTTCCTTGTTTGTTGATTCAAGAAAACCTTTATCACTCTTTTTATTAAACTTTAATATAAATATCTTAATTAATTTTTTTGAGAAGGGTTTATTCCCCCTCGAAATGTAACTATGAGAAGTGCATGGCCGGGCGTAAAACTCATTGTGAAGAGTACCATAGGAACTCCAAAGTAGTCGGTACCTTGAGTGAAATGGACAATGAAGTGGGAACCCCCATCTATTTGAATAGTAAATCCACGAGGAAATAGTGCTAAGGTTATCCCGTAGTTATGGCCCCAGTTTGATCCTTTGAGTGGAGTAAAATCCATCTTATTGTATCAAGAGGGGTAAATTAAAACCAACGACTAGGACTTGTTCTAGTGTATCGAGCTCGCATTGAAATAGTCATACGTGTAATAGGGAGAGAAATATTTTCTAGGAAGCCACTCCTTGACCAAGCCAACTTAAGTTTAGAGGCCCTCCTTCCATAAACATCATTTTCATCTATTTTTACGTATTAGTGAGTTTTTGTTCCACACTCATATCATACACTCTCCATCATCATCTCTTTTTGAATCTTCCAAATATCCTTCATTTGTATTTTTCATCATCTCTTTTCGACATTGCCAAAATTATTCCATTTGGTTATTCATCTCAAATTCATTTTATCTTACCTTAGTCTTAAATCTTTGGATCATTTTCCCAAAGTTTAAGCAATTTATTCCCATCAAAGTTAAGCCTTGAGTTGTAGATACCCACGTCCTCACTTGATCACCTTCATTCACGATCTAAGTCTTGAAATATTGATATTCACTTTATCACACTCAAACATCATCACGATCTTATTGCTCTATCATTCTCCTACGTCGTTTAGTTTAATATAGAATTTTTTAAACTCTAAGAACTTGCCCATCCTACATATACAAATTTAACATTGACTTTGTTAAATTTTGGGCATAATCATTTCTACACCTCTTATCTCAACATTCAAATTGTTGATATTTGAGTACTCCCCTTTCATCATCAAGACTCTTCTTTCTTAACATTTGTTTTGTCAATATTTGAGCACATCAACTTTGTTTCCCATTATTTTCCATCTTAGCATTCACGTTGCTAAGGGTCGAGAAATCAAATTTCATTTTCAACCTCTTCCATTCTAGTAATCACTTTTCTAGAGGCCAAGTAAGTTCAATCAATCAAACCCATCTTCTATGCTTGCATTTAATTTGATATAGGTCGAGTAAGTTCAATCAATCAAACCCCTCTTCCATCTTAACATTCATTTTTTAAAGGTCGAGTTATCTTAATCCTCATCGCAACTCTCTTCCATCTTAACATTCATTTTTAAAGGTCGAGTTATCTTAATCCTCATCGCAACTCTCTTCCATCTTAACATTCACTTTGTTAAGGGTCGAGAAAAAATATCAAGTATCTTGCATTTATTTACATTTCTAAGGGTTGAGCAATCAACATTTTCACCCTCTATTATCTTAGCGTTCACTTTGCTAAGGGTTGAATGATCAATCACACCTTTCTTTGTTCCTCCCTTTTTAAAAAAGTGGTGGGAACAAGACATCGAGATTATAGTATCTTTGGAAGACAAGAAGGAAATCCTTTCCATCTTAGTTTCGACAAAGACCAACGCAAGGACCGATAAAATAAAATTTCTTTCAAAGAACAACCAAAGGTTGAAGACATTTCGAGAAAAATAAAGACTAATTTTTTCGTCACTTCTCACAATGGGATAAAATTACCTTGATTTTTTCGACGACACTTTGAAAAGATTATGAGGTCAACTTAAACCAATTATAGACATCTAAAATGTTGACATAATTAATTCGATTGATTTATCCCGCAAATATCCTAACATCATTATCTAATTAATCCCTTTCTTATAAAATACCACATATACCCTTTATTCTAATTATTTTCATCATTTATCTAATATCCCATCTCATCATTAATCCCTTTAATTCATTATTATATCATATTATCATATCTTAATCCTTATTATCATTTTCTAGGAATTTAATATTCCTACACCTACCTACCCACACCTAACCTCTCCATGTAATCACATCCCTAATCATATTTTATTAATCTAACTTGATCCTAAACTAATCAAATTCTCCCTCCATTGAATTTTAAAGTCAATGGAAGCTTCTTCCCTCCATTGAATTTTAAATTCAATGGAGGTTTCTCATAAAATCTAGAATTCTCCATTCTAGAATCTTCCAATCCTCTCCTCAATTCTCATCCATTGATCTTCATCCCACTTGGATCAATCCTCACCATCCATTCTCCCAAACATAGCTATAAATTTATCTCTCCTCCTCCATGAGAGCTAAATGGAAAGAAAATTGGAAAATCCATAAAAAATCTATTCCATTTTATCCTCTATCAAGCATCCATAATCTTCAATCAATCTATCCATCATTCATCCATTAATCCTTCCTCAAACATAAATCAATCCAAACAAAATCAAAAGTAGGTGCTGGCCAAGTGCCTACTCAAATCTAAAGCAATCAATACATCCTTGAGAAAATCTAATATAACAAAGGAGGAGTATTGTATTTTATTGGTAAGTTCGGTATTAATTCTACCCCCTTTACATCTCTTGCTCAATCTGAGGTATTGTTGAAAGGATTAGCATAGGAAGAAAATTTGGTTGTTTTCTTGCATTAACAAACTAATATTTTCCAACACATACATTCCTAGCACCCACCGTGGGGATTACCCCCCACTTATTTATTGTTTTAAATCTTATTTCATCCCTAAAACAAGTTGTCAAAGTTTGAAAATTTTCATTTTCTTTTGCACCTTCAAATTTTGAATTTTCATGTTCATGTGCCATTTTCAGCATAAATTGGCACCTATGCCCTGTGTTTTGGCACTTATGATATAAGGTTTGGCACCTTTTCCCTACTTTGGCACCTTTGCCTGTTTTGGCACCTTTGCCCTACTTTAGTGCCCGTGCTACATAGTTTGGCGCTTATGATTTTGTGCCTATGCTACATAGTTCAATGCCTATGCTCGTGTTGTAGCACTTTTGTTTTTTCTTTCCTTTTGAGAGCATAATTTTTAATCCACGAAATTGAAACGACTCCATTTTTTTCCTGGAAAGGTATTGAAAAGATCTATGCAATGAAAGCGTTAATTTAGAATTTTATAGGATAATTTAATCATGGTTTTAATTTTCCTAAATCTTATCATTTTAACTACACATTGAGTTATATTTTCTTATTCCAAACTACTAACACTTTGTGTGCAGCTTCCTATGCTTACCAAAGATAAAAAAATCAATTTAAAAATACTAACCCTTTGTTTTGTAGCATGATCAATTCAAGACATTTGGGTTTATAAATCAAATTACTAATCTTTGTGTTGCAAGGCCTCCTCTTGAAGACCTAATCACATAATATTTATCGTTAATTTTTATTATCTTACATCTATCATCTTTCTTATGTATTTTGCATTGTTGCTTGTTTATCCCGAAGGTGAAATCGGGTATGCTCTCCTCTCATATCCTAGGATGATCTTGAGGATAAAAAGTGGCTAACCTTCCTCTTTTTTATTTATAGGGGTAATGTGACATGGAAGTGACATCCACACACTTACCATAGTCCTAGGGGTCTCGTGACCGTGGGCTTCACCTCCAAGCATGTAGACACACCCGTATTTTAACGAGGTACATAAATTCTTGGAGATTTGTCATTTTTGGATAAGCACTTTCTTGTTTTAAGAGTGGCATGAAGTGAGGGGATTCCACGTCCCAATACCTGGCCTTAGACAACATCCTTGCAACACAGACTTGGGCCCCATGTACCACAAGGTATATCAAGGACTCCCTTAGTGATCTCGTACATCCTAGAATAGACAACCTTTTGGCAAAAATCAAACTATATTGCCATAAGGACACACTCCCCAATATCACTCGCTAGCTGACCCCACATTGACACATAGGTGGAGAGCTAATTTTGGCACCATCGTCGGTGTGTGGTATTGAAAGTGGGCTATAGTTTGATTATAATCCCACTTGACTAGTTAGGGTGTGTTGCATGTTTGTTTCTTGCTTGTGAACACCCTTAACCATCCTATCACCTTAAAATTTTAATCAATCAAACATCATCATAATCAACCATCCTTAATCAAACAATCCCAATCCAAATCCCATCACCATCCTTAATCAACCAACCTAATCCAAATATAATCCCCACACATCCTATCAAACCATGGCCTTTGATCCTCAATCCCCATCCTCTCCATATCACCATCCAAACCCGTACCTCTTTTCTAAATCCATCAACCAAGCTATCCCAACATCCCCCACCCATCAAAGTCAACCATCTCATTGTGATCATGAAATCACACACACTATCCAATACCTTAATAGACAAATCTCAAATATCACATTCTACCTCAACCATTCCCCTCCTTTCCATCCAAATCAACCATTCCATGTTGATCCTAACATCCTAAAAACCATCCAACAATTCAATCAACAAATGACCTATCTTAAATCATGTATCAACCAATCACCTCCTAAACCATCATCTCCGAACCAACCACATCCACAATTTCCCCTTTCTAAGATCCATACCCCTCACCCTATTGACTTCCTCTTTAGGAACCCGAATCATCTCAATCCACACCCCATCCTAATCAACATAAACCACTATCCCCACAATCCAATTACATCGACTTTGACTAACTCACTAACATTTACCTATACCAAGAGGAACTCCTTTATGTCCTTGCTAATCTAGTCACCAATCCCAAGCCCACATTCCAACCTCTAAATCCCCTATCAATCATCATGACCTACACCTTCCTCCCATAAAAAACATACGGATAATCCATCACCATTCAAAATCTCCACTTTGAAATCCAATTATCGTAAAACCTAGAATCAAGTCCCATTCACATATCCACAACAATCCCAACAACTTAACCCAATATTATTATCCCCCAAATCTCATCTTAGTCCTCCATCCTTGTCATTTTCATCACCCCAATCTGATCCTACAAAATTTCTCCTAGATAGTCCCACATCCCCTAATCCACCATCAAATTCAGCCTCTAAGCCTATTTCATCCCCTCCATCACCTAAACCCAATCCTGTCAAAACTATCTCATCCACCGTGACTCCTAAGTCACCCTCATCCCCTTCTACCCCCAATCCTAAACCATCTAATGTGGATCCTATGCCACCCTCATCCTCTTCATCCACACCTAATCCTATCTTACCCCTTCATCACCTAAACCTAACACTATCCTACTGTAATCCTATTAAAAATACACTATCCCCCAATCCTAAAACATTTAACATGGATCCTAAGTCACCAAATCATAAAAATAACAAATCCAATACCAATCCTCTCCCCACCCCATCTCCTACCCAATATAATGAGGCTCTTATGCCACCTTCATCTACTTCATCCCCTAAATCAACCAACTCTAATGTAGTTCCTATACCACATGCCTCTCCCAAATATCATTCATCCCCAATATCACACAAGTATAATGTGACCCCCATATCACCCCCATCCCCTTCATCTAAATCTACCACATCCCCTTCATCTACATCTAATAATCCCAAAAATCTAATCCTAAGCCAAAACCATCTACCTCAAACCACATACTCTAACTAATCTAAAATCCACCAAATCTACTTTGAATTCTAAGCCCAAACAATCCACTTCACCCTTAGACCTAATCCATAATTTTCATCTTCTAAGCCACAACAATCTAATCCAACTCATAAATCCAAATCAACCAAAACATCTCATTATCCACCCAATCATGCACCTTTACTTCCTACTCCCCCAAAACCATTTAACCCAAACCACTTCACTCCTTTAGGAGAATCCTTGACCACCATCTTCCATCGTATAAAACCTTCAACATGATCATCCATACCCCAATCAAATCACACAAATAAAAATTTACCAAACCATCTTGGTATCGAAACATTATTATTGTGACTTTCATCACACCCATGGACATTCGACCAATTGTTGCATGCAATTTAGGTCTTATGTCCAAAACCTCATTAACCAAGGGCTTCTTATCCTTGTACCTATTTATCCACCACCTTTCCATCCCAATCCTCTCCCTAACCATCACCCACCATCATCCAAACATCGTTATCCATCCAAATCTCATCGTACATCCAAACATCCCTCACGATAAAAAACCAAAACAAATCTCATCTTACATCCTTTGTTAAGTCTGGACTTTTAGCAGATGAAAAACTAAAACCCCAAGTCTCGTGATGACAACATGAAATAATTTTCCCCATCCACTTCATATAATATATCCAAAATTATGTTCACTACTAATGAAACATTGAGGCAAAGGCTTAGGCATCCATGAACAAGGCATTCACAAACCAATCTCCCTTCATCAAAATCTCGGTCGTTTAGGCTTAGGGTATAAACCTAACACTAACAACATTCCTCCCACTACTCCATTGCAACCCATTTCTACCACTCCTCTTGTTGATCCTACCATCCCAACCAATCAACCCAATAAAAAAATCATTTAACCCCCCTATAAATACCAAACACCTAAAAATGGATTGAGCACATAATTTTTGCCTACACAAATATTCTTTCCTCCCCACCCATACACCTTCCATCCAACATCCAAATCCCTTTACATCTAATCCATTCGTATCATCACATCCATTCATATCCTCTATCAATCCATTCATTTTAACACTTGATGAACTTTCTCACACACGATGTAAGGCAATATTTCCTACTATAACCGTGTGACTTTGGTCTATCATTACCTCCAACATTCAATCACAATTGTCCTCCTAGAGATTCACACACTTTAACACACTTAATCAACTTGTGATTAAGACCCTTGGACATGTATTTTTACACTTTATCCAATGTCATATCCACACTCATTTCCATCCCCCATCAAGCCACTAGTGATTATCATCCCTTGAGAAATCTCAAGAGAGTGTAACCTCTTTATTTTAAAAATCCAAATATCAAAAGAAAAAAAAAACATATCAAAATCAAGAATATGAAATAAAATCCACCTCAATACTCTATGTAGGGGTGTTTCTAGCATCTCTACTAGGGATATGAACCCCCAGCTAGTGAGAGAGCAATGTTGTGACAAAAATCGATGCATCTTTGTCGGGGTTATGGATGCCTGGCTGGTAGTGGAGAAATGCATGAATTAGCCTTCTGTCTACCCTCCATCCACATATTTCAATTAATCACTCCCTATACATTGGCTAGTTTGTCTTCATGTACTACCCATTAAGTCTTCACTTCAATCGATAATTAACCATTACAATCACACACACTTTGATCTCAAAGAGACATAGGGCTTGCATGTTTCTAGGTATTATTTATACCTTGGTCACACTTTTATTTTATTCCAAATCTTTCCTTACAACATGTGTTGTTAGGATCATCTTTTGTTCATCAATAATTTCATTTTTCTTCCATCCATCACATCCTCATCCGTTTCCCCTTGGATCAAACATATGTGGTTGGATGACGATCCTTTACTTTTCATCCAATCCTCCTAATGTAACTTCTCAGCTCTCATCATCATGACTGGGGGCATCCTTACTATCATACGCTGGGGGCATCATCCATTTTAGATAACCCTCACTTCCTATCTTACCGTATACCTAAGGGCATATCTTATCATCTTCTATATCCCCCATCTTATCCTATACCACATCCCTCATCCTAATATCACATCCCATCTAATCCTAAGTAATCAACCAATCCCTATCCTATATAGCCTAACCAATTTCCCTCAATCCTTCCCATTCATCCTACTCAAACAAACTTTGGGACTTATAGGAGAAAGTCACATCCCACCTTACATCCCTTTCAATCCCCCCCATGATCTATCCCATACCAAATCCTTTCATCTTACTTATCCTCAACCATTCCCCCCATCTCAAATCCAAAATCTCAACATCCAACATCTAATAATCTAAACATTCAAACTCCAAAATGTAAAAATAAATACATTTAAAATGTAATGTGTGTGTGTTTGCTTTCTTGTCTACATTTCCATTTTAGAAGATGATATGAGGCCCCATTTGTTTCTTTTTCTTTTGTGGGGTCCAATGCTATAAGGACCATATTTTTTTATTAATCAGTCCAATAATATGAGGACCATATTTTTGTATTAATTTGTCCAATGATATGAGGAAAAGGGCATTTGGCAATTCAATCATCATGGTCTTTATACCTTGGTGCATTTTTCTCTATGCCACATCAATAACATTGCTAATGATGATAACAAAGTGGGAACTTTATGGTATCACACCCCCTTCTATCATCATATTTTATCCTTATCATCATCCACACATAATATTCATCATCATCTAACTATCCAACATCCTCATCCTCTTATCCAATTAATCCTTTATCAATCAATCAATCAATCAATATCCACATCCAAATATTATTCTCTCACATCCGACATCTAAAATCCTAACCCTTGGATGGGGCATCTTCTCACATCCTCTTATCAATTAAACTCTAACATTATTTCTCACCACTTCATCAATCATCCAAATAGATCCAAAAATCACTCCTTATTCTCTCATCCAAACATCCTCAATCTTCTAATCCTCCAAATCTAACATCATATACCATATCTTCCTATCCAATCAATCAAATCTCAAATGTAACATATGCAAATCGCACAAAATCATATCTAACATCATAAAATTCATCATCCTCAAATATAAATCCAAAATATTCTAACCTAACCCCTTGACTGGGGCATCCTCTAATCCACCAATCCTAAATCTTCACCCTTGTCATACATTGTTGACTAGGGCATCCTCTACTCTAAAATCCAATATCTCCTAATCCTCTAATATCCTACTCCTCTAATCCTCTCTCCTATCTTCTAATATTCTAATCCTACATCCTCATCAATATCCTAATCAAAATCCATAATCCTTATATTCTCTATTCCTCAAAAGTAACATCCTTAATCTCAACCCCTTGACTAGGACATCTTATAATCCAACCCCTTCAATCAATCTTCTAATCCTCTAAATCCTCATTTTTCTCATCCTCTAATCATCTCTCATATACTAACTTGGGCCTCTCATATAATAACCTATCCTCAACCATTCCCCCTTCCCAAATCCAAAATCTCAGCCTCCAACATATAATAATCTAAACATCCAAAATCTAAAAATCAAAACATTCAAAAAATCCATACATAAAATGTGTGTGTTTTTTCTTGCTTGTTTGCATTTACATTTGACCAATAATATGAGGCCCCTTTTGTTTTTTTTTTTGTTTTTTACGGTCCAATGATATGAGGACCAATTTTTTTGTTGTATGATATGAGGAAAAAGGCATTTGGAAATTCCATCGTCATGATCTTTATACCTTGGTGCATTTTGCTCTATGCCACATCAATAACACTGCTAATGATGATAACAATGGGCACTTTATGGTAACACACCCCCTTCTAGCATCATCTTCTAGCCTTATTGATGCAGGAAACCATCATCATTCAAAACAAAAATTCATTCATTCTACATGATATCAACAATTAACATCATTCATCGCTACAATAACCCTATTTTAGAAAGATTGATCTAATAGTCTAGAATAGCCAAGGGTGCAAATTTTTGATCTTCTAAGATAAATCTCATTCTCTATCACCTTGCCTTGTTTTATACCCTTAAGAAATGCTAAATCTCATTTTCTATCATTCTCACTCTCCCTTATCCCTATTTTCCTTCCTTAGCTTCTTAACCCAATATAATGAAAGAATTTTCTTTTGGGCTTCTATGACACCTCTCAATGTTTAAAACCTATCAAGTACTTCAACAAGTGTTATTATCACTAGCTCCTTGATTCCCAAGGTCCCACATATCACTCTTCAACCTAACTACTCAAACTTGCAAACTTTGTGTGCCCTTAAGTCCACATCTACTGGAATGTTCTTGTTTTAGACATTATTCATATGCTCGGAAGAAAATTTTCACAGATTCAAATACCCTTCATCATCCCTACGAAGTACCCAAATTTCCAAAAATCAATTCACATCCTTCTCTTTGCAATCACACTCTCACTCTTTTGACTTACAATGTCTATCTATCCTTAATAAAATTTCCTTCATATATTTTCCTATAGTGGGTTATGGAGTACAAATAAGTCATTTCTAGACACCCATTTTGAGCATCTTACTTTCCCAAAACATTCAGAGTTGAAATCAATGGATAACTATTACTTCCTTTAGAATCCAACCTTTTAAAGTAGCCCTAAACTATGTTTGCTCATCTTCTTCTAAAATGTCAAGAAAATAGACAAATGTAACCCTTAGTCTCTTAAATTTTCTTCAAAATCCACTTCTAGTACCTTTTGGCACATGATATCTTTAAGTTTTCAAAGAAAGAAGATTTGATTTGGTACCTAAAATGAAAAACCCTAATGTTTACACACTAAAACCCTCCTAGAGAGTCTCGAGAGGAGTTATTTAGTTATAACTTATTAAAATCTTGGATTAAAAGCATGATATTTTCACACAAAGCATGTTTAGAGTTTTTTCACATGTTAGGATTACCAAAGTGGGGACCTCCCTTTGTTCATTCTTCACTACCTCTACCCGTAGGAATGCACTATCACACAAAGTTTAAGTTGGCTACAATCATAGTTAACAGACATTACTTTTGGAAACATGCATATAAACTCATTTAAATAATCATTGCTTCCACAAATAAATGATTCACTATCCAAACAATAAAACTAAGCACGCACTCACATAAAAACTTCCTCTTAAGTCTTCAATATTAAGCACACACAACCAATACTGTGTTTTCTTGGATTTTGCTCCGAGTCTTCTTCCTAAGGCATGATACTTCTTGATCATGCATATCAAACTTTAATCTCACTATTAATTCTTTTGGAATAAATTTCAATAGTTCCTTAGCATTGTGATACCAAATCTCCCTTCAAACTAGGCACTAGGTCAAGGCACAGTCTGTGATAGAGTAATTGTAATTATTAACTTATACTTAATTTTTATAGTGGCTCAAATCATCTAATCACCCCACACTCATATCAAAATCACAATTGTATTTACTCATATAAAAATAAAAATCTTCAAAAATCCATGACCAATCATGCAAGTGACATCACAAACAAGTTCTAGTTAAGAAACTTACACACACATAAATCGGGGATCATACTTCGACTTTTCACTATCATCAATTGAATTCCTTGGTGTTCTAAATTTCTTATGTCACCCTTTCTAAATATATTTCACCTATAATTCACTTCTCTAATATATGCACACCAAAAACTCAAGAGATTAATGCTCTTAGCTTCCAAATAAGGAATTAATATAAAAACTCGAAACCTACCATTGAATGACTCTCATTGAATATCACATGAATCCAAGTTTTCCATTAATGTCATTATATTATCCTTTTTTCACACAAAACTTCCCATTCCTAATCTTAACTAAGCATATTAGAAGTTAGAAATATCACACATTCATAAGCAATGCAAGTTTTCATAGACAATTCTTCATCTTATTCACAAAAGAGATCATTTACAGAATTTTCCTTGAATTTCAGACCTCTTGAGCCCTTCCATGGCTCTAGTCTCATGCCACCCTCTCTTTAAATTCCTATAGAACTATAAAATCCTTATATTATTCAAATTCATTTCTCTCTTATCTAATGGGAAAGTAGTTACAAGGCTAACTAACCACAATTTCAAGATGACCATGGTCCTTTAAACTCAAGTTGAAGACTAATACACCTTTATACCCTTCATGAGGTCTTAAGTGACCTTTTAAAGCACATTTACCCCCTTCATATCAAACTTATCAATTCAAGTCTTCAAATAAAAGTTTTGGAAGGAAGTTAATAATTTGAATTTTACATTGCAAAGAGAGGTTCCCATGGACTCAAGACTCACCTTTGAAAACATATAAACTCTCTCTAACACATAAATCAAACCAAAAACATTTTTTTATTCCTCTTTACACTTGATGTTCCTACATCACTTATCATCATCCACACATAATCCTCATCATCATATAACTAACTATCTAACCTCCTCATCCTTTTATTCAATCAACCCTTTAATCAATCAATCAATATCCACATCCAAATCTTATCCTCTTGCATCCAAAATCCAAAATCCTCACCCCTTGGCTGGGGCATCTTTTAACATCCTCTTATCAATCAAAATCTAATATTATTTCTCATCACCTCGTCAATCATCATCCCAATCCTCTCCTCATCAATTTCCTATCATCCAAATCGATCCAAAACCAATCCTTATTCTCTCATCCAAACATCCTCAATATTCTAATCCTCCAAATCCAACATCCTATAATCCAATACCCTATCTTCCTATCTAATCAATCCTCAAATGTAACATCCTCAAATCCAAAATCCTCAAATATAACATCTTTTACTCCACCCTTGTCATACATCGTTGATTGGGGCATCCTCTACTCCAAAATCCAATATCTCTTAATCCTCCAATCCTCTCTCTTATATTCTAATCCTCTAATCCTACATCCTCATCAATATCCTAATCAACATAAAAATACTTCTATTATCTAATCCTCAAATCCAATATCCTTAATCTCCACCCATTTACTGGGGAATCCTATGATCCAACCCCTTTAATTAATCCTCTAATCATACAATCCTATTTCCTCTCCTATAATCCTCAATCTTCTCATCCTCCAATCCTCTCTCATATACTAACTTAAGCATCTCCTCTTCGATGGTTACCCAAAACATTCCTTCCCCGCCTAATCCCTCAATGGGGCATCACATCACCATCCTAAAATATTCTCTTCTTTTCTTTGGATAGTCATTTCTATGCAATAACCATTCAAAGAGGGGAAAAATGTGGACATCTAAAATGTCGACAATTAATTCCGATTAATTTGTCCCACAAATATATCCGAACATCATCATTATATAATTAATCCATTTCATATAAAATACCACATATACCATTTATCCTAATTAATTTAATCATTTATCTAATATCCCATCATTATCTCATCATTAATCCATTTAATTTATTGTTATATCCCATTATCCCACCTTTTCTAGGAATTTAATATTCCTACACCTACCTACCCACCTACCCCACACCTAGCTTTTCCATGTAAACACATCCCTAATAATATTTTATTAATCTAATATAATCCTAAACTAATCATATCCCCTACCTCTAAATCTAGAGGCTTCTATTTCTAGAAGCCTCTCTAAACTTCTTCTACTCTCCATTGAATTTTAAATTCAATGGACATTTCTCCAATTCTAGAATTCATCCCACCTCCTTTATTTCTAGAAGCTTCTAATTCTAGAAGTCTCTCTAACTTTCTACTCTTCTTTATTGAATTTTAAATTCAATATTTCTAGAATTTTCTAATTCTAGAATTAATCCCACCTCATCTATTTCTAGAAGCTTCTAATTCTAGAAGCCTCTCTAACTTTCTACTCTTCTCCATTGAATTTTAAATTCAATGGATATTTCTCCATAATTCTAGAATTTTCTAATTCTAGAATTATCTATACTCTTCTATCTTCTCATTCAATACTAACCATTGATCTTCCATCTACTTGGAAAGATCCTAGCCCTCCATTTATTCTTCCAAAAACTATAAATTGGCATGCCACCCTCCATGGAAGTTAATGTGGAAAATCCATACCAAATATTTTCATTTTATCCTCTATCAATCATTCAAAATCTTCAATCCATCAATCATCTACAATCTATTATCAACCATCCATTCATCAAACATCAACCAATCTAAGAAAATCAAGGGGAGGTGTTGCCCAAGTGTCTCCACAAAATCTGAAGCAATCAACACCATCCATGAGAAAATCCAACACAACAAAGGAGGAGCATTGCATTTGATTGGTAAGTGCAGGTATTGACTCTCTCCCTTTCCATCTCTTACTCAATCTGAGGTATTTTTGAGAAGATTAGAATAGGAGATTTTTTTTTTGTTTTGTTACACTCATACTAATATTTTATAACATATACACCAACAAATAATACACAAAATAAATCGAATAACCACGATAAAGAAGGGCCGAATAAAAACAACGATAACAAAGGTAAATCTAGTGCTTTGGGCCCCGAGCCAAATCAAACCTTGATATATCAAATCAATGCCATGGAAAAACAATTAGCTCTAATATCTTCTAAATTCACTAACGACACCAATGATAAAGAATAAAATAAGAAAAGTGATGATACATCCAAAAATCACACTAAAATTGATAAAGAGAAAACTAACCTAAACAATTCAAAACTAGAAAAAATCCCATAAACTAATTCACCATTTTTTCAAGAATGGAAAATGATCAAGGATATAATTTCGGGCATGTAACAACAACGTAAACAATTCAATTTTGATGAATTGTGTCCTTACCATTTTGATAAGGACATTTTACACAAAACCTTCCCTAGATCTTTTGAGACGTTAACATTCGAAAAATACAAGGGCAAAAACGATCCATGATAGAATATTAAAGAATTATTCATGGCGTGCCAATAAGTGGCATACAATAATATTTTTCTATTATGCCACTTTCCTAGAAGTCTGGGAGGACAAGCCTTGAATTGGTACTTACACCTCCCAAATGGATTGTTCACTACTTTCATAGAACTCTTGGAGAATTTCATCAAACATTTCTCATTCAACCTTGACTCCATAATAACAATGATGGGTTTTTGTAATGCAAAACAATGAACCAATGAAATATTTACACAATTTTTACTGCAGTGGAGAGGAATTGCAAGCCACTTCCCATGTTCCATTCCAAAGAAGTAGTTAGTTAGTATCTTCTTGCCAAATATTAACAATGAGTTATCCTTTCACATGCGGATGTAAGGCCTTAACAACTTTGAGGACATTATGTATAAAGGGAATCAAATAGAAAAGGACCTCATTGTAAAAGGATTAATTAAGCCTCATTCTAAGGATAACAATCACAACAATAACAACAACCATCAGGATAAACCTAAACATGTCAATAGGAACCATAATGTTGTTAATGATGGTGTCATCGATAATCACAATGTGCACAATGTATAAAATAGTCAACCAAAAAAAACAAATCAAAACAAGCCATCATTATTCCAAATAGAGAGGCTACCTCTCCTCATGATAAAAATGAAAATTTATAGCATTGGGAGAGATTATTTTGATTGTCTTACGCTAAGTGGAAAGTTCCAATATGGTCACTTACCCTATCATGAAACCCTTTGTTGAAGGGGAACCTAAGCCTTCTTGGTATAAACCCAATACATATTGCAATTTTCATCACATTGATGGTCATCAAACAAATAGATGCATGCAAATTCATCATTACATCCAGGACCTCATTGATAACAAAGACATAGTGGTCGAAGACCCAACACCAAATAAAACACCCAATGATAATCTAAAGGTGTTTTCCAATCCATTCCCCAAACATGGTATAAATAACAAAGCTACTAAACAGGGCCAATCTTCAAACAACGTTGATTTCAACTTGATAATTTCATTTGTTGAAGAAATGCCTCCTACCATTGCCACCATAAAATTCTAAGCTCATAATTATTTGGTGGCAACATTATAGAATAAAATATGGGTTCTCATAACAAACCAATCCTCCACTTCTTCCATTGGACCTCAAGCATTGAATCCTATGGCTCCAAGTAACCCAAAGTTGATATATAATGTCAAATATTTTACTTCCGGTCCTTATGACCTTGTTAAAAATTAACGAAAACACTGCCCATATCTCCCTCATGGATTTATTGAAAACACCATCTAAATTTGAGGATATTCTCAATTGTTCTCTCTAAGAGGCACGTGTTCCGAGAATCTTAACATTTAAAAATTCCAAGCCTTAATTGCTAATCTTTCACCAACCAGTCCCATACTATCATTTGGTCCTTAGGACCTGCTAAATCCAAACCTATAGAACATTAAATCTTTGTATATTGAATCATATATTACTGGCCATAAAGTTAAAAGAGTTATGATTGATAATGGAGTGGTGCTAAAAAAATTTCCATCAAAATGTTGAGATGTCTTGGTCATAAGGAGGCCAATCTGGGAGATAACATTATAACCATTCATGGCTATGATAATAATGAACGTAAATCCTATGGAATGATAACATTTCCCATACAAGTGGGCCCACAATTTCTTGAAAAACTTTGCCATGTTATTGATGTTGAGACCTAATACAATGTCCTCTTAGGTTGACCATGTATACATGCGATGCAAGCCGTACCCTCTACTTTTCACCAGTGCATTAAATTTCCACATGACGGTAAAGAGTTTACCTTGATTGCTAATTTTAAATCTTTTGAGCATTGCAAACTTTTGGAGGCCAAATATAACCATGTTAGCTATTATCATTACGAGGAAAATACATCGAACCTTGTGTTATCCCCGTTGTTGATAAACACACCGATCCCGAAACACTTTTTCGAACCTAAACATCTACATCTAGCTCACAACCATCTACATCCCATTCATATATTGAGTTCAAATTTTCCCATCAAGGTATCGGTGAATACATCTTTGAAAAAACTTTACACATTTGTAAAATTCCGTCGTCTCCACACAGCCTATGGATGACCGAATGCCCCATGCCCCCACTTAAAAGAATCTCTAGTTTATCACCTTGGTAAAACTCTTTGGAGGTGATATGGACTCTGAAGGATGCATGCATTCGGGATTTTGATGGATCTTGGCTATACGAAGATAAAATGGTTGATTTCCATGGATCAAAATACTATGTCAAATCCCACAAGATGATGAAGAACATGAATTGGAAAGGAAAAGGACTCGCCCACAAGCACAAGGTATCCTTAAACTAGTAATGTACAAAGAAAACCTAAATCTGTTATGGTCCGTAGGTTTGAAACTTTTGGAAAAGGCCTATAGTATTTGAAATAATGACAAGTGAAGAGGAAATTGACTCTAAAGTTGGGACCGATTCCACACATAGCCTCTTCAAAGACCTGATTGAAACCAAACTCTACCTTGAAATTTTTTCTATTCACACTCTTGATATCATTTACCCATCTCTCATCCATCAGACCAATAATGTCACATCTCCATGGACCTCTTTTAGAATGATGAGGCCATCTAAGAATTCCTCGGACTTAGGACCATATTCCCTTATCAAACCACAAAAGGGATTTAATATAAACCTCGACGCTTTTGATTATTTCAAAGAGGAATTTGAGTGCTCTATTCCACCAAAAGTCAAAAATAAAATAAATATGGAATAAATAATAATACAATCTCGCATAGTGAAAACCTCACTAAGGTATGTGAGAGAAGCAAAAGATGAAATAAATAAAAAATTAGCACAACCAAAAGGACATATCCTAGTGAAAACATTTTTGAGGTACCAGAGAGAGGAGACTCGGTTCTAGATAAATTAGATGATCTACATAGGCCTACAATGTCATTCCAAGACACTGATACGTATAAAATGTTGGTAGAAGAGACTATTACCATCAATATTGGAATGGATGATAGTCCCAAAGCATTACAACTCGAAATAATATTATCATAATTAAAAATCATGGTCTTCTCAACACTCCTCACTGAATTTTAGAATGTCTTCACATGGTCCTATAAGGATATGATGGGTTTGGATCCTTCTCTAGTTGTGCACAATCTGGTGGTTTTCCGGATACAAATCTTGTTAAGCAGAAACTATGGAAAATGCATCCTAAGGTTGCATTGTTATTCAAAGTGGAACTTCAAAAGTTGCTAGAAGATGACTTCATAAGGTCTATATAATACTCGAATGGATCTTAAACATGGTACCTATTTCCAAGAAGACACTTGGCATCCAAATTTGCACCAATATTTGGGATATCAACAAATTCTTTCCTAAGGAAGACTTTCCCCTTCCCAACATTGATATGATTATCAATTCTACAATAGGTCTTGAGATGTTATCCTTAATGGATGAATTTTCGAGGACACAACCAGATCCGCATTATTGAGGAAGTTTGAAGATCAACATAAGAGAACATTCACAACACCATGAATAAATTTTTGTTATAAAGTCATGCATTTCGGCCTCAAGAACATATGTGAAACTTACCAAAGAGAAATGATGGTTATTTTCCACAAATTCCTTCATGACATCATGGAGGACTATGTTAACAATATTATTGCTAAATTTAAACTCATAATAGATCATCCAACTATCTTGCAGTGCATATTTGAAAAGTTAAGAGAATATAAGGGTCATCTTAATCCGAAGAAATGTGTCTTCAGTGTCACTTGGGAATCTTTTGGGATTCATAGTCTCATGAATGGGAATTTAAGTTGACCTTGCCAAAGTCCAAAAAATAATGGAAATGCCTCTACCACATAACCTTTGTTTTGCTACATAGATTAGAAGGGAGGATTCAGTCTATCTAAAAAAGTGCTTCATATCTCAATTGTGAGATAAGTTCCACTATTTCAACCAATTACTCAGAAAGGATGTCCAATTCAAATGGGTGCAAAAATGTTAAGATTCTTTCACCAAGCTGAAAGAGTACCTATCAAATTCACTGGTATCAATGTTACCTATCCAAGATAAGCCAATTTTTTGTATATATCTGCAACATAACATATCATCAAAGCATTACTTACATAACACAACAATAAAGGATAAGAGTAAGCGATCTACTACTTGAGTAGAACCCTTATATCCCAAGATCTCAAATACTCCTAGGTTGAAAAAGTGTGTTTGGAAGTAGCGTTCACTTTTCATAAGTTACAACACTATTTTCTCAATCATACCACAAAAATTATTTCTAAAGTAGATCCTCTAAAATATATTCTATCAAGACTGTCATAATAGGGTGAATGTCTAGTTGGGTCATGCTCCTAAGTGAGTTTGACATTGAATTCATCAATCAAAAGGCCATAAAATGGAAATCTCTAGTAGATCAACTGGCTACAACGCCACTACTAGGTTCTCAACCCCTTCATTTTGAGTTCCCGATGAAGATTTGTTGTATATTGATGTAGTTCCCTCATGGAACTTATTCTTGATGGATCTTGTAACATGCATGAATTAGGAGTTGGCATAGTATTGCGCACACCATATGGTGATGTTATACCCAAATCTTATCACATTGGTTTTCCATGCACTAATGACTTTGTAGAATATGAAGCTCTAATAATAGGTATATGCTTTGTCATATCTTGACGGATCCAAGCATTGACAGTTTTTGGAGACTCCTTCCTAATCACCAAGTAGGTAAATACAGAATATCAAGTAAAGGATAATAAGCTTGTTCCATACAAAGGAATGGTTGATATACTTAAAGGACATTTTTGGATTATAACATTTGAACAAGTTCTTCACACGTAGAATAAAACAACATATGTCATGGCGGCTATCACATCTCTTCTTGAGTTTAATATAAACCAAACACACAAACAGTTTCTCATGGAACATATTTTGGTGCCCACATATGATTTTTCAGATTCCACCATGGTGTGTGAAATTGTTGGTCCTGAAAACCCTTGGTATCATAACATTTACACATTTATCCAAGAAAAAAACCTATCCTGCCAACATGAATTCAAAAAATAAAAGATCCTTATCACAACGTGCTTTGTACTACACCATTCTTTCATATACCCTTTATCAAACAAGATATGTCGGGAATCTATTAAGATGTCTTAATCAAGAGGAAGCAAAGTAAACACTCTTTAAAGTACATTCGGGTATATGTAGTGCACATACCAAAGTGGAATGGTCTTAGCTAAAAAGATCTGTCATGTAGGATATTCTATTGGCCTACTATGGAGTTTGAAAATTTGTCAAGAAATGTCAAGCATGTCAATGACATAGTAATCTAATTCATGCACCCTCACAAGCCCTTCATCCTATCACTTCACCTTGGCTTTTTTCTAGATGGGGGCTCGACTTAGCTGAAAAATTAAACCCACATATTATGATGGCCACACCTTCATAATCATCGCTACTAAATATTTTACCAAGTGGATAGAGGTCATGCCTCTCACCTACATCACTAGGTCAAATATTTCTAAGTTCATACTCAACCATATCATTTTTTTCTTTGGGATCCCGACCTCTCTTGTTATAGACAACAATACATCCTTAAAAAACAAGAATGTCAAAGTGCTTGCTAAAAAATTCCATATTAGCTTACGGTAAGGCAACCCCATATTACCCAAAGTGTAATGGCTACCCAAAGCATCCAATAAAAAAATACAATCAATATTGAGAAGACTGTTAAAATACATGGTTGTAATTGACACACACAATTATATCCCGCCCTTTGGGCCTATCACACGTCATTCCACACTGCAACTAGATCCACTCCTTTCTCTATAGTATATGGCTCTAAAGCCATATTACCCATTAAATTTGAGCTCCCCTCCCTCCAGTTATCATTACAACACCATGTGCATGAAGAGGATTACCGCCAAGCATACCTTGCAAAATCAGAGCTCTAGGATGAGAAAATAATTCCTTCCATGGACCATATAAAGGTATATAGGAATTGACTTCATCAAAATTATAAAAAAATAGATCAAACCTAGACAGTTTGAGATTGACGACCTTGAGCTTAAAGAATTTTATAAAAACACTACAAAAGAACATGAAAAGTAGGGCAAGTTCGAACCTAATTGGTTAGGACCATATATTGTGACTGATAAATTCAAATCTGGAGCATATAAATTATTCAAACAATATGACAAAGAGCTAAAGGATCCCATGAATGCAGTTCATATAAAAAGGTTCTATTCTTAATCATATAAGAGTATCCCTAGTGCTAATGGGAATATAAGCACAATCGCTTGCTTCACCTTATCACCTTGTTCCATTCTTTTATCATTCCATCCCACCTTGTGTTGCATGTTTTCTGGTTAGGTTGTCATTTCCATGCTTCACTACTCTTGTTCGTCCTCTTCCTTTATGTCGTATACCTTGATTCCAATGGACCTTCTCACTTGTATCATGCTTAATACTATTTGGGAACACCTTTTCCTTATTTTTGCCGTGTTCAAAAAAAACCAAAAACATTCAAATATGTTCAAAACCAAAAACATTCAAATATGTTGAAAAATAAAAACATTCAAATATGTTCAAACATACAAAAACATTCAAATATGTTCAAAAACCAAAAAAATCAAAACATTAGAAAAACAAAAAAAATTCAAATGTGTTCGAAATCCCAAGAACAATATAAAACTAGCAAAATACAAAAATCAAAATAATAAAAAAATATTCTCACTATAACTTTTCTTAGGGCACAAGTGGATTAAATCCAATACAGATCAAACTACAATGGGATCCGATAAGAGTCTCTTTTGAGTATTTAAGATTAATCTACTCTTTGAAATGATCAATCCTCTTGCATTTCTAAGCTATCGCTTAGGGGCATTCATATATGTCTAATTCTTCAATGTGGAACACATTAGGGGTGTCATTAGATGTTATTGCAAATTGTGTTGTATTGTTGTGGTTTTTCAACATTGTGATGATGCTTTTGTTAGCATGTTAGTTTGTTATTTTTTTGTACTTTGTTATTGTAGACCAATTGTAGGAAAGTTATTAACATCTTAGTTCACATATAACTTTGGTGTAGTTAATTCCTGTTCATATTGGGTTTGTTTGAAATGTTTTTTTGTGTATCTTGAATCACTTGTACATATTATCTTTGTCATCTTAGTTTATTAACTAGGTCATTCCATGTTTTTCCTTTTTGTTATGTAGTTAGGTTTGTTTAAATTTCTTTGTATTTGTGCTAATGCAAGTCCTTTGTTTCCTTCATCATAACATATATACAATCATTACACATATAATGTCATCATGCATCATGAATAAAAGCTAAGTTATGCACATGAAATCTAAGCTACATATAACATCATCATTTATCCATAATAAATCAAAGTCACAATCATCATCTACTCTCTTTTCTTTTCCATTACTCGTATGGTTTTTTCGTGACTTCTTCTCTCTCTTCTCTCACGCGATTGTGACATTCCATCATGATGCTCACTTGCTTGTGGGGAATTTTTCTTCCACTAATTTCAACTCATTTGGGAGAACCTATGATTCATTATGGAAAATCATGTGTACTAACCACCGCCCCTCCTTTGTATCAAAATTTTCAAAAAAAATCATATATTCGAGAAAAGTTAAAAAAATCACAAAAATATAAAAATCCCAAAAAAATTCACATATTCACAAAATCATAAAAATTAGCAAACACATGAAAATATTTCAACAACTCAACATAATCTTGATAAAATCACAAATTTTAACTACTACCCTAGTGATCGTTCCAATCTTACAACTATCACGCTATATTTTTTATTAGATAAGGTAAGAAAAATAGGGATTATGGCTCCCAGAAGACATACAACATCAGATACATCATGATAGAAACAATACAAAATCAAAAAGAGGAATAGGGCCACAAAAAGAGTTAAAACAACTTAACCCAAAAACACCCGACCCAATGAGAAAAATATAGAAAGGAACAACCTATAACAACTAGGAATAAGCACACCGCTAATTGTGATTCACAAAAATCCACGAGAAAATAGAGACATTATTTGTTTCGAGGCATTTGGAGGAGCCACCCTGGGAACTCATTTGATCTTGCTGCATATCAATCTCTATACAAGTGTCATCCTTCCCCTCATCCTCTTCATCAAAAGTACTCAGGTAGAGTCGAAACCTCCTATTCATTCAACCCTTTTCCACGTTACCCACCCTTTCCTACAAATCCTTTACCACATTTTTAATCCCCATCAGATCCTATCTCAAGGAGTTTTGAGAGATGCATATATTTTTCGAAGCCTCTATATAGTCAATCATATTATCCCTCAAGTCCAAGCCGATTTCTCCCATGGAATCCATGTCACTTTCCAAATGTTGAATCATGAGCGTGAGTTTCTTAGCAGTCTCCTCCCAGTTTGAGTGACCTATAATTTTTTCCCTTGGAGGGATCTTCCTTCATGCTTTTTAAAAGCACCACCACCCTTTGACCATCATCCCCTTTCCCTGATTATGGAAACCCTTCCCCTTCCAAATCTTAGTCAAACACTCAGCCAGAGTAATGGCATCATCAGGATCCTCCTTAACTAGTTCGACCTCCCTAGAACGAGGAGCTTACCATTCTAAAAGAGAAGGAGAATGAGGCCATGGTGTAGGGGAGACTCTACTTTACCTTGCTGAAAATCCTTGGTCAAGTGGTCAATGACATAAAAAATTAAAAGGGTATATTGATAGCGAATTTGTGTCTGAACATGTTTAACATGGATAAATGGTGTGTATAGATCATCCTAAACTTTCCATGTAAAGTGATATAATGCATGATGTTGAGGAACACAATATACCAAATTCTATGGATACAAGACCTTGTAATGTCATCATCAATAAGAAAATACACTTTTTATTTACCTTTGAAGACTACACGATGGAAATCTCAGAGATTTACAATTCCACTCCATGAGCCACAACCTTCCCGTTATCCCACATGCACGCCCAAAATTGAGAGGTAGAGAAGGATCCGACCCATTAAGCTTGAATACATACTTTCAAACCCCTAATCCTAAAGATATGCCACAATGAAGGGTTATTCTGAATCACACCATAGCTTGAGGGTTCCACATGCAACCTACTACCTCTCATGGTTTTCCTACACAAAAGGAACTGACAATTTGAAATACCACCCCTAAATTATCAGTAAATAAGAATCCCTTTAGAGATCACACACGTGTGTCCAGTCCATCCCTTCAAGAAAATATTAATGCCAAAGTCCCTCAAGTGAGAGATGTCCATCACGTTATTTCTTATCATGAATAATGATGTTATTGATAATAATAGGAACTTCATCCCCATGTTCCCAAAATTTGAACTCATTACTAGTTATTCCCACATTTTCTAGACCGTCGACACATTTGTTACCATTATGAGGGGTATGGAGGAAAATTATGTTATCAAAGTCCTTGAGGAGTTCCTTAATTTCAAAAATAATATTTCCAAGGGTCCAATTGTGGATCTTATGTTTCTTAAGAGAATTTATAATAAGCATAGAATCCCCCAATTTGTATCATCTTACAACCCCTCTCCTTTGCTAGATTAATCCCCTTAAAAGAACCATGGCTTGAGAAAAATTATTACTCTATATTCCCAAAGGACTAGCATATGGAAAAATACAATTTCCCTCATGATCCATAAGAATTCCCCCTCCCCAACATGCCCGAGATTACCCTTCGAGGCCCCGTCAAATTTCAACTCAAGACAATTAGCATAAGGTTTAGACCACTTAACTCCAACATGAGAAAATTTGAGAGTAGAGGGGCGGAAGGGGAACTGTTTAAAAACTGTAGCCTCTCTATTAGAGCATGGAGATATAATCTTACCCTTGAAGAGTCTAACATTCTCTGTAAGGGATGAGCACAACCGGGCACTAACTTGCTTCACAAAGTAATATGTTGATCCCTAAATATCCTACCATTCCTTTATTTCCACAAGCTCCAAAAAAATGGGGAGAGCCATCCTCCGGAAGCCACCAAAACCAAATAATTAAAGGGACGGAACCATTGTAAGAAAAAATCTTCCTTAGAATTAGGCACAAACCATTGAAGATTGAGAAGATCTAACATAGAATAAAAAACAACCATATAGAAAGGGACAATGAATAAACAAGTGATTAGTGTTCTCCTCCGATTTCCACAAAGAACGCATCTACTCAGGATAATCATACCTCTTTTCCTTATATTTTATAGGGTAAGGAGTATCACACTATATTATATTCCCTTTGCATGTTCATATCTTTTCTTGGGGCACATCGAATCAATTGTTTTTCCTTTGGGATATAAATTTGTTTGGGGAAATTTTGACTCTTCTTTCCCCTTACATTTCATAATTCTAGTGCTCATAGAAATTTATCCTTTTCAACTCTTAGATCAATTTTCAATATGGATCCAACAAGAGTGTCATTTGAAGTATCTAAGACTACTTCGCTCTTAAGTCGAGATCCTACTCTGTGCATTTCATAAGTTTAGTGCTTGGGTTCATTCACATATGCTTAATCATTATTATGGCATGTATTAGGGGTATATTTGATTGTCTTCTTTTTCATAGTTGTGTTGCATTGTTGGTATTATGTTTTTGACCAATTAAACGTATTTCATTATCATCTTGGATTCTTTATATCCATGGTGCATACTTTTACGATGTATATTGGGTTTGCTTTCATTTTTATCCTTTCTTTGTTGTCTATGTGTTTTTTTACACAAACAATTGGTTAAACATATTGATTATTTCATAATAATGGTTACAAATCTATTGTGTAATAGCAAAATAAGGTTTCTTTAACTTTCACTCTCCAAATGACGCTCATGCTACATGAAAAATCACTCCCATCCCCTTTCCAATTCCTTGTCTTCTTCATATCAAACAGATGTCCACCACTTTGTTACATCACCAACTCACTTGAGGGGCATTCCCTTACCATTCTACTCATTTGGGCATCCAAATGCTTCACCGGGGCATATCAAGCAAGCCCACCATGTTTCCTTTCCTTCCACTCGTTATTATGTACACATCTACTATATTTAAAATGCTATTACTTTGTAATAACACTTTAAAGAGGGGAACCATAGAAATACATGCTTATTCCTAGCCTATCCTCAAGTTATTCACACCCCCTTTAGAATTAATTAATTAAATTAATTAATTCATACTTTGAGTATTTATCCCTTTTAGATTTAATTCAATTAAATCTATCATATTCCTTTAGAATTAATCAAATTAATTCTATCATGTTTACATCCCTTTTAAAATTAATTAAATTAATTCTAATTACACTTAAGCTATACTCCTACCCCCTTTAGCTAATTTAATTAAATGGTTAATTATCCTCTCACAACTCATAACTAATTAAATTAGTTATTTAAATAATCCTATTTATCTACTCACACTCCACTCAACTCGCTTCTATAACCCTACAAAGGCGGGGAAACAAATTTCCTCATATAACTACCTTCTGAAAAAATCCAAACATTCATTTCCCTAAAAGATGCAACCGCATAGACAAAATCTAATGGCTATTTCAAGAAATTATAATTACGAACCTGTAATGCATTCAAACCTTGATCAAATATTTATGGCATCACCCTTAGATATAAAAAAGTAGGCCAATCCTTTGTAAATCATCCCTAGAAGCTTTGTGTAATTACAACCAATTTATATCAAAATTTCCATCTACATCCTTGTGTCTATCTTCACTCGTAGCATTATCATTCCTTCATTTGGAGACTAATTTAGAGCATCCACAATCCAACAACTACAAGATTCTACAAGTTTAATACTTCAACAATATTATCATTGAGGTTTTCAAGGAAGAACTTGGAGAAAGGTTTTTCTGTGTTTATATTACTTATCTTTCATCTTCTCGCTAAGTTTTCATTGCTTTCAAATTGAGCCAACTCTTTACATAAAAGCATTCAATTCTAATGTTTTGTATGTTTGCCTCTATGTAGATGATTTGATCTTCACATGTAGCTCTATGGAGATGTTGTATAGCTTTAAGGAAGATATGAAATCATAATTTGAGATGAATGATATTGTAATTTTTAAGTACTTTCAGGTATGGAGGTCCATCAAAAGGAGGAAGTATTTATTTTTCAAGAAAATTATGTCCAAGATATGTTGTTGAAGTTCAATCTTCAAGATTCTAAGGCTATATATACTCGATTGCAAGTAGAGAAAAATAATAAGAGACGATGAAATCCCTTTTGTTGATATACTCACCAAGGGATTATTGAAGGACACACATGGAATACTCAAGTAGATGATTGAAATTTCTACCCTTTGCATCAAAGGGGGAATGTTGGGAATGATGTCAATTTTGACATTTGAAATTTTGTTAAATTTAAATAATTTCTATTTTTATAAATAATATAAAAATATACTTTTAGGATGTTTTATAAATTATCTATTTCAGTCATAATTTTTTTTAGTCAAGCAGGATCAAATAAGTGATTTCCTAAAAATAGTTGGAAAAAGCTAAAAGTAGACTATCAAATATTAGTTTTCGAATAAGAACAAATTCTTGTGTAGTAATCCCCAATGAGTAAAGAGACAATTTTAAGTTAACTACAAATATGTTAACTTTATGAAAATCCCTATACTTTAGGGACCTCGGGGTGTAATATTTAGGAGAAATCTATAATTAGGCTTTAAATGCATGCCTAACTTGCATAATTCTATTCTTGGAAAATTTTCTTGCATGTTGAATTTTTCCATGGATTGCATGAGTTTATTTTTAAGTTAACTAGAAGTAAAAATTAGTTTATGAGTGTTTTACTATTATTAATGGTTCTATTTTGAGTTTAACTTGTTTTGAAAGTCAAGTTGTAAATGAAAATTTTAATATTTTTTGTTTATAAAGACATTTACAAAAGGAAGGCACCATAATGCTCCATTATTGCAATTTTTATAAGTTTTTTTACTATTTTTTGTCATATGTATTCATATTTAATAACCAACATAATTACAAATTTTATTTTGAAGTTCGAGTGGTGTAAACAATGCATAATTTGATCATAAAATGTTAGAAGCATAATGGGTGAGAGGGGGGTGAATCAATCCTAGAAAAACTTGATTTCATTTGCCATCACATGCATTCAACATTCAAATCATCCATTTAATATCCATATCCAATTATGAAATTATTAGGTGTGAAATATCCATTCAAAAGAACATAAACAAGAGAGAGTACATTTGAACACAAAATGTAAGTGGGAAACCCTAAAGGGGAAGAAAACCACTTAAACTCGCTTATATTACTTGAAAGAAAAGAAATTTAGTGAAGCACTAACTTCACAAGGAGCACTTGACCCCTAGTTTAGCAAGGAACCAACCCCACAAGGAGGCTACAACCCCATAAGATGACTAAGAACAAACCCATACACCTAAAATTGATTGATCATTGAAAATATGTTACTACAAAACTTATGGTGATAAAAAATTCAACTCCTCTCTTTCAAAACCCTTCTCAAGCACACCTTCTTCCTTGCTCAAATCTATCTCTCCTCTAGTTAATTTATTATTTACCCTAGATAAAAAAATCTTCTTCCTATTTAGCTCAAAATTACATACTCATTTCCATCTGATGATGGTCGTTTATACCTCTTTTAAGTTCAAAAAGTACCCCTTGGGTCGCACTTTTCACCACACTAACAACTAGTCACAAATGAACTTTCTAATTTGCTTTTATACATGTTTCTTCCCCAAAACATGTAGGTAAACCTTCATAGTGAAAATATCATGAAAAAATAATAATAAAATCATGATTACATCACAAAATCGACCACGTAGGTCGGACATATCATAAACAACTCAAACACACTCATTTGGGACATAAGAAATCCAAATGTAATAAAGCAAGCCAACTCGCCAAAAATGAATGGAGAAGACTAAATATAACTTCACCAAGGAATGGAACATGATTAGGCATATTTTATAAGATCTCAACAACCTCCATAAAGAATGAAACAATTCAGGACAATCAGAAAACCTCATGAATCCTCCTAGAAACATTCTCAACCAAACACCCTAAAAATTGACATTGAAAGAACATGTATGTCATAACTTCCTCATACCTAAGAAAAATCACGAGTATGATATATAATTGGAAATATGTTGGAATGAAGATCATGAATTTTTTTTAAACCAAGTCTTAATTCTACATGTAGCTCCTTCGAAACCAATTTTACCACAAATTGTTTAAAATTGCACCAAAATTGCTTTAAAACTAGTCTTTGTAAATAGGGTACACTTTTCATTTTAGCACCTCAACCGTAATAATAAATCATCATAGACATGTATTAAAACTCCCATAGTTCCATAAATGGTAAATTAGTCAATATGTTCAATGGAAAACTTTTTCACAAAGCGAAACTTTTCACAAACAAATAATTTGGAATGGGGCCCACATATTGTCAAAATCTCTAAATCACACACGGAGATAGTTGGAGGAGTACTCTAAAACATAAAATCATAAATTTTTATTAAAAATAAATTTTGGATCATTACAATCATTTTTCTCCAAGTGACTTTCATGTTTCTAATGCTTCTCTCATCCTTTAACATCTATGAAAAAGGAAACTATGATAATACACCATGAAAAATGAAAATGTAAGACATGACACAATGGAAACAATGCACAAACTCGGTTTACATGCTTACATGACTCCCCCTTGGACTATTCTTGCACTTCTTGACTTCAACCAACAACATTAAATAATCCATGGACTTGTAATGAGCCTCAAAACATCTCCCTACGAGTGTATGCTTTCCAAAATTTTTCTTCATACCTATTTTCTTATAGGTCTATAGCATGCCAAGACCATAGTTACGCCTCTAAGCACTATCATGATCACCTTTAGGACTACTGTCCCTAGAGCATATTTTTGGTCCAAAATGTTAAATTTCTCAAGCAATAGAATCATATCAAGCATGTGAAACTCTAACTTATGGCTCACCCTAATCTTGTAAATTTATATACTCATAGTCCAAACAAACATTAAGATACATCCCTTAACCATATTCCAAGAAGATGAATCATTATGAATATTAGAGTCCTAAATAATTTATTTAGTGTTTTTAGCCTTCTTTCACCAAGGTACACCTACTAGTGATTTGATAGACCTAAATATGACTTCATACACTGTTAGAGATTAGACAAGCTTACCCTCAATCAACTCTTCCACACTAATCACCGTGATACCTTAAAACATACTTGAAGATCTATATCTCGCCTTTCTTACTTCATGAAATCTTCATATACCTGCATATCTTCATTTCACTTTGCCTCCACTATAACCTCTTCATCTTTGAAGAACATAAACAATTTTCTTGATCCATTCATACCTTGGAAGCTTTACCTTTTTCCTATCTATGTCCACTGTCACTGATCAGAATTTCATGCTCCCCTTGAGTTACATACCATGTCATCATTTCTCCTTTTCTCATAAAACATCTTGTTTGATAATGAACTCCCCCGATTCATGAAACCAACACAAACATGTAGCTTGCTCAAATTTTAAGTCTTTACATAATCATCATATATCTATACCAAGATGCAGAATCTTCACTTGAACTTGTAAACCATTGTAAGTCATTTAGATTTAAAAAAACATAACTCACTTGACTCCCATGGGATTAAGCTCTCTAACCCCTCATACTCAAAGGCATGCCTCAACATAACTCTTCCTTGTATATAGTCCTTATGATGCATGTTCACACTTTATATACCTACCCAAACCCCTTATATTCTCATATTAACTTATTTTATTCATTTAGGAGTACAAGTATGTAGATAACTTGCTTCTTGAACTAATCATGAAACTCATCATCTCTTTCTTGAATCATCCTACTCTCATATTTAAGAAAAATCAGATAAATAACTTCATAAAACATAGTGGACAAATAAGAACATACCTAATACCTCAATGTCATGGATATAGAATTGAATATCTTCCTTGAATGGCCTTCAAAACTTGTAGCATACTTTATTATAGTGCAAAACCATGCTCATGTACCCTTGGTTCATGATGATCATCTTGGAGAAAATATATATCTTTCAAAGAATTAAGGCGAGTACAAAATGCCCTGCCACTTATCATGCTTTAAATATATTTCCTTGAAATTTACGGGACTAGACACATCTCCAACCATCTCGGAGCTATTATAAGCTTCTTAGCAGATGATCACACACATGGTATTCTAATCCTTGAAAACTTTAAACCAATATTGTCACGAGATCCAAAATTGAATATGAGAACCTTTAAAACCCTTCATTCATGTAAGAACCACTTTATTCCACATAGGTTACATTGTGAAGAACAATGCAAAACACAAACATACCTCTATAACTCCCTTGGGACCTTGTCATACCTTGGCATCCAAATCATGCTTTAGAGATATTTGAGCATTATGAACACACACGAAATGGAGTTTAATCCATCAAAAACACCGTACCATTTCTTTTCAAACATTGTATCTTTTAATTATGTCATCAGACCTTCAAATGCTTTGATATGAGGATCAAACAACTTATAAAGACCATTTCACAAATTTATGACTTCTCGGATATTGTACATCACTTGTTGGAGCAACACAACTCCTCCTTGCACTTTCATGAGTCAAAAATCAACTCACGGTGTCATGGCACTTCATGCACAAACTTTCATTACTTAAGTGAGCCATCCTTAAGAGTACTTCTTCAAAAAATTATGTCATACATAGAGCATGAAGTGTCCTTTTAGAAAAATAGATACCTTTGATATCTCTCGTTTAAACTTCGAGGACTTTATCAAATCATTTCAAGATTCAAGATCAACATATAACATCATCAATCAGAACCATACCAACTGGAACATACTTCATACACTTGATCACTTACCGAATAAGAGAGAATCTCAACACTAGGAACAATCTTTTGCAACATCAGATTCAAATTCACGTGTTTGGTAGCAAACATATAGAGAACTTCATTGCTTTGACCTTACAACAAAAACTTGGGAGAGAGGGACCTTAATTAGGGGATGCATATAGAAGAAAGCACTTTGTAAAGGTGGAGAAAATTAATGGCATGGATGAATATGGAAACTTGGTGTACGCAAAAATGAATAAGTTAGAGAAGAAGGAAACCAAACTATAAATAGAGATCATGCCAATCATGTAAAAACCAATTCCTTTCTACATTATAGAGTTATTTACTCAATATTCTGAATTAAAACAAATACAACAACAATACATCTCATAAGTTGTAACATAAAAAGAGATTGAAAAGAGGATGACTACCCAATTTACAAATTATTTAGAGAAAGGGGTAATTCGAACCCTATACAGAAAAAATAATTTTTGTTTTCAAAATACTTCGCCATCCCTAACCCAGATGAGAAATGGGATTGAAGGTGGAACTCTTCCTTTTACACCATATGTCTAAGTTTCGGTGTAATTGATGGCGGACATTGTCCCAAACTAGTGCTGAAAAAGAAAATATGAAGAGATGAGACAATGAGTTTTTTTTTGAAATTTTAGTGGGTTCTTCATCCCTTAGTTATCTTGAGGATGAGATGGTCAAGATCAAGATGATGTTGGAAGGGTTTTCATCGATCCGATAATAATATGTTGACCATGGGCTACACAATGATATACTGATAAATCATAAGGTAGAAAAATCCACACATAAAAGAGAATAGGATTTGCAAGTCATATGAAGGTACTATTTGTACAATAGGCATGTGTAAGATATGTGTGAATATTTGTAACATATATAATATCTATAAATACAAGAGAATAAGGTTACTATGAAAGATATAGAATAGAGTATGGTGAGTGTATATGTGGATTATATGTGTATGAATCAAGGTAGCAACTTTTGTATGAAGAGTATTAAACAATGGACACAAAACATGGAAAAAAATGGTTTATAGAAAAATATGATAAATACGGAAAAATACGGTAAATTATATATATATAAATATGACAATTTTAATAATTAAACACATAATTATATAGGAGATTCAAAATTATTAAAGTGACAAGGAATTATAAAATTATTGTAGTGTATTATTAAATAATAAAATGCATACAATATATATGCGCACACACACACACACATACGTATACGTATACGTATACGTATATATATACATATACGTATGTATATATATATATATATATATATATATATATATATATATATATATATATATATATATATATATATATATATATATATATATATATATATATATATATGTATGTGTGTGTGTATATATATATATATATATATATGTATATGTATATGTATATGTATACATATATGTCTATGTATATGTATATGTCTATGTATACACACACACACACATATATGTATATGTATATACATATATATATATATATATATATATATATATATATATATATATATATATATATGTATATGTATACATATATATACATATACATATACATATACATCTACATACATATATACATACATACATATATACATATATACACATACATACATACATATATACATATATACACATACATACACATACATATATATACATACACACACACACACACACACACACACACACACACACACACACACACACACACACACACACACACACACACATGTATGTATGTATACACACACACACACACACATGTATTGAACCACTTCAAAATTATATTGGATGTTGTGTTCAATGTTTATGTGCAATCTATTTTGTGTCGAGTTGTGTGCATCACTTCCTCTCTAAAAAAAAAAAAACTTATTAAATTAACAAAAGCATCTAGTTTATGCCAACAGCTTCAGAGTAGCATAATTTTTTTAATGAAATATTTCAAGAGAGGCATGTGGGATGAAGGTAGCTAAGGTGGATATGAGAGGTGTTAAGAAAAAGAAGAAACAATATAAATATAACAAAATGGAGATGGATGGAACTAATGTTGACTGGAGTTTGAGAAGATCTAGAAAATTGGTACGGGAAAATCATCCAATGGGAAAGAAATGGCCATTTCAGTTAATCTACCCCATTTCCATAATCGTACAATACATTGTGAAATTTTATGTGTAGATTATAATCCACATTGATATGGAGAATTCAAATGTGTAAGGAATAAGCCAAAAGGAACCTTTTCAACCCATTTGACATGTTTTCAAGACCATATTTTTAAAGAATATTAGTGTCAACATTAGAAGATAATTTGAATAATGTGTAGGAAAGATTGTAGGAGATTGTATGAATGATTAGAGGAAATTGAATGAGGGAATAAATGAGATATGTGAGAGAGAGACAAGTTAGGGATTGTAGACGAAGTTTGAATCCATCATTAAATTGTAATCATTCATGCATGCATAATAGAAGTGTATTGGTTATAGCCTATATTTCTCTTGTAAATCTTTGTGCAATATTATTATTAATCTTACTCCATTTCTTAACAGTGGTATGAGAGCAGGTGATATATGGTGCTATATAGAGGAGTAGATTAGTAATGGGCATTTGTGATGTTTAAAGGTTGCTTGAGCTATAAGGTTTACTAAAACTTTAATTTTTATTATAAAGAGAATAATTCATGTTTTTCTTTGTTCATTGATTCATATCAAAATCCGAGCATTGTCAGTAATCTTATTGAGTGTTTTCCTTAAATCAATTTTTGTGTGGATCTTCATGCACCAGTCATGGGTTTATGTAGCCATAATGATGTGTTTGAGCAGTATCTTGTCCGTACGTTGCTGTAGAGGGTATCTAATGGAACTCCGGTAGTGAATGGTGACGCACATAATTATACACTCAGGTGAGTAGTGGATATAACCACATGAAAAGATACTCCTATTCGTTCATTCTAGATTACTAAATACATTTGAAAATGTGATCTAAAAAATATCAAACCTATTACGTAGGCAAGGAGGAACGCTCCACTTTTCTAAATTGACAATAGAACCATGCACACATTTCATTTATTGGAGAAGAGATACATATGTCTGAGGATTTAAGATAAAAATCAAGATTTCATACTTGAGCTCGCCTTCCAATCTCACGATACCACTCAGCTCATCATATCTACATTGGTTCCATAATTGTTGGTGTCATGTGGTGTTTATTGACCTATCAATCAAATACCGAGTTAAGTCGAAACATAAAAATAATTAAATATTACTTTTTCAATATTTAGTTTATACATAGTTAATTAAAGTTATTTTAAGTTATAAAAGTGTTGTTTTATGATAGCAAGAGTCATCATCAAAATAGTGTGTATTCTTATAAAAAAATGTCAAAATTACTAGTTTCCTTACAAATGCATTTTCGGTGGAACTTGGGGTTCAATTTGTAATAAATGTTGAAATTTGAGCTTCAAGTTTTATTCATATGAGTTAGGAGGCATTGGAGGAAGGAGGCTAAATAATGGTCTCTGCTTGCCTTTGTAAATGACAAGGCCATATATCCGAAGTAGTGGTAGCAAAAATATTTATTTGGCTTTGTGTGGTGTGTGTGTGTAAATAATAATAAAAGATCATTCTTGTTTACACGTTTGTAATTTCAATATTTTCTCTTAAATGTGGATGTTACTATAGGATATTATTTTCCTCGTATTTATTTATTTTGGATTATTCTTACAAGTGAGGATTTTTCTTAGGTGTATTTAGTCATTAGAGTTACACTTAGATTTAGTCATAGGAGTTACACTTGGCCATCATTATTAGTTATGTGGGAGTTACTCTTTGGTGGCCATTTAGGAAGTAAATCTCAAACCGCTTTTAAGCTAGGGTTTCAAACACATAATGAGTTGTTTACCTTCTTAACATTCATTCATAAAAATGTGACGATGAAATGACCTCATTATTTTTGTGAAACCTTCTAGACTCAATTTAAAAACATCCTTGAAATCCACAAGGTCCCATGAAAAGCACACAACTCGGGGTGAGCATCGAAGGTGTAATTCGACCTTGTTTCACCAAACTCGACATAACTTGTAAAATCTTCTTCAGAATGACTCCAAATTTTCTCACACCTCAAAGACACCCCTTTTCATCATCTAAAATCATCATCATGCCATGGATATCTCTCCGTCAACCCATCTTATCTCATTTGCCAAACTACCCTAAGGGTATTGTAAAGGCTAGGCTCAATGAAACAACCTCGTAACTCATAATAGAAGCTATCCAAAAGTTCTTATCATACTTGGTACATCATGACACAACAAAATACATGCATCCATGAGCTCATATAGCTCCATAACTCAATCTCATGCAATCTAACAACCATACTTGGTCCAAATGAGCACATGAAACATGGTCACCAACTTGTATCGCACTACGCAACTCATGTCAATGCCCAAGCACTCTCAATCATGCCCTCTACCATGCCAACATGCTTCTCAAGTCACCAATAATCTCATACCACCATGCATTGTCACCTAAGCTAGCTAGGTCACCTGAATAGGCTGTTAGAACAAACAACCCTTATTGAATGAAACCTGTGCAACCAAAAGCATACCGAACCTCCATGAGAACATCACTCTTAGCATCATCTGACCCTACACCATCATCCAATTTGTCATTAATGAGGTTTTCATCAATGACAACACCTATGCAACAACATGCCAACAATCTCCCCCTTTGTCATTGATGGAAAACCACCTGTACTTCTCCCCTTTTTACATTAATGAAAAAGGCATACCTATACCAATATGTTCCTTATCTTTCTTGGCTTCATAGGATCACCTCTTGGTTAGAAAAATCAACCGAAGGTCTTATTGTAGCTTAAAAATTTGAAATTTCACACAAAACCTTATTTTTAGCCTCTTTTTAAGCATGTAGACATAACACTTCCCTTGGGAATAGCATATACATCTCTTAAACATACCAAAAATCATGAAGAAGACAAAAATTTACATCTTCTTAGGGCTAGAACATCATCATTTGCCTCTCAAACATGCAAAAAAAACTTTCTATTTCACCTCAACCTCTATTTTGACCTTCAAAATGCCATTGTAGCAGACCTATACCTGGACCATATTCTTCATGAGCATGCCAACAATGTTGATTTAAGGCCAAGAATACCATCCTTCCCTTTATTCTTCGGTCAAACTCAACTTGAGAAGACACAAATTTGACTTTATGTCTTCCTCTTCTTGACATTTCTCAACCTTTGGGAGTGATATCCCTAAACAAGCACCTCAAAGTGCATTCGGACTAACTTTGAAGAGTTTAATAACACCATGCACACAATGATCATGCAAACCAAAACTTCCCCTGGACTTAAGACCACCATATCTAGTATACAGGAAAAAATTCAAGCAACTTACCTTCCTCACAAGCCAAAATCAAACACTTGAACCAAGTAGGACTAAAGAGCATTCAATGCACATATCTTTGTTTGTCAAGATCTTATACTTGACCACCATCATGCAATAACACTACTTAAGGTCATGAGCACCCTTTGTCATGAATGGGAAGCAAGAATCACCAACTACATACCCGAAATCACTTTAATTTTTGCATGAATACACTGTGATGACCATATTACCGCTAAAGTCCACTTTAGAAGTAATCATTTGATGACTCATGTCACCTTCACATATTCTTTTCAAGACATTAGGAAAATTGATAGAATGATGAACACACCAAGCTAACTGATAACCTAGAACACATGGACTCGAACAATCTTAAATGACTATGACACACCAACGAGTGACTTTGAATGCTCAAAGAGACCCTTTACACAATTACACATTTTTTTACCGCTTTATACAATCACATACACTATATACTCATTGACACTCCTGGCTCTTGCACTTATAGCTCATGAAAAAAATTTACACTTCATTTGACTCAGACTTGTTACTATGAGATACTATAGACCATAGATTCAACCAACAAATTTAACCATTTTCATAGACCAAAATAAGATTTTTCATATGAATGACATGCCATAATGAACCATGTTTAGAACCTCATCATGACTCATACACCCTCTGAGATAACTTGGGATTGAAAGTGCACCATGGTAAGGAAAACAATGACTTGTTAACATAGTCATACAAAACTTTGAGACATTAGGACATGGACCTAGACAAATACAACTTGATCAGCCATATGAACTCACATGAACATTCATAAGAACATGAAATGACATACCTTATCATCAAGGAGGAGACACATACAATGACCAAGATAGATCCCCCTCACTCTAATGCTTCATATGGAACAATATACCTCTAAGAAGCATAATAGAGGCATATGAGCACCATAAAGACCTAAAAGAAGGTCTTGAAGAGGTCCCAAGCCCTCTTAGGCACATGAAAGACTCCTTCATTATCTTGCTTCTGATCTAAACTTTGAATTATCCCTTTCCTTCCATTAACATCTGCTCTTGATGAAACACCATGATCTCTTCTAGGTTCCCACACTCTTCCTTGACTGTTATTATGCATTATAGGCCTTTGAAATCCACCTCCTTGCACTCTAGGTCCTTGAATTCTTTGATTTTACTTGAGAAATTATGGTAGCAGTCCCTTGCTATATGACCAACCTCGTTGCAACTATAGCATATTACTATATTCTTCCTCTTGAAGCCATAAACAAAATTAGATGAATCATTCAAGAAAAAATTTGAAGTATGACCTACCTCATTTCATTTGAAGCATACCACAATCTTATCTTGCTCACTTTATTGTCCTTGACTTCAGATTTGAATCCTAAACCAGCTTTGTCACACTGTAACTTTATGATTTCTCAAGAGATCATCAAGAGCCTTGGTACTCTCTTCAAATTTCTGATATGATTTCATCTTACTTGTAGCATATGAGAGTTCTTTCTTAAGGATGATTACTTGTAGCATAGTAGATTGTAAACTAAGGGTCATATTACTCAATTGCATCTCTAACCTTCTCACAGTTTCATCAAGCTTTTCAGTAATAGCCCAATGTTTCTCTTCAAGTTCTTGAATCTTTTCCTCGTACTCCTTGACTTGTGAACTCAATTTCTTATTGTTATTTTTAGCTTACTCCAGTTCATATTGAACACATGTCAACCGAGTCCTTAAACCATCATCATCTCCTTCATCCTCCTTGGAAGAATTAGATGTAAGATCACCCCACAAAGTATAACCTTCACTAGAGGATCTCATAGCTTATTTTTTCATGAAAATAACCTCAACACCTACATCCTTGTGATCATATTCAATCTTAGAAGCATATCCATCAACTTCATTACTCGCAGAGGAATAAAAATCTTCCTTGGTATAGAAACTCTTCTTACCCTTCTTCTTGAAATCAACCTTCTTGAACTCTTTCTTCTTTTTATCATACTTCTGATTTTTCTTCTCATGATCACTTTCATGATAATAATTTCTTTTCTTATAATGTCTATGAGGACACTTAACAATAAAATGTCCTATCTTACCTCAAGGAAATCATTTGAAAGGAAGTTTACCCTTGTACTTACTAGTTCCAACTGTCGTCCTTCTAAGCAACCATGGAAAATAGTTCTTCATCATCTAGATCTTGAGTATCATCATCTTTGTCTTTCTTGCATTTGGCCTTCATTTCATATTTGAAATAAAAATCTCTCTTGGCTGGCTTGGAATCATCTATTCTCATCTCATAAGTAGTCAAAGTACCATGTAGATCATCCATTTTTAAGGTAATCAAATCCTTTACTTACTCTATGAGATATACTGGAATCAAATCTAGGAGTTAGTGACCTTAAGACCTTTTGAACAACAACTTATTATTTCACATCTTCACCTAACCCTTTCATTTTATTGACCACTTTTTCAACTCTAAGAAGATATGCAACAATGGACTCTTCATCATTCATCTTAAGAGACTCAAAGTGATTTCTAAAATTTTGAAGCTTATAAATTTTTACCTTTGAGTCGCCTTTATAAAAAACTTGCAATTTATCCCATGCTTCCTTAGTTGATTTTAAATTCATTACTTTTCCCAAATTAAATTATCCAAGACCATGTATGATAGCATTATAGGCCTTAGAATTGTTTTCATATGCCTCCTTTTCTACTTTACTAGTAGGATGAGTGGCAGAAGGAGTATAACCATCTTCAAAAAATTTCCAAACATCAAACCCTATGGACATGATATAATTCATCATTCTCATACTCCAAAAATCATAGTTTGTTCCATCAAACAATAGTGCCTTTCCAATAACTGAACCACTCTCCATTTTTGTGCTTCAAGGATTTTCTTTCAAGTGGTCAAACTTATCTAAAAGGACCTACTCTGATACCAATTGTTGGAAGCACAATGGAATCACAATGGGGGTGAATCAGTCCTTATAACATTATTCAATTTTAGAATTCTTAATTTGATCATAAACCACTTATCCAATTATTAATGTGCACACAATATCAAATACCAAACATGCATTCAACCATGAACAAGGAAATCAACACCATAACAAAATATTTAAGTCGAGAAAACCTCATGGGGAAGAAAACCCACTAAAACACAATCTTTATATTTATATGTTTCAAATTTAGTGAGGCACCAACCCCACAAGGAGCACCAACCCCTAGTTTAGTAGAGCTACAACCCTACAAGGAGCACCAACCCCTAGTTTTGTGAAGCACCAACTCCACAAGGAGGATAAAACCCCCAATATGATCAAGAACCCACTCAAACACATTATTTATGAATATATTTGATGTATGTTTCTTCCATAACTGATTTGAGATCATAAATTCAGCTCACACTCCTTCAAACCCTAGGTCTTCAATCTCTCACAAACTAACACTTTCTTCACTTCTCAAAGAATCACACCCTTGCACACACACCTGAAAACATTTATCAACCTATCATATACTTTATCATCTCTCAAATCATTCTCACACACCTGTAAATAAATCTCACTTAGGTCACACTTTTTACACACACTCAACTAGTTCAATTTTACACCCAAAACTTCACTTTTATAGATTCTTCTTGATTCAAATTCAAATAAAGTTGGTTTCCATCCTTTAGTTCAAAAATTAAAAATTATAAAACACCCCATAAAATTTATCACAATAGTCAAAAGTGACCCAAGTAGGTTGACCTATCCAAAAACCACTTATTATGCACCAAAAAGCCTCAAAATCACCTCACTAGGATGAGAAAAATCTACTTACACTAAAACCATGATTATTCAAGCTCCATAATTCACCACACATGAATAAAATAAAATTTAAACATCATCCATGGTCGCAATTAACTTGTACTAATCAAATTATTTCATTGAATGGTCCCATTGGCTCATTACCTTCACAAAATATTTTTTCCAACAATACGAATTTGCCTTTGGGTCTCAAGACCCCTCAAGATGAAATCAACTATGACAGTGACCACTAAATGGAATTTCTATAGCTTGTATAAAAATTCTAATAAAGTTATACCTCATGAAACATATATTGGTTCAAATCACATCAACTTTTGTCTTCACCAATACAAACAACCCAACAAGTTATTTTACAAAACCAACTGGTTTGCCCCTTGATTGCATTTTCAAGAGGTACATTTGGATTCAATAGGTTCCGAATTCACCCCTATTCACATTTGATTTGGTATAAATATTAAAATCATCTATCTCATTCTCCAATCAACTCATTCTTTCAACAAACATTGTCTTGTTCTCGGAAAGCAAAAATCTTCTTGCTCTAGGGATAATTTTAGTGGCGAATATTCGTAATATGGTGAATATTCCATTTTTGAAAAATTTGAAAAGGTGAATTTTCTGGTGCGGGTCAGTGACCTGTTCACCTAAAAATTACAGTTTAATTTTTTTAGGGGTCGAATTCGCCTACCCTTGAAACTATCCCCTATATAATCTTAGATTATTCACTAGGTAGAACACTACTAGATCACTCATACCACCCGGGGCATATGTATTATCAAGTATAGTAAACACGTGACACAAGGCGGAGGCTACAAACGCATGACAGGAGGGCGGAAACTATAGATGCATGACAAAGAGTTTGTTGATGTGCGATAGAAAGAGTTTGTTGACGCGTGACATGGAGAGTTTGTTGATGCATGACATGGAGAGTTTTTTTTGACGCGTGACATGAGTGTGGAGGAAGTAGACGCGTGATAGAGAGTTTGTTGATGCACAACATAGATATTTTATTGTCGCGTGACTGAGGGAAGAGGTTACGGGACGTGCGACAACAAATCTCCTGTCACACGTCCACAACCTTCTATCACACCACTTAAAAATCAAGCGAAAATTTTGCTATTGGACCCCAAAATTTTTTTCCTTCTCGTGAAACCGGTTATGAGGATATTCGCTAGGTATTTTCCACCTCCAATTTCTAATAGGTCTCTTAAAATGAACCCTGTCTTGCTCACAAAATGGCCTAGAAACCACATCATAACACCTCATCGTGAGAAAAATATTATACCATTGGAAATATATATTTTTTCTATTTCCATAATATATTAGAAATCCTTCCAAATCCAAGGAGAAGGCCTTCAACCAAGATGCTCTCTTCAAACTTCTTGAAACCGTCCCAAAACTACCCTTTGAATAGTCAACATAAATGAATCATACTTGACCATTTAACTGCATCACCATGATATAAAACCATCATGAAAATTAAAAAAACTCACATAATTCACATAATGGTCATTTAGTTTGCAACTCCTTTAGACAACTTTGTCCTAAACTGAACTTCTTCATAAAATAACCTGTTTGAGTGGGGTCCACTCATCACCACAACATATGCCTTACCATTCTAGAAACCTGGAGGAGTCCTCTACATCATAAAATCACTATCAAGAAATTTTTTCCAATTAGGAAGCAAATATTTCAAACCTATTTCAAGCTAAGGTTTCAAATACATAAAGAGATGTTTCCTTTCGTAACATTTGTTCATAAAAACCTGACGATGAAATGGCCTCATTATTTTTTGAAACCTTCTAGACTCAATATATAAACATACTTGAAATCCACAAGTTCCCATGAAAATCACATAATTCATGGTGAGCATCATAAGAATCAATTCGATCAGAAATGACATTGTTCTTGACTGGATTCACAAAACTGACATAAAATGCAAAAATAATCATCATGGAAACCTCAAAATTTTCCCATAGCACCATGAAACACCCTACATACATCTCAAATCTTCACAATATAAAAACAATACTCCATCCCTCCAGTCTATCTCATTTGCATAGCTACCCCTTTAGGTTTTGCACTATAAAGGTTAGGGTCAACTGAAACAACCTCATAACTCATCATAGAAACTCTCCAAAATGTCATATCATACCTGGTACATCATGATACAACTAAATACATACATCCATAAGATCATAAAGCACCACAACTCAATCACATACCTCCTAGCAACCATACTTGGTCCAAATGAGCACCTGAAACATGGTCACCAACATGTATCTACACCCTGAGGCTCATGTGAGTGCCCAAGAATTCTAAAAATATGATCTCCATCAAGACAACATACTTCTCAAGCTACCAAGAAGCTCATACCACCATGCATAGTCACCTAGGTTAGTGGGTGAATAGGTTTGCAAGAACAAGTAATCCTCACCGAAACACATGATATCACCATGAACACATTTGAATCATCATGTGATCATCATCCTTAGCATGCTCTAATCCTAATCCATCATCCACTTTTTCATTAATGAGGTTTTGTATCTATGACAATACCTATAAAACAACATGCCAACACCACTTTCATTACTTATACAATGTTAAGTATTACCCATTGTGGGGAAAATCATGAGGTATATTATCTAGGTAGGATAGTTAAAATGTGGTATCTACATAAAATTGTATGATATTGAATAGCTCCAATCATATAGAATCAAAAATCTTGTGACTTCCCTTTGGCTCTCTTCTCTTGTCCCAAAGTAGGGTAAGGTCTCCAATTCGAAATGTGGTTTTCTTTGTTTTCTCATCAAATATATTCTTGACATACATTTGTTGTTCTTTGATTCTATCTACCACCATAACTCTTTATCCATTGAGCATTTCTAGGTACAAGATCCTCTTATCTAATGAGTAATGAAAATGATTGTATTCAACTATCTTGATCAACTATAAGGAGGGTAACTCGACTGATATGGGAACTTTTGCCTCTATAACCCCTATAACAATTGGAATAATGACATACCTATTGCCTTTTGGACATGATCTAGTCAACCAAAAATGCATCATATAACTTATTGTGCAAGTTCCTCTAACTTTGATCAACAAACTTACGAATGACCATTACAATGTTCTTATTGCTAGAATATGCTTGACCATTACCTTGGGGACGATAATCAAACAAATGAGATAGAGAGATGTTATGCTTATAGAAAATTTGAGTTACATGGATGAGAAATAGGTAGTGCTTTTGCTAACAATATTTTATCTAAAACCACATCATGATATGATGTTCTCCTTGAGAAAGTTACATATCATCTAAGTGTTTGTGTGTTTGACTGGGTTGGACTCCACCCACTTAGTGAAGTAGTCGTAGCGAGTGAGCACATATATGTGGCCTATAGTAGAATGTAGATTATGTACATCTAAAAATTCAAGATCCCATTACTGAAACAAATCTTCAATAATCATAGGTCTAAGAGGCAATGTAATAAGTTGAGGCCTACCAATGAATTGTTGACGTGGTTGGAATTTAGCTACCAAATTATGAGCATCCCAGAACATAGAAGACTAGTAATATCTTCCTCTTATGATCTTATGTGTCGTGACCAAGGTTAAAAAGTGTCCTCCACAAGATTGGTCATGATATTCCTTGAGTAGTTTCTCCTGTTTTTATTTTTCAACACATCATAGAAACAACTATCCAATCCTCTTTCAGACAACACATGGTTCAAGAATACAAAATTTTATTCTCTAAGCTTGATCATTCTCTATTGTTTCCCATTCGGGTTGTTGAGCAAATAGAGTATGACACTAAGGATAGGGCACACAGAAGATTTACATGTGGGATCAAGGAACATTTTAAGGTGCGGAAGGATAGGGAAGGAAACACACGCGAAAGACAAAGATTGATTCGGGACTTAGCCATTTTCATGGTTACGGGCTATTTTGGAGATAGCGTATGAAGCACACAACGAGATGGAGAATTGTGTGACACACAAATGTTATTTTGGGAAGAGAATCTACTAAGCACCATGCATGATTTTGAGTTAATAATATGATTACTATTGCCAATTAACTTGTAAGAGATCTATTATTAGCGCACTTGCATGTGTGCATGTTATTGCAAAGGTGTTTGACTATTTTTAGCATGTGACCTATTTTAGGAAGTGCATAGGTGGTGAAGGGAAAGTCCCCACCCTTATAAATATGTATTAATATGTGCGATTATAGACACATTGTGTATGAGCTATTGTGGAGTTATCTTTGGTAGATCTCGATGCACGCATAAACTTATGATACTATTTATTGTAAGAATATTTTGTATTTACTGTGTTTAATATAATGGAGTGTATTGGGTGAATAATGGTGTTAAACATGACTATAACTAGTTCTTACATGGTTGATTTCATTATGTTTATCGTTTGATTCATGATTCTTTAAGATCTAGGTCTGGAATATGCTCTGTGGAATGTTTATGCTATTTATGGATCTGAATGCATTATATCTTCATCATGTTCACATCTCACACAAAATAATCTAATGAGGGTTCTGGTACCTTTGCACGCTTCGAGTGAGCGCTCAGCTCAAGCTGGGTGATGTGTCAGCACACTTGGGTTATTTGTGGTAAATTCTAGGCTGCATCATTGGTTCCTTGCAGGACCTCTTTTCAATTGTTTTTAGGATGGTTCACGATGAAGATGTACCGGTTGACCCTAGAAAGTGTTGAGGAGTGGATAAAATATCTGGAAGAAGAGTACGCATAGAGGTTCAACATTGGATCGAGTTTGATGCACATGTATGGGTGGAAAAGAATGTATGATTGTTTGTATGAGAGATTCTTTGCTATTTTCCGGTAGAACTGTATGAGTGGTTGGTTGCTTATGCATCTAAATGGAATTAGAGGTATTGCACACTTATCTGCGGATGCAGGAAAAATTTCAAGCTCATGTATGATGCTGATATGATTTGGACACACACTGTGGATACTTAGTTCCATGGTGGTTTGAACAACTATATTATGGAATACTCAATTTCCACTTATTCTTTCCCAGAGGTAGCTGAGTTCCAATTTTTACATTATCCCAGGGGAAATTACTTGCAAGGTATTCCATTGGTGATCAAGATATTGATGGTAACCCTAAACTTAGAGGAAAAGATGATGACTAGCTAAACCCCACCACACACAAGGGAGCATGAGAAGGTTTGGTTAAAGATAGTGGACCTAAGCAGTGTAAAGGAAAAGATAAGAAGGCGGGTTAAGTACAATGAGGCACGCAAGAGGGAGATAGAGAAGCATCGTGACATTACAGAGTGGATGGTGTTGAGGAGAGAGATGGCTTGTAAAGCATTTGGAGTTCACGTAGAATGTGTGGAGCCATAGCGTCAGGAACTCCCCTATTTTGGCAAGCATGACAAGGAATCCTCCTCGACCTCACATAGGAGTACGCCAGTAGAGACGACCTAGGCCATAGGTGTGCATTTGAATCTACCTGGAAACCTAGCCCTTGTGCTTGGTTTTCCAATATCTAGTACATCTAATAGTCAGCAAGCTAATTTGGGCAATAGGGAAGCAGGAGTAAGTCACATAGCAAGTACATATATGGCAGGGAAAACATATTTGTTGTTTTTTTGGAGGTACCTTCTCAGGTGCATCATCTGCATAGAATTTGAGCGCGCAGAATTTGGGGCTCACTTATAGGAGTAGTACCACTACGTAGACTCGTAGGAGTTCGGTGTAGTACTCTTTGTTGGGACATAAGGAAGTACATCTTGTGGTCCACTTCCAGCTACAGGTGGATGATTAAGGGGTATAGGTGGCCCTAGTTCTTGTGGATTTGGTGGCTCTAGAGGAAGAGGTTACACATGAGGTTTTAGATTAGGTGGGCGTGGTCCGCACTAATCCCAGAATATTTACATGGAGATGTCTCTCTACCCTATAGAGTATAGGGGCATAGAGGATGCTCCAAAACATGTACACATGTGTGAGATACTGTGGTGTGTAAAAGGAATCATGGCTTTTGAGCACAAGGTAAGTCAATTTGTAACTACATTACAGGGACACACATACAGTTGGTACATGAAGTTTGACCCTGATCAAACTTGTGTAGATTATGCAACATTCAAAGATACATTCCTTAAAGAGTTCTATATCCCTAAATTTGAGCAGAAGAGTATAAACACACTAAAGGATATTAAACAAGGCACTATTGAGAGTGTCCAAGAGTATGATTCCCATTTCAAAACACTTTTATCTAAGATTTATTATGATATTCACGCAAGCCAACATGCACAATGGTTCATTGGGGAGTCTGATCACACCTTTTAGAAGGGAACTATCACATAAGATAGACACTGATCCGTGTGAAGCACGTGAAGTAGCTTTACACGCTGAGGTAGTCGGGAGTATAGACACTAGAGTCAACCCATTCTTGGAAGCATAGATTGCAACTATGACAAAGCAGTTAGAGAAACTATCGGCGAATTCGGCACATGAGACGCGCACTGGGATTTGGTGTATAGAATGTGAAGTGGAAGGGAACACCAAAGATAGTTTTCCCTGCAGAACAATACATTCATTATTGCTAGATTGTGAGATATGTCATTTGAACCATGACACAATTTGTTTCCCATTATTACAATGCACGATAAGGAAGAATGTATCCTACTATTGTAATATTTTTGGTCCACGACTCACGATACATAATAATGCAAGTTGATTGGTCATATCCATGATGCTATAGATATTGGTGTGTGACAGACATGAATATCGATAACTCTAAGGGTAAAGGTGAGCATCAGGATCAGAATCACAATCAAGCACACTATGATTAGAACAAGGGGTGTTATGAAGGAGGATGTGGCAGAGGTTGAGGATACCATGGCGGACTCAGAGGTCGAGGTTGTGGTGGTGGACGAAGTGAATTACCTCATGGAATACTCTTTACATGTGGATCACTTGACCACTACAGGCGTGAATGTCCTCTGAATATTACATGTTCTTTCTATGGGAAGAATCATAGCTATGAGGAATTCTTGGATCTATATGAGCATCTTAGCAAGCAACATAAATAGGAGAACAAAGGCGCAAGGATGGTTAGGATATAATGCGCTATGGAAAATCAATGGATTCCAAAGTTGGCACGGAACCTGAGGTATTACTCGTAAAGATCGCTACACATGCTTTGAATATGCAAGCGCTAGAGAAGCATTACAAAAGAAGCCTACCATCACTAAGGAGGACATTTTACATGCAAGGTATCCAGATCTTACGCACTAGAAGGAGGTTTATCAGGAGACCATGGAAGTACTCAGAGACCTTCAAGGGGAAATACAATGTTTAAAGGAGCAATCACGGAAGATGGAATAGAAGAAGGTAACATAGACGGTCCAGTTAGATATTGATGACTTGAAGGAGGTATGTAAAATGTTGCACCAGGAGAATATCATTCCATTTCTAGGGAGTTGGCTAAAGGGAGACATCAGACGTGTGAATATTGAGAATGGACGTCAGATCCCGCATTTAAATATTTCACCCATATCTTAGATTACGACAAGGAGATCACTCAATGCTATTGTCAATGGATGTATCTTATGTAATATATTGATTAGCACAAAGTGTGCAGAGGTAAATGTGCTTACTTTAGATGCATGGGTACAGATGGGGAGACCTTTATTTCAGCCATATTATAATGTACTATTTATGGATAATTGAACTAAGGCCACTCCTATTGGAGTTTTACAAGATGGATCCATTACTATACAAGGGGCCAAGTTCACTAGGAATTTTGAGCTTTTAGCCCTTGCGGAAGAAGATAGTTTACCGCACTCTGCTTTGGCACCCTTGGGTGTTACACAAATAATGTTGATCTTCGGTTCAACAAGGGATATATCAATTTTGAGAACAAGGAGGAAAGATTTATTATCCCTTTAACATATGGGAAATTTGCGTCCTATTGAGCCTTTGAGTGAGGAAGATCTGAATACGATTAATGTACTTTCCATTCGGGACCCTGAAGTACTCGAGCCATCTAAGGAAGGAATCCTTCAAAGTGGGAAGATGCACAATATATTAGTGAAACTTCAAGTATTTCTTGTGATAATTGGGATCATAGTATTTATGAGATGGTTAGGCGTGAAGTAATGAGCTCATTTGCATGGAAAAGGAAACCTCGTTACATCAGGAGGATAGGTAACAACTCTATACCTCGGTACACTGGAGAAGGATACCCTATGGTATTCCTGTCCACCATGGAGGAACAATGTATAGACCAATTTGAAAGAATAAATATGTTAGCATATACCCTACGCAGGGAAGCATTATCTTTGGCGGGTGGTTCATGGATAATATTTTAGAATGGAATGAATTTAGGATTGCTCTAACAACTTGGTTTTCCAAGAGAAATGTACCTACTTAAATCCACACATATCATGGTAATCAACTTGTTTAGCACCACGTTCAGCAGTGTGAGAGGCTCTGGAAAGAGGGGAATGAAGATTTACCACCTTTGCTATGGGTGCAAAAACTTTATTCCACTTTACAAGGTTGTGCACGCGTTTGGTATGTATATGCATATGAGCTACATAGAGAAAATATAAATTTGTAGGATTTGATTACATGAATGGACCAAAATTTTGACTACTTCTCTATTAAACCTCTAGTAGAAGAGGCATTAAGGGTTATAAAGCGTTTAACTATGGGAGATAGTGTAAAGGTAGAAGAAATCATTCAAGATTTATTTGATGAGAATGACTTAGGAGCACGCTTTGATGAAGAAGAAATGACAGATGCCACATTACTTGAGCGCACTTGCTTTGAGAAAGAAAAAGGAAAGATGGTCTACATAGTGGATCTATGAAGAAGTAGAAAATTTGGATATAGATCATTCAACATATATGCGCAAGGTTTTAGACAATGCGGATAACAATGTGCATGCCTATCATGAACCTATGGGACAAAGAAAGTGAATATTGGTGCGGATGCTTTGAACCTAAAGAGGCAATATATGGAGATTATTAGTTTGACTCGAAGTGGCAAAGATAGTTGAGTTGCTTGGTGATTTTTAGGACTTATTTCCTAGGGGATACCATGAATTAAAACGAGTGCATGAGTCATTAGGATAAATGAAGAGCAAGTTTAAGGAATGTGCACACCCAGGTTAGGAAGAGACCATATAGGATAAACCATAACCTGTGCATAAAAGTTAAAGAAGAAATTGACAAGATGTTGAAGTCGACATCATCAAGTCCCTAGAAGAATCGAGTGGGTTAGCCCTATGGTTATCCGTATAAAGAAAGATGGTCAGATTAGGATTTGTGTGGATTACAGGGAACTGAATGCTGCATGTGTGATTGATCCCTTTCCTACACCTTTTACAAAGGAGATATTAGAAGGCTTTGCAGTGCGTGAAATCTATTCTTTTATAGATGGATTCTTTGGGTATCATCAGGTCCAAATTGGATAGGAGGATCAAGAAAAAAACTTTCACCACTAAATGGGGAAGTTTTTCATATGTTGTGATACCCTTTGGTCTAAAAAAATATGGCTACTTTGTATTTTTGTGAATAGGTTTTCAAGTATTCCAAAATTTTATTCAAATTTTCTTGTAGGTTTACTTGGATGATTGGATGATGTATGGACTTGTTAAGGATCATTGTGACAATTTGTGCTTAATGTTTGAAAGATGTAGACAATTAAGCATCTCTTTGAACATCAAGAAGTGCGTGTTTGCTACACCTTTTGGCACTCTATTAGGGCACATCATCTGCAAGGAACATTTGTTAGTAGATTCAACTAAGGTTGTAATTATTATAGGCGTGGAAGATCCTACCGGTTTGAGTGAGGTGCCCAGATTCTTAGGTCACACTAGATATTATAGAAAATTTATCAAAGGATATGCTAAGGTTGCTGCACCCTTAGAAGAGTTACTAAAAGGAAAAGGGACATTTTATTGGGGAGAACTGCAGCAAAGTGCACATTTGAGACATTGAAGGAGAGACTTACTACAACGCCTATTATGTGTTTTCCCTCATGGAACCAACTATTTCATGTACATGTGGGCACCTCTGGCATGAACATTGGCACGGTGTTAGCTCAGCCTTGAGAAGGTATTATAGATCATCCTATCTATTTTTCTAGTAGAAATTTGACTCCTGTAGAGTAGAATTATATAACTATTGAGCGCGAAGCCTTGTCAATGATCTATGCACTACATAAATTCAGACAATACCTTCTAGACAACACCATTCGTATTTTACACCGATCACATGGCATTGAAATACTTGGTAAACAAGCCTATTTTACAGGGGCACATATGTCGATGGGTGCTCTTATTCCAAGAATTTGATTTCATAGTTATGGTAAAACTAGGGAAAAGTTATTATGGCCTAGACCACTTATCAAGAATTCAGTCAGGGGAGGATGCATAGACAATTGAAGATACAATGTCAAATGCAGTTGTACATGTTACAACACGTGCCTTCGGAATTGGAGGATATTGCTATCTTTACGTATAGGTATGGCACTGAAGGAATGAAATCCTTAGAGAAGAAACAACTTGCAATTCACGCGGCACCTTTTATGTTTAGTGGTGACCTATACAAGTTAGGATGAGATGAAGTATTGCATCGGTGTGTACTAGAGCATGAGTGCAAAAACATCATGGAAGAGGCTCATGGTGGTATTGTAGGTGGGCACTATGTAGGTGACGCCATTGCGCACAAGATTCTACTCATTGGATTATGGTGGGAGACCCTCTACAAATATTGTAAAGCATATTGTAAGGTGCGTGATCATTGTCAATGTGTTCGTAAACTTGGGTAAAGAGATGAAATTCCTTTAATATCTATTCCTAGTGCAGTGTCGTTTCAGAAATGGGCTATAGACTTTGTGGTTCCTATTTCGTCAGCCACACATAGAATTGGATCGTGCTACATCATCACTTACATAGATTATCTTACAAGGTGGGTAAAAGCAACACCTACCAAGGATTGTATAATAGCTACAATAATCAGTTCTTATGGGAAAATGTTCTTACAAGGTATGGATGCCCATTGAGCTTGACAAGTGATAGGGGTACACACTTTCTGAATGAGACAATCAATATAATATTGGATGAATTTATGATTGTGCACCATAAGACTAAACCCTATCATCCTCAAGAAAATGAGACTGCTAAGGCCTTCAACAAGATTTTGAGCCAGACATTGACAAATATTTGTGATGTTGAAAGGAAATATTGGGATGATAAATTTTCTGCTATGCTTTGGGCGTATAAAACAACATACAAGAGGTTGAAAAAGGCCACACCATTTCAGTTAGTGTTGGGCTCAGAAGTTGTTCTTCCTATGAAATTCATGTTACCTTCATTGTGTATTGCACACACTGGAGGTCTAGCTGATGAGAAAGCCCTAGAAGAAAGAATTGAAAATTTGATAATTTTGGATGAGAGATGAGCAATCTCACGTTAGAGTCAGAAGAAAGAAAAGGCCAAGAAAAAGGCATGGCATGATAGCCACATCAGGAACAAAAAGCTTGAGATAGGACAAATGGTGCTTCTTTATGACTCTAAGTTTCTACGCCATCCAGAAAGCTTAAAGTGCATTGGTTGGGACCATATATTATCACTCATATAATTGAATCAGGCATTTGTCAGTTAGAGACAATTGATGGAATACGATTACCTGGTTACTTCAATGGGAGTAGGCTAAAGCCCTACTATAAATAAGTCTTCTTGGTGTTTGTAATAAGGCAGTGTTGCCATTTAGACTAGGTTTTCATTTATGTATTTCCTTCTTCGTCATTATGCTTTGTCAATTTAGTTGGTGTTTTGTGTAATAAGTGCATTTGTGTGATGGAAGCTAATTACCATTTGAAGAATTTTTATGTGCAGAGGAATGCACATACCATTGGTGTGGGGTGGCTATTTACAACTGGGTACACATAAAGGAACAAACTGCTACATGTGTTATTCAAGTTTGGAGAGGAGTTGTTAGAAAGGAGATTGCTTTAAAAAGATGACCGTAGATGGAGATAAATGAGGGAACAATATAACGTGAGGTAAGCAGCGCCATGGAGACTACCAGGGAAGGCGTAGTAGCAAGGTAATCAGTGCATGGAAGCATCTTTCAAGAGAAGTCGGTAGCCATAAGATAAGAAGGCGTCTTAGAAGGTTATAGGCTGGGCGTGAATAAGTACCACACGAAGATTTTGAAAATAGATAATTAATGAGAGGATTGTTGGGTGGTGAAGGAGCAATAAAAGCACTAAATTTCTGAAAATCTATATAAGAACGTGATGTAGGTTCATTCTTACTTTTGTGATCACAAGTATTTGGGCGAGCTAAGTGCGATCAAGTCGAGTGAGTCATATTGAGGTGCAAAGAGTGTGAAATTAGACGTGGAGAGTGGATTATTGCGCGGAAGAGGCTTTCATCCCCATTGGTGAAGGGTTTGAGTGAAGATGAGGTGTTGAAAAGTTGAAGTTTAAATTACTCCCGAGAGTAATTTTCTAGAGATGACGCAAGACTTACCAGGAGAAGGTGTGATAGTCAGACAAGAGTGGGATTCCCACATCCACAGGTGCAAAATAAGTGACTACAACCACTGTACATCTGACAACAAGAAAGCATTGGACACATTGTTGAATAAAAATACCAACAAACTCATGGTGGAAGATATGCCAATATATGATATTTGGGGAAAAATTGTCAAGCGTGTATGAGTCTACCAATTATATAAGCTCCCGTATTTTGGAAAGTATGAACCATTATACCAATGGATGATGAGAAGAGTCCACGAGGACTTCTTTTATTTCACCAGACGAAGGGTTAGAATCACAACAACCCTGATTTCAACACCGACATGATTGAAAGGCACATGGATAGACCTTATTAGTGATCTGACTAATACAACAACAATCATAGAGACAAGATAGGAGTTGGGGTATACTAAGGGTCCATGTAGAATGGACATTGATAAATTGAAGTACCTAGTGGTGCAGGAAGCCGCACATATGGTAACCAAGTTGAATGATCAAGAGAGATGGTCACAAGTGAATACCATGTGGCTAAATATTGTGAAGAAAATGTCTCAAGGAGTAGTATACAACCTAGCAGGATACATTCTAGAAATCATTACTGAGGAAGCACACACGGGTGACAAGATTAGTTTTTGTGCTATCCTAATTTCTCTCGTATTTGTAGAAATTGGAGTGCCCGATGGGCCAAAGAACAAGATCTAGGAGTATCCCATGGAAAAGAAGTCCCTCGCGGAGAGGTTTGAAAAATATTTATGTGAAGGATCAATGAGTGGGCCATTTAAGCAAGAGGGTGGAGATGTGGTATGATTGACTTCGTGCGGCATTTGAGGAGGAGTGGTGCATTCCTAAGGAGCTACCTTTGGTGGTGGGAAAGGCAATACAGTTCGCGGTGTACCAACACTTCTACATCACATGATTTGCTATGAGGGATGGGGCATGTATCCCATGGTGTAAACTATCATATGCCTTCACAACGTGCTACTTCTAGGCATCAGTCCATCGATTTACTAATGTGCGCCTCCTAAAATTTAATGCAAACAAGGTAGACTGTGACTACCACACTCTGAGGAAGGCATATGTGTATCCAGCCGAATTGCCTACATTGAGAGGCTCATCTCAGATGTCATAAGTATGAAGCTAATAAGGTTGGATATTGGGGACAATGGAGCTGAGCTTGAATACCTTCTTGATTAAGCCTAAGTTGGAGACTAAAAGTATGTAGAAAATGAGTTCATGCTCCCAGGGCTGCTTAAAGAAAAACATACAGTGGAGAACGTGCTAGCCCCACATCCTGCAGAAACTATAATGGTAGATGAGGAGGATGAAGAACATGAAGATAGTGGTGGCTTAGATCATAGAGGCTGAAGGAAGCCCATAGATAGAGTAGAGACTGAGCACGCGGGTACTCCACCTCAGGCACAAGAAGAAGATAAATACTTGGATGTGGAATCAGTCCATGGAGAGAAAAAAATTTAAAAGGGTATTCAGAAGAAAAAGGACCCAAGGCATGGGACCTTCACAGCCTGTAAGAAGGTCACCATGACTCTCTCCTCAGAAAGAGACAACTGAGAGGAAGAGGAGAAAACTAAAGCTGAATGAGGAGGTGGAGTTTGCAGAGAGCATGCCTAGAACCCTTGTATAACCAGAAGATGTGGAAGAACCTAGGGATGAGGATATGAAGGATGAAGAGGAAGGAGTGAAGGAGGTAGAGGAAATAAAGCATGATATTGCTTAAAACATTGAAGAGCCAACTCTAAACCTTGGTGCTCAAATTCCTAAGGGGCCAAGAACAAAGAGAACCAATGGGGAGTATGTTGGGCCAAGTATGGGCTATGTTGAGGACATAAGTAAATTTGTCTCGTGCATGTTTCCAGTACAATGGTCTTTAAGGGGTTATATGGATGGGAGTTGATGGACCAGACATGGCCACTATGCGTGCAAGGAAACAACTGTCCTGGTCCATGCAAACTCACATGGACGAGCCTGATTTTGATGTATGTGAGGAGTCATGTGTGTCAAGAAGAATGAAGAAGGCACCACATAGTAGGCACATGACTATAAATCCCACTCTCATGTCTAATGAGTAGGTGAGAAATTCCTTGGTTAAGGTATCTATGAAGTGGTGCAGAGGAACATAGATAAGGCTTCCACTATTAGAGTGCTACGAGAAGATAACAAGGCAAAAAATGTAGAAATAGTGCGTCTAAAAGGAGAGAAGGACTTAGAACAAAAAAGAATGAATCCTTCATCAACATGGCAGAAGAAATTGGTGATTATGTCCTGAAAGCAAGACCACACTTAGAGTCTAAGGTACCTGAAAATTTTCCTTCGGCTATGCATTATGTGCGTACATTAGTTGATTTGGTGCTTGAGGATGGACCAATTCACATGCCAATGCCAAAGGACCTTGAATAGGAAGCAGAGAGCAAGGGCCTCCATGGTTAGAAAGATTTCATCTTACGAGGCATTGCTCCAAAATTTACAAGAAGAGCTGAAGAAAGCAAACCAAGCTTTGAACATATGTGCAGCTCCAGAAGCAGTGATCAAGATCAAAACTATATTAGAAGATAATGAAGTCCTGAAGGCAATGAAGGATGAGACTTTAGGGGCGCAGAGAGATTGACATTAGTAAAGAAAAAGTGCGAAGCCCTTGTAACAACACAACATCCGCATAAGGAGAGGCTGGATGAGCTTGGAAAGCTCATAGACAAAAGATGGATCTTTTGGAGGGAAGGATGTCTCTTTGTGGCTAACGTTGTCCTAGTATTGCAGAATGAAAAGGGATAGATAACCCAAGACGAGTTGGAATCCATCTTCCCGGATGTTCGAAGAAGACCGAAAATACACTGGATGATTGGTAAGCCTTGGAGGATGAGATTAAGACAGAATATCCAGAGTTGATCCTCCCAGTTGAAAAAGAGGGTGTTGCAAAATAAAATTCCATTCTTTGTATAGTAATTCTTTACATTCTTTCCATTCTTATTATTTATTCTTTTAACCATCAAAAGGAAACCCCATTGCCGGGACGAAAATGTAGTTTAGTGTGGGGTAATGTTGAGCAGATAGAGTATGACACTAAGGAGAGGGCACACAAAATATTCACACACAGGAGCAAGGCACATTTGAAGGTGTGGAAGGATAGGGAAGGTAAAATGCACAAAATACAAATATTGATTCGAGGACTTAGCCATTTTCATTGTTATAGACTATTTTTGGAGATAGCATACGAAGCACACAATGGGATTCCACCTTACTTTCATGTGTACTCAAAGTCCCCCAGATGGACCCATATACCTTCCCTACTCCTTATACATTGTATCAAGGAGATCCATACGCCCAACTAACACCTACTCTCCAAACTATCCGACTCCTCCTCCTCCACCTCCTCACCAAGGGGTTCAATGGTGGAATATTACACAATGGGTACTTATGTTGAGTATTTGAAAGAACCCCTTGACTTTACCATATGGGGTGTCATGCTTCCACTCCCATTTCCCTATCTTTAAATTTACGAGAGAAGGATACCCGAATGCTCATATTAAGGCCTATGCCACGGGATTAGGGAGTTACTTCCTTGGGATGTTGTAGTGGCTAAAATATTTCCAAAAACCCTTGAGGGAATCACTTTAGATTGGTACTATAGGATTCTAGAAGCTTCTATACATTCCTTTAAACAAATTGTTTTAGAGGTCATCAGAGATTTTGATATGAACAAGTTACTTCAAATAGGGATTAGGGAGTTTCTACATATTAGACAGGAGAAAAATGAATCTTCCACTCATTTCATCCAAAGATGGTGTCAAGTTATTTACTCCTCTACAAGTTCACCCAACATTGACCAAATGGAACTTTGGAATCTCTTCCTCCACTCACTCAACCGAGATACCAAGGAGGAGGTCCAAAGGTTTCCTTTTCGCGATTCAAGGAAGTGTTGGAAGGTGTGCTTCAGATAGACTAAGTTCTTTATTGATAGTGGTCGTAAGACCTACGGTATTAATGGGAAATTATTATCCCCTAATCAAAACAATAAAAACAATCAAAACAATGGAGAAAACAACCAAGGACCCAAGGTCTTGAATTGCAATTGCGTTTGTTACCACGGACGGAGTTACTGATCAAGAAAAGAACGTTGTTTTTACAAACAATGGTAATGCTTACAATAACAACAAAAATGCGGACAATCAAAGAGGCCCTAATTTTGTTTCCTCCATTAATATGTTTGATGTCAATAATCCCCCTCCCCAATAGGATTAACCCCAATGCCCGAACTAGTATCATAACTCGGCTCAGGGGCAACAAACCATGGTTATAACAACTAGTTTCAAAACTACAATCATTGTTATGGCCAACAAAAAAACTCAAACTAAAGGCCAAGAGACTACGATCCCAATATTTATAGTGGTTTTCATCGTTTTACTAGTCATGACTATAGAACTTGTAGGGATTGCAACAATTTTATATAAATTCTTCTTGAGAATCAAAGGCAACTCTTTGTGAACATGTTCTTAGAAAATCCTAATGCAACCTCATAACCTGGTCATACAGGACTTGTCGCACCTTATAATGCAAACCTAAGCATCTTTCGGGATCCATTCCCTAAACGTCTTCAAGATGTTAAGGTAGATCCTCAAAACATAAAAAATGGTATTCCTATAGGGAATAATGACCATGAGGCCTCAACTTCTGATAACTCTCAAGTTTCTCCCAACCTTGGCTTAAACAACAATAAAAATATTTTGGGATTATTTGAGCTAGAGGTTGAACTAGAAATTAATGCAACAAATCGGATGAGGGAATATGTTTCATGACCCCTAATCACTCATTATTTCTTGCAAGATTACATTCCTAAAATCACAAAACCTATAGGAGCCTATGATTTGATATCAGATTTGAATAATACCTTTTCCCACATCTCATTTCTATATTTGTTGAAGAATTCCCCTACGCATCATTCTGCATTTCTCAATGCATTGGGTCTTGGTCATCTAATCCATGTTATGCCCCCTCCTAGAGCTCAAATAAATCATATCAAATTTGACATACATCCTCTAGGACAGAGTGATAGGGATCTTTGGGTTTGTTTTTGATATAATCAAGATGTCATCGACACTAAAATAGATCAAGAGGTGATCCCGCCTTATATTTGCAAGTTTGGGTTTATAAAAATTGCATCAAGAGAGCCATGATCAATGATGGGGCTGCTATAAATGTGGTTCCCTTCTCTTTCTTGCAGAAGTTAGGATATGGAGAGACTAATTTCTCCTCTACAAGAAATATGTTACGAGGGTATGAAAATATTAAGGCCACCTCAATCGAAACCATAGTCCTTCATGTCTCCCTTGGGCCAAAAATATCTTGACAAAGTTTTACATCATTTACAAGGAGATGAATTATAACATGATCCTTGGTAGACCTTGGATTCATCAAATGAATGTCATTCCTTCCACCTTGTTCCAAGAAGTTAGATTTATCCATTTGGGAAAGATATTTGTTGCTCAAGGGGATCCTAAGCCTTTTGACATACATTTGGAAAACCTAAAGAAGAAACTAGGGGTCTATTTGGAATGTGAGATCATTGTAAATAAATTAAACAAGATGCTTTCATCAAAATAATTGGTCATGACCACCCCGAGCACTTCGAAGGTTGAAGTTGCTAACTCAAAAACATTTGAGATAGTGAAACAGAGATAAAGGTAAGTCAAGATTCGTGGAAGTCATGTCCACTAAAACCACATCGAAATCGTAAAAATATTAGAGTGACAAACCTGTAACATCCCCATTTTAAGATACTAGAACAAGGGAATTTTTTTTTATATAACGTTCTCTGTTATGAATTATAAAATTCAAACACACGTTCAAGTTTTAATAATTGTTCTCTGCCCAAACAACACAGTTTGGAACACACAATTTCCTTTTAAAACTAATGTTCCCTGTTCGCATATTTACAATATGGAACACACATTCAATGCCATTCAATCTTATAACAGATTCTATATGCTGCTGTAAATGACTCGAAGAACTGCCGATCTCCCATTTTCATGGCTCGGAGTTTCAACGATCTCTCATTTCATGACTCGGCAACAACCGATCCTTCATGTTCGTTCATGCATAGTATATTATATATACAAGTTCTCTTAACCGTTTCCGGTTATCGAAGTGATCCATTTAAGAAGCCTATCTGAATATCTGTTACTGATATTCATCTGACATCCTGCATCTTAAATTAAGTGATTAGGACAACGCAACCAACACTTGTGATACTTTGGCCAAATATTTTCACATGCTTTGCATGATCATATTCCTGGATGTGATACACATCAATGGAATACGTCCTTCACTTCACTTCACCTATTATCTAGAATGGTCTTTCCTGGTTCCTACCAGTCCTTTCAATTTAAGGTTAGATTTAAACTTCCAATTTCCAACTAGCAATATGAACGAATATAGGAAGGCACTCCTGGTAACTAAAGATACGCAGACATACGGTGTCATTCCCCACGACTCCATGTGTCTAGTTATCTTTAGTCCTCTGGAGTCACTCCGTATACGTGATCATACTCCTATCCCTAGCCAAGAACTTCACATTCAGCCTATGTATTCTTGATGATTTAATTCGGGAGGGCATTGTAATATGTCAGCTATAACATTGTGTCGTCATGAAGACCCCGTCTTCATGAAGACACCGTGCTGTAGCTGGCATATGTCAATGTCCTACGGAATCCTCCCATCGAGAGTACACATCCTGCTCAAGTGATTTGGATATGATCTTAATATTTAAGATCAACTTTCAGCAACCATGCTGATCCTTTATCCTCGTTCCCGTTACAGTTGTATGTAGCTAAGAGAGACTAAATCCGTCCTCTAGCTTGCTATGCATCTTCTCCTTCTTACCGAAGGGTTGCATTTTCCCTACTTGGTTCTCTTCTTAATCATTGGATTAAGCAGCCCGTTACTAACGGACGTGATAAGTTTAACCCTTTTAAACTTAACCAATATTTTCACAACTGTAACTAAATTCAGAATTCCAGCTTATTAGACGTCATATAAACGAGGTCTAATTCCCAATAAATGTATTCATTTATTCTCCTTAACCTTACATAGTTAAGGTTCATTAGCTCTGGATATATTTATCCCATATCCTTTCTTTCTGAATTTAACATACGAGGTTATTAATGGAGTTCAAAATCGAAGTTCGATTATCCTAAGTTAATTGATATTCCTTAGCTTCCAAGCTAATCCTGAATACCTATCAGTTATGGAATCATATTCTTCCTAATCCTTTTTAATGTCAATTAAGAATTCATCTTTACCCAAGTATGAACTAATTGCACATTTCAACTTAAAAGTTGCATTTCGGTAAGAATAGATATCAATTCCTTTTTAACATCCATCCAAGGACAATTAAATAAATCCAAATCAAGAAATAACATTATGTTTCCAATTTAATCAACAATATCAAACTGATATAGTTTTTAAAATATCACACTTGTATTTGTATTCATCAATCCATTTCATAATCCATACATTTTCCAATCCAACTGACTGGACTTTGTTTACATAAAACATCATTACAACTCGTAGATAGAAGAATGTACTTTCTTCTTTTCACAATTCCTCATAGAGGAATAACAACTAACAAATACAATTCATCTTCAGATAATCAAAAGAAGCATCAGAAAACAACCATGTCTTCGTTCTAATCAATTTCCATCTGCAAAATTTCTTGCACGGGTCAGTTCAATGAACTGAGCATATTAAGCACTTGTCATTAAAATGAGGTGCTTTAATTAACTGTCTCAATAAAAGAACCCTGCTTTTATGAAACGACAGTATGAACATCAATCAAGAATCAAGCATCAAAAGAATGGACAGCATAACAACTGAACCATCAAAATACCATCCCAATCAGCCAAAGAATTGCTGTCCTATTTTCCACATAACCGTTACAAGTTCCAGATTACAATATTTGTAAAGTTTAGGAATACAAGTAGCATACTCACGATATAACATAATCATTATCCTTTCCATTCTGTCATTAGTAATAAATGCAAAGGGTAAAACTAATGAAACGTAAACCAATTACTTTCCTTTCAGTTCATGCATCACATTGGATTCCAAGCAATCAAACACAGACGAGAAAGCAAACAACAATGCATATAGTTGCTCATACCCAAGCACTACAAAATTCGTTCTTAAACGATTACAGATTTCCAACTGTATGAAAGAAGAAAAGATAATTTTTCCAAGTTATCCATCCACATTCCTAATTATTTCCTCATGACTGTCCTAAAAATTGAATCCAAACGAGACACAAATCAAGATAACAGTTCAGAGTGAAACTTACAAAATCCATTCGGAATTCACTTTCCAGCAGCAAGAATAATTTCATTCATAATCAGCTTTAAATGAAAACAAGGAATAATTTATCATCCTTATTAATACTTCATTTAAATCAGGCTCATATGAATACCCAAAAACAGGTTAGTACAACATCGTATTTATCATAGAACAAATAGTATAAGGATGCATACTATGTACTTACTATACTAGAAGACTCCATACTTCTTTCACTGTATTTTTTTTTTACCAAATTAACAGTTATACAATCATGCAATCAATTATTCACATGACCTTCTATATCCATGATCACATATAGTTCAAAATACAATTTACACATTGCTGTTACCTACAGCAAGACTAAATCATAATGCACAGTAAGGCTCTAATGCTATTTCCAGAATTCAACAGCAAGAAGAGAAGAATTCATTCCTTTCACCTTTCAATAAGAAAACAACCATTTTCTTCAAACTCAACAAGAATTGTTCAGGTCGGTTTCATTTCTTTTAAATGACTGTGCAAAATCGGAGACCGCAAGAAACATTTAAATATTCCATTTGTACAGAAAAACACAGCACTCAGGAAACAATTTAAATGCCACTGTCCTCTCTACCGACTGAACTTATAAAGTTCAATAAACCACCCGACTATTGATTTTATCAAATCAAAAAGTAGAAAGAAGAAGAATTCGTTTCTCCATAATTTCAGTGAGAACAATCATTTTGTTAATGAAATAAAAACACTCAAATCGTGTTCATCTCAAAGCATGTGATTCAACTCCAAATGACAACTGAACAATCATTCAACAATGAATAGCAGACTCACATAGTCTGAACTGTTTCAATTCAATACACCATAAGCAATGAAGACTTAATTTGAATTCCTTACCAATAAATGTTTCTACCCGAATCCATTTTTTTCTATTCACAATGATGTACTGAGTAACCCAAAATATGATTTTCATACAACAATACCCTTATTAATGAAAACCCGCATAGGATATCAGATGCACAACAAGGTACAGTCAAGACAGATCCAAACCGCCTACTCATTTCCAAAATTTTCCATATTATACATAAATAAAAAGCCGAGTTCTTGTTCACAACTACAGTCTGAACTGGAGATCAAACCACCTCAATTAAGACATAACAAATCAACTTTCCACCAAGGCAAGAGGAAGTACAGTTCATAAATATTCATTCATTGCATAGAAATGCAAAGCCAAGTTTGTAATCGTGTCCACAGTCTGAACAAGAAGACCAAACAACATCAAATAACACAACAAATCATCCTACCTTCACAGCAAGGAAGGAATGTAATCAAATGCAAGTTCAGAAGAAAAACCATTAACTTTTTCCTACTTTCACGAATACCCAATACGTATTCGTTCATTCCATAAACAAGAAAAGGCACAACAATAAAAATATTGTTATTACTTCCTTCAAATCGAGTTCATATGCTCTTGAAAACCCAAATGCCATTTCCATCAAAAACCAAAACAGCAGAAGGAAAAGGATCTATTTCCTTAACAATTTCAATAAGAAACTACTTCAAACATCTACTGTTTCTATCATTCCAGTTCGTATTAGCAACGGAACGATTAATTCAATAATGAAAACAACTCATACAACATGTACAGTTTCATAACGCACATGACGAGTTCCTCATTACTGTCAACCAAACCAGCACAACATGGAGGTGTTTCCATTCAAAGAAAATGCAAGGACAGATTAATCACAACAACAAGAAACGATTTTACCTATTTCATTCCAAACAATGACAACAAAATCGAATAAACCCAAAACCCAAGAGCAGGGTTGTTTTAATGAGACGCTTAAACAAAGCAAGTGTTTTTAAAGAGAAGGGCTTAACATGCCTGTAAATTCTTCCTTGAAACTCGAAGAAAACCGCGTCTACCGAAGGTGTTTCCTTCCACGGCGATAACACGAGCTTCCCAAAAATCACCTTTCCTCTTACAGGCTCAGCAACAGCCTCCAATTTCCAAAGAAACGGTGATAAAAACCAAATGAAACTGGTTCGACTGAACCAAGCAAAACCAAATGCAGAGCAACTTCTCAAAAATCCGAACAACACAATAAACAATCAAAATTTCCTTCATACACTTTCCAAGGCGAGCTGGTCGCGAAGACCAAAAAAATTTAAATGCATTAAAGGCTCTGCCTTTTTCTATTTTCTCACGCCACCGCCAACTTGGGTTGGCGAACCATCAAATTCAAATTTTGCATGCAAAACCAAGTTTAGCTTCATGACCAACTAGCTACCTCCATCTTTCTCCCTGTTCCCGCCAAACTGGCGCTGTCCACGTAAGGACTCACATTAACTGCCATTAATTCCCTTTCATCCTTATCCTCTTCCCCCAAGGGTCTGTGCGTCCCCTTCTAGGTTAGGATTAGTTTAGGATTCATATTAGTGTTCGACCTAGGTCATAGCCTAGTCTTTAGGTTAATAGAACTTAGGTTTATTTCCACCTTTTTATATAATTTAAAAATCCACTTAGGATAGTAGTTTAGGATGTAAGGTAGAGCTTAGGATTAGATTAGGATCTAATTCCCTCTAACACCTAACACTAATCACCTTCAATCCTGTCAAGTCTTCTTGACTGACTTCTAATTCCAACACTGTGCAGGACATTCCGTCCTTTGTTAACATGCCCGAGCCACCCGTATCCCGGCATTCCTCACCTTACGGGGTCTCACGTTACGACAGTGTATGGTTCGTGAATCGAACCCTTTTCCGTTGGCATCTACATGCCAACTGTTCATACCTGCAATCAGGTGCTGCACATTTATATCAACCTTCAATTCAGTTCAAGAGTAAATCGACAAAGTGATTACAAGAAGGCCACAACATAAAGAGTTCAGCAAGCATACGAAAATTTGTTGTCACGTCAATAACACACAAGTAACAATAACTGTTGTCCCATGCAAATAAATTACAGCATGCAAGAATCCAGATTTGCAACACATTCCCTTAAGATCAAAATATATCTTAACATGTTTGCCTTCATTTCAGCAAGATTAACAAAGATTATGAAAAATAATCACCAAGATAACTTACAAAATCAGGTGTTACATACCGATATTCCTCCCTTTTTAACCACAAGGAATGGGTAACCTTCTTGGTATGGCCTCTCTTCCTACCGATGATCTTGGTCTAGGCATAAACATGATTGAAGTAATAAAAGAAGAGAGATTTAAGAACAAAGAGATACCCATCAAATCTATTTATAGGGCTTCCTCCATTCCTAGCCTTGGTCTAAACACAAACATGTAAAAATTGAGCTCATTGTGTCCACAAGACATAGTCTCATAGACTACAATTTCCAAATGTAACCACTACTCCCTTCATAGGGAACAAATTTGAGCAAAGATAGTCATGCTCATATGAACATGATATGTCAAGAACACGACGAGGAGGTTCACAAGGACCTCTTTCGAATGGATGGATTCACGCCAATATTAGATGATCATATATACATGATCATGGGAAAGGGTTGTAAGTTTAAACACAAGATAATAGGCCCTTGTCAAGAGAATTTTTTTAAAGATCATGTGAATCATTTTTGTACCTTCGGGGGTGAATATTTTTACATTACCCAACTCGTTTTGCCTTAAGTGATCTCACACATAAGTCATTTGCATTTCTATGTGTACATTACTACATCCATACTGCATTTCATTTCTTAGATCATATTGCAAAATTTTAGTTGAGATTTTTTTAAAGAACTTTTAAAACTTCTAAACATTGGAAAAACACTAAATCATACTTCTTCAAATATCCACTATATCATCAACAATTTTAATCTCTTCATCATTTCCGAAAGTTGAGATAGAATTTTGACATTTATCATACCAAGGCCTGCATACTTGGTTCTACCCATATTTTTCTTCTAAGATAGGTGTCTTTGCCCATGATGCATTCTATAAGCTTCCTGATGTCACATCTTTCCCAAGAAACCTCTTTGGTAATAAAATCACTCTAAAAAATTTATCTAGATCTCTTGTTCGCCTATCTCAGCCTTTAGTGATGAGCCCTTGCATCTTATCTGGTTGCATGGGGTTGAGGCTATAGGAAATATCTCCTCCCAAAATCACAACTCAAAGTTAAAATTATATATATATATATATATATATATATATATATATATATATATATATATATATATATATATATAAAAGTTAATCAATGAATACAAAACCTTTCATTCACAAATAATACTACACTTTCTTTCCCTACCAATATTTGGTGATGAGCCCATACCTCATACTAGTGGCATGAGGTTGGTAAAGGAGGGAAGTGTCATGAACCACCTATATCTTATCCTTGGTGATGATCCCATGATTCTTATTGGTAGCATGGAGCAAGGTGTAGGAGGTATTTTCATAATAAGTCAATAAGGTATAAACAATTTAGAAAATAAAAAGTTCTTTGAAACTTCAAATCCTAAGAAAATGAATTAGATGTATATGTTCCAAGAGATTCAAAACCTTAAAACCATATTTTGTCAATCAAGAGGCCATTTACAGATCTAAGTCTAGATAAACTTGCAAGCAAATCACATTCTAGACTATGTAGTAAGCTATGTGTAGAGCTAGGTTGTAGGTTCCTAATTGGATTTTTGTCAAAATATTTTTTTTTCCTTTCATCATTTCCATTCATCAAAACCATATAACTCATGTCCCTTATAGCTCTTGGTGTTGAGCCCTCACATATTACTAGTTGCGTGGAGTTATAAGAGGAGTGGGTTCATTCTCTTATTTTATCACATTCATCACATTTTTCCAATGAAACAGTAAATACCAAATATTGTTTGAAAACCAAAGTTTTAAATTTTGTAATTTTTCCTCATAAGCATATAAAAAAGAGATCATTTTGTTACGCATTTGCATCATCATCATCCATACATGCATTCATAAAAGCATATTAAAACATCAAAAATGTTGAGCATTTAAGAGTACAGAAGTGAAGCAAATCATCAGTGAGATAAACCTCTTATATAAGATATCCAAGCCAAAAAGAATCATATGTATATATATATATATATCTATATATAATCAAGTTTTTATACAATGTCATCACACTATAAGTGTGGTCAAAACTCTCTCAATTGGCACAAAATCCAAAAAAAGATCGATATATGTGTCTAATAGTATAACAAAGAAATAAGGGCCTATAGCTTATCCCTCTCTATGGGATCCAGAGGAAGATGGGTGATCGGGGATCTTGTTACGACTCCTATGGTGGGAGTGAGAGCCTATGTGCCCATATCTATGACAAAAAATATGAGATGATGAACCAATTGATTTTTCGTGGAGGAATCAATGTAGGAATGCTCTTCACTTGCCTCCTCCTAGTCATCCGATATCCAACAAGATCATTCCTCATCTTGGTCACTTCTCCTACTACAATCCACACTGGAGAAAATACATCGCATGTGTCGCCCGCCATGATCGGCTGCCCTTAGTCCACAAGTAACTCATCTCATGTCATACCCATGGGGTGTGAAAAAATTTCAAGAATAATGCTTCGAATAAGATCTCACCAAGTGTTAGTAGTGGCTAAAAAACAAAAGAAAATAACGACGAGTTAGAAAACTCTATAAAAATAAATAAATATATATGTATGCATGTATGTATGAACAATGTGTAATTCACTAACATTTCTAGTCTAAGTAGTAGAGTCAAGATAAGAGTGTTAACTTACTCAGATCTCTTAGTCACTAGGATGGGTCTACTAGTGTTGTGGGTGGTGATGGAAGTGATACAGGAACCTGCTCAATAGCAATATCCTCAGAATCCACTCACTTTCCCATGACAGACTAATCATCTTCCCCTCCCTTACATGGAAGAGGCTCATTTGAATAAAGAGTCTCTTCCTTAGCTCTGCCTGCTATGGAATCCTCTCTGTTGGTTCTCCACTTTGTGTCTGTATTGGTCCCCTCTCCCTCCTCCTCGTGTGCCTCCTCTTCGGCCTCATCCTCCCCTCCTCTTTGTGCATGGGGAAGCCTCAATTTATGGAATCACCCTTGGCCTAGCTAGATTTGAGACTTCCTAAGGTGTGTCAATTGACACCCCACGAGTAACAATGGTCCATAGGAACTAACCCTTATGGGTGGCTCTAGCCTCTCTAATCCCTCTATATACCATAAAAACTGTTGGAAGTGAGTTAATATAGGGTAACCCAAACTACTGGGGTACCCTCTGAACCGGATGGACCTCCACCCGCCTAGTCCTATCTACTAACTGTGTAATGGTGTTGTATGTTACCACAATAATGACATCCTCACCCCATAGGCAGGCCATATCCAAATACATGCCATGAAATCATGTCATCTGTGGTAAGTGTAGCAGGAGGATGATGATTCCCCTTTAGTGGGAACATAATTTTCCATCTAACTACTCTGATATCCCCAGGATTGTCTATCCCGACACCCCTCTGATAGGGGATCATATGCTCCAAAACCCATTTGATCACCCATGGAGGATGACTAAGGGCCTTTCCATTTAGTCGAACAACTTTATATAGATGGTGGTAGGTAGAACCAAGTATGTCACTCCCCACGCGTAGGTGTGGCCATGCTCCTCTATGCTCTGAATAATCGGAGCCCAACAATAAAGTAATTTATCCCTGCCCTTGTCTCCAACCAAGCGCAAAGCCAAAATACCAATGATGGCTTTGCACAAGGAAGGGATGGGGGTGGAGATAACTGAAAATAGTCTCATGCCATGTTTGGAACCGGTATCGGGTGTCAATACATCTCCCATATAAGATGCCTAACTTCCAGATCTGTACCACTAATGTATCACTCTATAAAACTAGCTTGTTTCCTACCACGGGAACACCGTAATCATGTATACATCTTCAAGATTGATCATCCACTCTCCTCTAACCCCTGGAAACCAAAATTTATTCCAGTCTGCATCCCTATAACTCGGTATGTTGGCTAAAAAATAACTAGGAGGTGTAACCAATGGTCTCTGGGATACCCTTCATATCCCGGCTCTATGTAAAATATCTCTCTCTTCTTGAAAAAGACTAGCTAAAATCTCGGGAAGCCACCACACTTCCCAATCCTACTCAATCTAAAATACGGGGCTTGTATTCACCACAAAATGAAAAGAGTAAGTTAGAAATGTCTTAGACATAATAACCTTGTCAAAAACATCATAAAACAACACAAAAACCAAAAAAATATTTGTACTTAGTTGAAATAAGCCTTCCTTTAACAATTATACAACCACCCCTCTCTCGCAGAGTGGCAGTTGCATAATTTTTGTGGAAGTTACGCAGCCACCCCTCTCCACAGAGCGGTGGTTTTTGTAAGCACCGCCTATACAAAGTGGTAGTTCTGTCAGAAAGGATGGGCCTACCCTAATGTCTAAAAAGCTCAAAAAGAAAAAAGTTGACCATTTTTTGTGAAATAAAAGACAAATGCACCTAGGTTTCCCCCTTGTGAATGTTTTAACTACAAAATTATCAAAAATAACCCCTAGGTTGAATTTTTCAAGTTTTTCACATTATAGGTTAAAAATAAATAAATGAAGAAAACTTACACGTCTCTGAGTAGTTGCTCCTCCCGCTGGTGGGGCTGTCATCACGTCATTGTGCTCTTCGATTTGACTATACTCTCACGTGAAATTATCACAGGTAATCTAGAGCTCAAAAATTATCTAGGTGGGTGAGTGAAAATGATTTCTAAAAATAGTGGTTTTGATTATATATAGTATGTTTTAACTCTATTTTGAGTGTGTGTGTTTTGTAGGGCTAGAGTGCTGGCACAGGTATATTTCTATCCCCGTGGATATGGTAAGTCCTCTTTTCATTTTAGTTTTAGTATGTTTTGTTGATTTCATATCTATATGCACTTGATTCTCGTTTGTTTCTTGTAGGTAGAGGGAATTTGGATTGGCGTCATTTCGACACGATGTGTCAGGTATAACCTCTAACTCCCCATTTTGGGAATGTCATACTCGGACTCTACATTCTACACCTCTTCATGGCTAGAACACTTCTTTGAGGGGGAAATATGTACGCACCCAATTTTGCATGTGCTACATTTTCAGAAATGGTTCAAATTCCCCTATGATGATTATTATCTTTTCCAATGGTGTCTCGAGTCTTACTTCCTATTTGTAGTATAAATTTGTGTCTTACAATGCTTCCCTTAATCATTTCCATGTTTTTAATTCTTTCCTTTATCTCTTTCATATATTTTCCCTAAGTTTTTGGCCTTAAGTTACAAAAATGTCGCGGTGGTTACGTAATTGTCTTAGTGGTTATGTAACCACCGGTTTACCATAAGAACGGGCATAACCTCCCCGGTGGTGTGCAACCACCCCTTTGCGCATACCATCGGTTGAGTGTGGTTTTTCCATAATCTTCTTTGGCATGTTCTGAACGTGTGTCATTTCTTCAAACATGATTTTAGCGCATGTTTATTGGTCAAATTGGCTATTCTTGGGCTTGTTAGATACATACCAACTTCCTTGATGACTAATTGAAGTTAACTCCCCTTCTTGTTGTGATGTGGCATCCTTTGGCTACCAAATGGCTTAGACCATTTCCCCACCATTTTTCTATAAGAACTAGGCTTCTTCCTGAAGCATTGGTTGGATATTTTTGTTTTGAATTGCATTGTTATGCTACCGTAATATTGCTAGGAAATACACAATCAATCCAATTCTATTGCATTTTTATTCTCCTACCTAAATTTCTACCAGACTTCTTGTAAGCCACCACTACTCCAACACTTCTTCATTATTTCTTCTGCATTAACCAACACAGTTCCTAGATTCACCTAAAAAAGTTAGAAAAGAATTTGAAAAGACATCACAATATACCATCTTCGGCTTTGCCCCCGTTCGCAAGTTCAAGTTAGGGATGTACTTGGCTTTCCTTGAGATTTCTTAATTTTTTCATTTAATTTATATGCACAATATCAACTAGAGTAGTTAAATTATTTCAATTCAAATCATTGCAATAGTTAAGTTATTATTGTAGCTTTAATTTTGTCTACACAAAGCTTCTATGATAGATTGCTTCCCTGCCTATCCTTGTGGGTTTGCAAGGGAATAGTTTCTAAAGGAAAGCTTCTACATTTTTAAAGAAATTACAATTCCATTTCAATTTGCAATCTCCATTTAATCCTTCTTTACTTCTATCGGGAAGTTTCAAGGAAGAAGTGCTTCTGAGAAGCTTTTGCTTCTTCATGTGTATCTGAGGTGGAACAAAGGATTTAGATCCACAATTACAATTTGGAAAAGCTTTATTTTACTTAGATTAGATTATATCCATCCAACATAGGGAAATAACTATATCTGGTTATTTACTTTTTAGATTTATTATAGAAGTAATTTAATTAAATTAGGAGAAATTAGTTTGTTTGTGTATTTTTTCTATTTTTCTAGAAAGTATAAAATACAAAAATATTAGATTAGATTAGTTAGTCTACTTTTATTTGTTTTGTTCCCTTTATTTAATGTCTTCTCAATAAGTAGATTAAATTGTTCATTTTTTTGGTTAATTAATCGAGAATGAATTTAGGTAATTAAAAGATTAAAACACACTTATCTTTTATTTACTTTTCTTAATTAAAAAAAAGAACCTTCAACGTAGCTTAATATTCAAAGTCAATTAAGTAATCAAACCATAGGGAATTTATGCTACCCACACATAGCCCCTAATTTCCCCTTTTCCAACTCAGCTACTAGGAATTCACACTAGCCAATCTTAGTCATTGATTCTATTATAGTCATCTATCCATTCCACATTGGTTGTCATGTCATCACCAATCTGGAACTATGATAATTATCCACCAGAACTCCTCATGCTATGATTATTTACTAATGCATAACTTTTAGTTTGGTGGAAGTAATCTGGAAACACAATAATAGACATAACACAAGAATACCATAGACTATGATACAAAGGAATGATGAAAAATTTGAAATATAAGTGTAAATTATATTATCAACATGAAATTGTTACAATCTCACCCATGAGGTACTTCAAGTGTTACCAACTCCACTTGCCTTCCAACAATAACTATGGGAGAAACTTCACAATTACACCTCTTAATGGCTTCTTTAACACACCTTCTAAATGATGGATTCCTTCACACACTTACTCATACAATATTTCTCACTACTTCCTTCTATGCTAAATGAGGGGGGTGGCCTCTCTATTTATATAACTTTCAGGCTTATCCACCTTATCTCTAAGATAGGATAAGAAATCTACTCTAATGAATCATATTCCATACCTTAACTCTTATCTTTACATGTAAGCTTATCTTTTAAGATAAGATAAACCTTATCATTTCACATGGGTTCCACCTTTTTAGACTTTTTACAAATAAAATACACAAAAATATTTATGACATCACTCCTTGTCCTTATTACCAATATAATATTTCTAATTCCTAATCATGTAGACCCTACTTCTCTACTTACCCTAACTTTGACATTTTAACATTACCGAACCAATTACAAAAAATATTTACTTTTTACCACAACATTCCTATTGTACTTTGACTATTACCGTACTATGTATTATTGGCAATGTCGTACCGGTAGCACCGTTATCTTCTATTAGACACCACTATTAATTATACTTAACAACATCCTATTCCTAATACATACATTAATGAAATAGAAATTACGGAAGAAAATTTTAGTGTCGACATCTTCCCCCTTCCTAGCTTCTACTCCATCCTCGAGTAGACTATTAGGTGTCTGGAAAATATTTAACTTGTCGTGGTTGACCCATTTCGTAATGGGAGTGCCATCCAATTCCTCCAGTTGATATGTACCATTTTCATGCACAACTACTATTTTGTAGGGGCCCATCCATTTGGGAAGAAATTTTCTTTGCCTTCTTTTTTGTATCTGGAATCATATACTAGAACAAACTCATTCACATGAAATGGAGACCAACAGATCTTTTGATCAAAGTATTCCTTCTACTTCATTTTCTTCTTATAGCTTGTATCCTTTGTTATTTCCCTCATTTCCTCTAGCAAATGAAGATGTAACAACCTTTCCTTTCTTGAATCACTTTCATCCATCCTTCCATTTTTATAATTCTCACAGTGGGAATATCAAACTCAATAGAAAGAACTAGATCAATGTCATAAGCCAATTGAAATGGGAAGTATCATGTTACTGACTTTGATGTTGCCCTATATGCCCACAATGCTGCATGAATCCTTTTATCCCACTTATGTACCTATAAGGCTATATCTTTTCCTAAAATTTGACAAAACACAAAATTTATTCATTCCACCTGTCCATTTGTGCTTGTCTTGTAAGTTGTTTCCTTCATGTGCTTAATAGAAAACATTTTGACTAGGGATTCTACCACCTCATTAATGAAGTGGATTCCTTGATCTATTACAATTTCTAATGGAAAACTAAATATGGTGACAATGCGTTCATACATGAACCTTGCCACTTCATCCATGGAAGTTGTTTTTAATGGCCTAGCTTCAACCCACTTGGTTAAATAATCTGTGGCAACTACAATATACTTATTTTGGTGTGGGGTAGTTAGAAGTGGACCTACAATATCTATTCCCCACTTTTCAAAGGGACCAAGTGGAAGAATAGGGCATAATGGAGCTGATGAAGTCTTATGGTTCCCATGTGTTTGACAAATATCACATGTCTTACAATAATTATAACAATCTCTAAAAAGAGTGGGCCAATGATAACTTGCATCCAAGATCCTTCTTGCTGTAAGTTTTCCAAAGAAGTGTCCTCCACATGTACCATTGTGGAATTCTTCTATTAGCTCCTTCCCTTGATCACGTCTAACTACCCTCTTGTATTGTCCATCAGGTCATATTCAAAATAATACTCCATGTAGAATAGAATATGGGCAACTGGCTTGAGTAATCTTCCTCTTAGTCTTTGCATTGGCACCATCAGAAAACTTGAATTCATTCATATAATTCTAAATATATATGTATTCACTAGGGATTGTGTCAAGGGATAACAATGTTGCATCTAGGAAATCATCATCATCACAAGATGAACCTAAACCATCATAGGCTCGAGAGAGTGCATCTGCATTGACATGCTTCTTTCCTCACCTATCTATAATATCAAATTCAAATTCTTGTAGCAAAATTATCCATCTTGCTATCCTCCCTGATGGGTTAGGCTTATTTACAATATATTTTAGAGCTTGATGATCTATTACAATTGTAAACTTCTGCCCTAGCAAGTAATTTCTAAACTTTTTTATAGTAAAAATGATAGCTAGAGCCTCTTTTTCAGTTACAGTATAATTTACCTCAGCACTTCTCATTTTTCTACTCCCAAAGTAAATTGGATGATCATTCTCATTTTCATCATTTTGGTTCAGAGTACTTCCTAGTGTTGCATCTGAAGCATCAATATACATAATGAATGGCTTGTTCCAGTCTGGATTCTTTAAAATAGGTGAAGACACCAAAGCTTCCTTTATTATTCAAAAGCTTCATATGCTTTCTTTCCTAGTTCATAAGTAACATCCTTCTTCAAGAACTGGGTTAGTGGCTATGCAATCTTTGAGAAATTTTTGATGAGCCTTCTATAGTAACCCACATGGCCTAAAAATGATCACAACTTACTTCTATTCATAGGAAATGGTAACTCTTTAATTTTTGAAACCTTATCAGGATCAGTACCAATACCATCTCTGAATACAACATGCCCTAACAAAACACCTTTAGAACATCCAAAGACACAATTTGTAGGGTTTAATGAGGCTTGTGCTTCATCTAACCTTTGAAATGTTGTCTCCATCTAGTGTAGGTGGTCCATCTTACTCCCATAGATGCAAAAATCATCCAAAAATACTCTGATGAAGTTTCCAATGTAGGGTTCAAACACCCTATTCATCAAGCGTTGGAACGTTGCCGGAGTATTACACAACCCAAAAGGCATAACTCTATAAGAAAACATTCCCCAAGGAGTGGTGAACGTGGTCTTCAGTTGATCTTTCTCCACTATATGAACTTGGTTGTATCTGCTATATCCATCAGCAAAAATATAACACTCCTGACCAACTACTTTGTCCAAGATCTGATTTGAGAATGGAAGAGGGTAACAATCCTTCTTTGTTTCCTTGTTGAGCTTCCTATAATCAACAAAAATTCATAGCTTCCCATTATTTTTTGTTGAGATCACAATGGGAGAAACCCATTCTGAATTCTCCACAACAAATATGAATCTTGCACCAAGTAACTTATCTATTTCTTTCTTTTAGTCTTGGAAAAATTAGGATTCATTCTATATGACATTTGCTTTATGGGCTTAGAACCATCTACCAGCTCAATAGAATGTTCTACTCAACTTTCTTGGTGGAGTTCCTTGTAATCAAAAGTGAATAGGTGTATGTACCTTCGAAAGAAATGGAGGTAGGATTCCTTCTCACTCTCCATCACAACATCACCAATCTTTATTTGTTGGAGACGATCATCAATTTCTTCTTCGAGATAATTTTATGGGTTCATGATTCGGTGTGAGTGGAAGGATATCCATGATCGAAACATCAACCTCACTTTCTTCATCTTCCGTGTCCACTTCACCGGTACTAGATTAATCGAGAGGATGTCCAATCATCGGTTTCATCACTTGAATCCACAAGTTCTCGCCTTAGATGCCGAGGGATCACGTTTATCTTCACCCTCTCTCTACCACGTCCAAGTGTCATGAAGCTTTCATTCCAGTAGTTTCTTGCATGAATATCCTTAGCCATGGCCTTCTTAACAACATTGGGTACGCACAATGCACCATTTTTCATCACCCGACAGTCTACCACATAAAACACCCATAATAGATATTGCCACATCTAAAACAACACCTTCTGGTTTAGTTTTTCCCTTATTTAATGACCTTAACATAAGTTTTGAGGGGCGATCAATTTTTAAACCCAACATATTCATTACAGACTTAGTCATTACATTAACTACAATACCTCCATCTACTAAGACATCATGAATTGAAATACCATTACATAATACCTTAGCTTGTGGAGCGTAGGGATCCGCCTCTGCTTCCAAAACAAGGACCTCAACCTCCTTCCTTCGTCAAGCATTGAGTCCACTTCGCAGCTCCTGCCTCTTCTCAGAAGACATGCCAAAAGTTGACCATATGTAATATTTGTAGGCCTTTTGGATAGATCTTCTAAGATGGAGTATGGTCCTTGCCCCTGTGAAATCAGAAAATCCTACACACCCAACTTTCTTCTCCTATGTTTCTTACTAGTTTCTCCTTTCATCTTCTTAGGATCATTTCCATCTTGGTTATCTTTTTCTTTATTTATTTATTTTTTGTTACAATCACGTCTACTTCATTACTTATGCTTCTATCTACTACATCAAAAGAATTCACGGGTGATTTACCTTTATCATTATCTCACACTACCGGATGTAAAAGCTCTATCTAGACAATTATACTTATAATGACCCTTTTTATGACAACCATAACATACAACTTCAGATATATTTCTTTTTGGACCTCTATCTCCTCCCTGAGAACTAAATTCTTTTTCTTGAAGAAGATTAATAGTTAACTGACCCATCTTCTTGAGCATATCTTCATACTCGGTAGATGTACTAGGAGAAAGATTTGTGCTTTCGAGAGTGGTTGTGGATTCGGACCAAAGGTGTTGGTGTATACTCTACCTTAGCAATAATTTCTTTGGGCTCTTCTTCTATGATTTCCTCTTGCCTTCTTGCAATCTCCTTTATTTTTTGAGGATCACTGGGCGGTCATACTTCACTTGTTGTCGATATTTGGCTTCATCCCAAGAATGAAGTGCTCACAGAGGAGATTATCCATGAAATTCATCAACCCATCCACTAATCCTTCCTTCCGGATTTGGGCATCGAGATTCCTCCTTAGCTCTAGAAAACGAGCATGATAATCGCGTACCTTCTCCTTCTCTGTTTGGGATAGCTTTGTGACCTCGATCATGAGATATGCATATTTCTATTCACTAAATTCTTCAAGAAAACTTTTAATTAATAAATCCCATGAATTTTTCACATTATCACCTAGTGTTTCAAACCACCTAAGGGTGAACCATCCAAAAAGGTAGGAAAAATTCATTCCATTGTTCCCTTCTTATGAGGCCATTACAAATGCAAGATCGTTTAAACTCTTGAATGAAAAAGGAAGCATATTCACTAGATTGAAATTTGGAAAAATAGGAATCTTTCTCATTTTAAAAACCATAGTGAAATACCAACCCACAAGTACAATCAACAAGACTTTTGTGCACAAATAATTGGAATTACTATATTAGAAACAGAATTTACACCTTTCTACAAGTAAAATAGGAATGACCACGGTAAACTATGGTAAAATTTGACTTACTGCGGTAAAAACCGACTTTTTGTGGTAAACACTATTCACGGTAAAAGTGAAGTTTCTTGTGGTAAATATTATTCACGGTAAAAAGTGAAGTTTCTTTGCGGTAAATACTATTCATGGTAAAAATTGATTTTACCATGGTAACTACTATGCACAGTAAAAACAAGGTTACCCTCCAAATGATTTCTGACTAAGTGGGAATATCTCTCCAGAAAATCCACCAACGAGGAATGGTCCCAAAGAACGGAGCCAAAATGTCATCACCAATCCGGCACTATGATAATTCTCCACCGAGAACTCCTTGTGCTATGATTATTTACTAATGCACAACTTTTAGTTTGGTGGAAGTAATCTGGAAACACAATAACAGACATAACACAAGAATACCATAGACTATGATACAAAGGAATGATGAAAAATCTGAAATATAAGTGTAAATTATATTATCAACATGAAATTGTTACAATCTCACCCATGAGGTACTTCAAGTGTTACCAACTCCACTTGCCTTCCAACAATAACTATGGGAGAAACTTCACAATTACACCTCTTAATGGCTTCTTTAACACACCTTCTAAATGATGGCTTCCTTCACACACTTACTCATATAATATTTCTCACTACTTCCTTCTATGCTAAATGAGGGGGGTGGCCTCTCTATTTATAGAAATTTCAGGCTTATCCACCTTATCTCTAAGATAGGATAAGAAATCTACTCTGACGAATCATATTCCATACCTTAACTCTTATCTTTACATGTAAACTTATCTTTTAAGATAAGATAAATCTAATCATTTCACATGGGTTCCACCTTTTTAGACTTTTTACAAATAAAATACACAAAATATTTATGACATCACTCCTTGTCCTTATTACCAATATAATATTTCTGATTCCTAATCATGTAGACCCTAATTCTCTACTTACCCTAACTTTGACATTTTAACATTACCGAACCAATTATGAAAAATATTTACTTTTTACCACAACATTCCTATTGTACTTTGACTGTTACCATACTATACATTATTGGCGGCGTCATTATCTTCTATCAGACGCCACTATTAATTATACTTAACAACATCCTATTATACATACATTAATGAAATAGAAATTACGGAGGAAAATTTTAGTGTCGATGTCCGAGTCCTGACAACAGGGAGGTCGAGTGTGCTGAAGGTCACGTGTTGATTTTGATCGTGCAGTTACTATAGAATATTTTGTAAAAGAGACTAAGAAACGTATTATTTTTTCAATTCCATCACCTTTCAACATGTTTATCGTGAAGGGAACATGGTGGCAGATAAATTTTCCAACAAGGGAGTGAATGCTATGGAACTTAATATTGTGGAAAATATGAGGGGTATGGAAGATCACATTATATCTTTAATATATGTTGATATTAGATCCTAATTTCCTCCTTTTTATGACTTATATTCTTATGAAGTTTAATAATTATCTCAATAGAAGGGGAGATGTCAAATCCAAGTTAATTGATATTACGGGTAGGATTATCATCATGAAAGAAGGGAGTGATGTGGGGGATCATGAGTTGGAATTTGCTATTAATTATCCCATAGATTTGGAGCTAGCAAACTATCCCAAGCAATTTAAGTTTTTAATATAGCATGCAAATATTTATGCTTGGAAAAAGGATATTATTGGCATTTAACACTTGCGTTGAGTTTGGGGTTTGGAACTCATTTATTTCTTATCATCTCATGAGGAGTTGGGGATAAATTTCTCTAACTTATAGAATGGGAGGGTACCTTGCAAGGGTAGATATAGAGGCCTTGATGGAATGAAGAAAAATTCCATGGAAGTTATTGAGAAAGCTTGTATGTTAGATTTCTTCAAACTTTTCAAAGGGCATGATGAGACATTGAGCCTAGAGGTCACGGAAAAATGGAATGGACTGCATGCATGGATTCTCCTTTCCCATAATGGTAAAGCTTATGGCTAAGGTTATCGGGCTCCTAGTGGAAGGAACGATTATTTTCAAACTAAAGACGGATTACAACATGGAGGGTGACAACTTCCTTGAGGGTAAGGAAACTCTGAAACAACACTTTTTTAGTAAGAACAAAAATTTATGCCCTCCCCATATGATGAGATTGATTTACTTCTTATGTACTATGTTACTCTTGAAGGTAGATTCAAATTGTTTATGCATACCACTTTCCCATGCTTAACCACTTTAGGCATGGAAAGAAATTTTGTTTCCCTAATTTCCTATTTAGATCTCTTGCTAAATCCATGGAGTAGGTTAAGAAAGGGACCTTCAAACTACCTTTACACAAGGTTTGATCAAGGCCTTGTTTAGAACCAGGGCCCCTATGATGAGCAGGGAAGAGAAATTAATGCTAAAAGTTATGGTGGAGGGTTTATAAAGATATATGTTCTCCTAATTGAGGAGAAGAAAATGGGAAAGAGGCCTAGGAATCGTAAGGAAAGGGAGCCAACTCCAGCAGAACCTGTGAAGGAAATAAGGTCAAGAAAAATAAGGAAAGCCGATAGAGTTTCTAGTACTGTGGAGACGATCAATTTGGAGGAAGAAATGGAAGGGAAAATTAAATGGTTGAAGTGAAGTCAGACCATGGAAAAGTACCATGAATGGGAAGAAAATAAAGTAAAGATGGATACTAAGAATCCCCCTCTAGTCAAGATATAGAAATGGATTTGGACTATCAAACACACAATATAGAGGAAACAATGGCTAATCTTAATGATTTTAAAATTACACAAAAATATTTAGTGCTAACTCAAACGGTGTGATTAAAGCCACTTCTTTCATAAAAGAGATTGAGAAAGGTATGTTGGATACAAATATTAATAGGAACATGTTGAGTATGGTTTCTAGAGAGCTGAAGGAGTTGCAGGAAAATAATGAAAAAATCACCACTATTATGGTAAACGAGCGTATGGAAACAATGAATAAAAGGTGTGAGATCACGTGAGAAGGAAATTCTTGGCATGAAGGAAACCATGCTACAAATTAAAAGTTTTCATATGTTGAATGTGAAGTGTACATCGAGCATCTGAAAATGATGGTAGAATTGGTTAATGCAATGCAAAAGGAAAAGTAGCTGGAGAAGTCGGGATTCATCCCCAAGAAGGAAATGATTGAGCCGGATTATGAAAAATGGAGAGTGAAAATTACCGATTCAGTTAAATCGGAATTGAATAAAAGCATGAAGACTTTAGATGATATTGTAAATGAATAGATTCCGGGTCTAGCCTCTTGGTGTGTTGTTTCTTGTTGTTATTTTGTTCTTCTTGTTGTTAGTTTGGTTGTGCTTGTTTGTTAGTCTGCTGTGAGCTTGAATGGGTATACCCTTGGCCTTAGTTGTTTTTCTTTTGATGGATTGTTTGTACAGGGTAGGGTCCCCTTAACCCTCCTTTACCTTTAATAAAAAAGAGCATTATCTTAAGGCATTTTTTCTTTATACTTAGGGTAATATATGGAAAATGGTTCATAATTTATGGGATTTTATTTAAGAATATCTAAGGTGGTATTTATTTGGACCATAATATCAGTTTTTAGATTTGTAAACACTTCCATCAATTTATTGACATCATCATGCCCTTTTCTTTATTTATATTTTCATATTCTAGACCTTGTTTGTGAATGGTTTCTACATAATTCAACAATGTCTGCAAATCTAAGTTTGTTGATGTCACCTTTTCCCATAAGGTTTAAAATATCCCTTGAGTCATCTTCGATTCTCTCAAAAAAATTTGAACCAATTCATCATCCAATTTTTGCCACATTTTTGGTAAACAAAAAGGAACCGATCAAGGTAATCCTCCATGTTTTCTTCATCTTTTTGCTCTATTGAATAATTCCTCCCTATGGTTTCTAACCCTATAATAATCCTAATATTTTTTTAGTAAAAAATTTTCTTTCTATATCCATAAATGAATATAGTTAAGTACTAATCCCATGAATTATCCTAAGGTTGTCTCCTTGAAGGTACAAGGAAAAAGTTTTAGCTTTTTATTACCTATTTTATAATCATAGGTCTAACAAAGTACTTTAAATTCAAGAATAAATTGATCTAGGACTTTAGACATTTTCCCTCTAAAATTAGGAAAAATGGAAGGGGAAATGGTTATCATGGAATATTCTTCTTCTTATTCGTTAAAAACTACGGGATATGAAAAAGTCTTTGGATTTGTTTGATTTTCCTCATTCTTAAGGTTTTCCATATTTCCCTACTCTTGGCCATTGGAATTTCCCAATGATATTGTATATGGTGTCCCTTAGTGGTGTGGATTTTTCCGGGGTAGGATGAAGATTGATAAATTATGATTTTAGCATTTTCTTGTAGATCTATCTTTCCTATAAGTGTTTAGTGTGTTCGGGATAAAATTATTCCTCCAAAGGAGATAACTCTCTACCAAATTCGTCTTGAGCACTATTATATTTTGTTTTGCTTATAGTTTTTTTTGTTGTTTGTGGGTATTTTGGAATTAATCTTCCGAGTGAATCTCATGGTCTATTTATATACCTTGTATATACTAATCTTGACTATTCATATCCTAAAAACACCTTTTTTTCTCGAGAAATGTCGCTAAAAGATGAGGTTCCTTGTAGGTTTATGTTCTCGTAATTAATTCGAAATGATTTTTGAATGTCAATTTGGGCTAGTGTCTAGGAAATTATGTATTAGGCCAAAGCTCACACAATATTAACTAATAGTTTGAGTTAAACTAAATTGAAATTATTTCTTAACTAAATCACACTTGCTCTAAATGAAATCACACTTGTAGAATTGAATAACACATACTTAATCTATGCTTCTTTGAAATTAACAATCAATAATGTTTATGGATTTTTATTGTTAAACATGCAAGTTATTAATGCAATTGATTAAGATGCTAGAAATAGTTCAAAATATAGAATTAAAAGAAGTAAAATCAAACAAAAATTAAATATACTAAGCTTCCTTCCTTTGAAAAGAGTGGGTGAGTCTCCTTCTCAAAATGGTATAGATAGTCAATTGCTGCTACTAAATTACCAAAAATTCATTGATTGAGTAAATGATAAAGGATTACAAAATGACATACTCAAAGAGTTTATTTGAAAGAGTTATTATTCCAAGGATTTATATTCCTTTTTATACATCTATAATTTTCTATGTTTAACAATATAATCCATAAATTTGGGAGATTAGTTCTAACAAACAAGATCTAAACACAAAAATACAAGTAGATTTAGCTTGTGGATCTTGGAAAGGTTACGCCTAGCTAACATATTGAATTACAAGACACTTCCTACAACTTGGAGGTGTAAAATTATTTGAATCATTATAATCTACTTCCCAAAATGAGTTGTCACAAGAGATATGTGGAAAAACATGGTTTTCTTCTTGTGATAACTTAATATTTTCAAATGCTCCATGTTTAGAAGTTTCTAAAAATAGACATGCTTGAGTACAAGGATGATATTGAGTCAAAAACAATATTCAATATCTTTTGGTGGACTCTGTTGATTTTTTTATTGAATCCGACACTTTTTTATAGACTCCACACTCCTCGGATGAACTCTAATGCTTGGATGATAGATTAAGATGCTCCTCAAATGAACTTCAACACTCAACTGATAGACTCGGTGCTCCTCATATAAACTCTAACGCTTGGCTAATAGACTTGATGCTCCTCATATGAACCCAAAAGATTATTAACTCATGTCTAAACTTGTTGAAATTATTCTTCAAGATTGTATTAGTATTTATACACGCTTTAACCCTTTATGACCTCGTTTTGTACAAATTTTTTTTTTTCCTTTTACTAGGCTCAAAAATTTGAAAGCAAAAGGTTAGATTTATTTCCCATAATAACCCATTATCTTACTTTATATTATACTTTTAAGTCAATAATAAGTACAATATCAAATTTTATATGAATGATTGGGAGTATAACGCTGATAAAAGGAGTACAAAATATGATATGTCGGGGACTCATCAACTACTCCACTGCTACAGGAAGAAAATAATTCTTATGAATTACATATAGGTATCAATATCAAGTAATTTCCAAGTCTTTACTCACCCTATATCATTCAATCTAATATAAAAATATATAACATTTACATTATGAAAACCGAGAAAAGAAAAGGAGTCGATTAAGGAGTTAATTGGGAGGTATTGATGTGTGAGTGAGAAGTGAAGAAACATTAAATTTAGAATTTTTTTGATATGGTAGGTGAATTACATTTTTTAATGTACTGGAATTGAATTCAAGACATACATATGACTATATAATGATTATATAGATGTTGGATATCTTCTCTTACATAGTGGCCAATCAACATATGATGGAATAACTTATACTATCATGTGTTATTTTTCATCACACAATTCTATTTCAGATTATCAATATGTTCATTTTCTATATTTTACTATATGTTATTTATTTGGACTAATGTGGTGAACACGTGTCTTACACAAAGCTAGTATATCTTGATCTATGTGTATATAGGATATTATTTATTATTGTGTCCAATTGATTACTTGTATACTTGTAAACATTTATGTGGCCTATGACATTTGTTTATGCTTGTGTGTGTGCGACACTTTGTTGTTTCTCTTATATGCGACTCTTCAACTTTGTTATGACTAACGTATGTGACATTTCTTATTATACTTATATTATTATATGCTTGTACAATTTTTTTCTTTTATATTTATTTTCTTATATGATTTTTTTTCTATCTATTCATTCCATGGTTTCTATCATGCACTCTTTATAGGAACATAATAATTACAATGGTCACTGCAACCACCATAAATGTGATACAATATTGAATATATGCTACATTCGACATGGAAAAATTTATTTATTTTTAGCTAAGTGATCTATTACACATCTTAATTGCATCAAAAGAGGGGAAATTTAGTGGGATTATTACATAGATATCTATACAATTCACACATGTTGGAATCTAAAATTTTTCACTTCAATTTTAGGGTCCTTATGAGTGCAATTTTGGGTTGAAGGTGTTGCCAAAATGCATTTTCTTCCCATTTTTGGAAACCAAGTCACACTAACCCTTGTTCCTCTCCAATTTATAACATTTCTACGTATCTTTTATGTATTTTATCATATCAATATAGAACAAAGATCAAACCAAGTTATTACAAGGATATTTTAAGATATTTTTCTCAAGAATGCATCCATTTGAGAAGGTTTCCAACTTGCATGGTCTTCACAAGTATTTTTGAGAAATTTTGAGATCTTTAATGGAGGATGCAATTTTCTTAGGATGTTTTTGGAGTGTTTATAGAATGTCTAATATTCATCCCTTGGTGAAATTCATTTTTTCACATCCAGATCCGAGCCTCCATGTTTTTGGGGTCCCCATTCAAAATGAAGTCTCAATGAAATTTTTATTTTCACCCCGATCCGTGTTGTAATTTCATTGTTTAAAAATGGTGGTATCCCCTTTTGTTTTAAACTTGGAGGCTTATCCCACATTCAAAAGGAGAAGAAATGCGATTGAGTTTATATATGCAAAATCTTAGATAATAAGTGGACAAAAGGCTTATTTCACATTACCTTTTTGGAGTAGAGAAGAAAATAGATAAATGTTGGCTTGGGTAGGTTTCAATCAAGGAAATATATCACATTTCGGGATTTGAGAAATATAGAGAAAGGGATAAGGAAAGCAGAAGCCCTAAAATCCCTTGATAAGTATATGAGATTGAATAATATAATCTTGAGGGTAGGGAAGGACATAATTGGTCCATGTGGACTAATGACAACAATTCCTGGTCCCGGAGGTTTGAGGTCTTGAAGAAAAGTGGCCAAGGCATGAAAACCCAAGGATATAGAGAATGTGAAGGCATAAGGATACCTTGAGACTCCAGTAGATCCGAGAACTAAAGAATATGAAACTAGTCCACGTGGACCAATCATGGGTCACTCAAGTATTCGAAAGGTTTGAACAAAGCTAAGGAGTGGAGATCCCATGGAACCCAACATCTTGAGATATCAAGTTTTAGAATGGTATATACATAGAGGTGGATCTATAAAAGTTGAAACATCATAGAGGATAAATCCTGAAAAACTCATAAAGAATGAGAGGGCCGATGAGGGATAAATGCCAAATATTGACAAAGTGGGAGATTCATAGTCATAGTTTTCTAAGGGCTACAGGAGAAATGGTACTAATGGGGGATATGCATCACTCATCGATGGCCAAGATCAACGCATAGCCTCGATAACCTATGGTGAACAATGGCGATTGAGGTCACATGTATTAAATTGGTGAGAGTTAATATTTGAGGCATAAACTAGAGGGGTTTACATGGCATAAAGTGATTGGCTACAAAGATTTTCATGGGATTAAACTTGATGACATCACCTTGTGTAAAAAACTTATTATGGATGTCAAGGGAGGCATTATTGAGCTCTATTGTTTGATCATATATTTTTAGGGAGCTCCAAATTGCCTACAACCAATACCATCAGAAAGGTATTTGAAAGAGAATATTGGTCCTAATTTCATGGCAAATGGTGAAGAGATCGTATATACTTTCATGAAATATTTTTGGAAATCCTTTTCTCTTTATTTTTAGTCCAATGGAACCTAGATAACTCTAAAGTTTTGGGTGGTCTTGACCTCTTTTAGAAGATGCTTTTGAGTTGTTTTTCCTTTTAGGACCCCATCAAAATGCATTGAGAATATGATTAAACTATGAATAAGAGAAATAAACTAGTACATTGTTCCAATGGAGGAAAATTAATCTTCTCAACTAACTAAAAACTTTGTGTTCATCCATTTCCTTAATTTCAAAGTTGTACATGTGCTCACTATGATTATTTCCATTTTTCCTTCTTCCAATGTCATTTTTATGTCAAATTTGGCTTTAGCTCTAGGCATTACTTTTTTTTTTCTTTCCATGATGATCTAGAAATAATTATCCAAGCATGTGTCTATATCTCATCTCATTGGTGAATGATTTTTTTCAACTAGTGCAGAAAAATGACTCGTTTCTCATCTCTAATTGTTTTGGAAATATTCTGAGTACATTTGTTATGTGCTTTTACAAGGGGAAATTATATAAAGTGGAAAATAAACTCTCCATATGGATCATTTGGTTATTGAGAAAACTCGATTGTCTGATTGAGCACTATGTTTTCCAGTTTTACGAGGAATTGATTAGTGATGGAATTTCTGGTGCAAAGAAAAAATATTTTAGGATGTAGAATTTTTTTTTGGTTTTGTTATATGGATTTGAAAGTGCAAATTATTTTTTTGGTTATTAAGTGCTTGTTAGTGTTGTGTAAACATTTATGAGTGTTGAGTTGTAAAACCCTTTCATATTTTCACTTATTTGTATCTTCTACAAATGATTCAATATCAATGTATTTCCATTTAATGACATCTTCTTCTAATGAGTAATAAATGGTATGTGTATGATCACTTTGTAATTAATGGTGGAATTTAAAAAAATGTATAGATTGTTATCTTCTTTAGGTTGTCACTAACTAATTTTATTTAAATTATGGTAGCTCCTTGCCCAATGGATTTGGTCACTAATCATAGTTCATCAAATCAATTTTGTTTATAAATATTTTTATTCACCTCTTACTAGAATATCACTTTGTATATGTAAATTCCTAAGGTTTCAACCATTATCAATCTGGACTCATATCTCTGAGCTTTCCTTTGAACATTATGTTGGTATAAAGAGAAAGTAACTTGTAGATTACTGAGATATATTTGTTCTTATTATTTATTTGAGTGAAACGTTTTCCATTCTTAGGAAAAATTGTGAATTTATTTCTAGTGAAAACAAATTCGAGTAGGAATTCATAGGGGAGGGGCACTGAAATTCTAGATTAGGGCTCCGATCCGGTTCAAGACCTATACATATGACATATCCTAGGACTATAAAATCAATCAACCACTCCCGAATCTATTTCTAGGGTGCATCTCATCAGTTATATCTATATAGGGACACTGGGGTTAGGCTTCTTAGTCGAGTCATGTAGGACTATATTTTCATTATCCTTATCATTTGAAATCACTTAAGTTTATCCAGTATCTCCCTAAGTCTCATAGAGCCTTAAGATCAGTAGGAGATTAAAAACCTCCCATTTGTTGGCCTTCAATATGTTATTTTAGGTAAAGAAGCCTCTCACTACAATGAATTATCTTGTTGTCTTCACTCTTTTCAATCTCGATACAAATTTGGGAGCAAGAAAGGCACATAAATATATTACGAACTTAAGATATATTGGAATAGGGTACATATACATAGGGAACACCAAAATATATAGATTATAATTATAGTTCACACAAGGAAAAAACCATCCAAAAAGGGATGAAACTATTAAACATTATTATCCGAGATGGATGGTTTCATCTTGGGTAGTTTCTCATTATAAAGTTCAACATTTAATAAAACACATATTTTACAAGTTTCTAACATAGATTCAAGGATAGTTGTCATAGTACACATAATATTTTACCATATTTTAATACGAAATGTGGGGGACGTGAGTGCTTCATTCCCTTTCAAATTATTTCATGTTGAGAAGATTTACAATAATTGGTGTAGGGGCATGGACCTCCTCCTTTTATAGTTGAACATTACATACATGATGCACTAAGACATCACACAATGGGGGCATGAATATAATTCATTCCATTTCAAATTTTCACCATCTCATACATTTGGGCCTAGATCCATTTGTAATAGTGTTGGAAGCTTACAATTATACCGGTGGTTGGAAGCTTACACATCAAACACAATTTATTGCCCTAGAGTGAGAGCTTAGACACGGGAAGATTATTAGAATATCTTGATTCATATGAGTGGACCGAGAGGTGGGCAAGTGTGTTGTGCAATTATACATTGGAGTATGCAATTTCTAAATATTCTTGTCCAAAGGAAGAAAAGTTTAATTTCTTGCATGATCCCGGGATCCTATTTTCCCGCGATACCCTTAGCTATTAAGTTCTTGATGATAGAATTGGGATTTGAGAGGTTAGCTATGACTAGCTAAATCTCCATCATATTAAGGGGCAAGAGAAGGTGTAGAGAAGGATGATAACAGCCCTAGAAAAATAAATGAAGAGAAAGAAAAGATGACTCAAGTATAATGAGGCATGAGAGAGGGAAATTGAATTAGCATTGTTCTCAAGAAGAATGATGGCTCATAAGGTTTTGAAGCTCTCATGGAAGATGAAGAGATATAACATCATTTCCTCCCCGACATTGGGAAAGTGAAGTAGAGATTCCCCATCAGATTTGTATGAGAGTGTGTCATAGGAGAGAATGAGAACCGCGGGCATGCATCGATTCAATGTAGCTACCTAGCCCTACGTTAGGTGTTCCAAATTCAAGTGTATTGGAAGGGAAGAGTTATGAAGGCATGAAGAAAAAATATCTACGCAGGGAAGGAGAGACAAATGGGACTAATTTACCTTCAAAGAAGCATATAGGGAGCATGTGCATGACACTCGTAGCAAGAACCGGTGTTTGGAAGTACTCTTACATGATTTTTACGGGTGTGTCATTAAGACAAAGTATTGGTGCACAAACCATTGGAAGTACATCCATGAGTGCTATAAAAAGGAAAAAAGTGAGTTTCTAGTTTAGTAATACTCTTTGGGACATAAGGAAGTTCATCAACTAGACCATAGGACGTGACGGGTGGCATGGGAGGCTCAGGAGGTTTGGCTCAAGAGCCTCCTAGAGGAAACCCTAGTGGAAGTTTAGGTTCAAAATATCGACCCAACCAAGGACAAGGATCGGATCTATCATAGACCCCCGCCTCAACAACCACTTCAACGAAACCTCAAATCTTCTTTGAGATGGTCTCTCCAATTCCCAGAGTATAGAGGTGTAGAGGATGCAATAGAACATGTGCACCAAAGGCAAATTATTATGGCCACGAAAGGAATTACAGCTCTCGCATAGAAAGCCAAGTCATTTTTCCACCACACTACAAGGACATGCACATAGTTTAGTAGAGAAAGTATGATCCACACGAGAATGTAGTGGATTATGATGCTCGCATCCAACATTTTTGGTTGTGTTCCACATTTTGGAGGTTGAACATCAAAGCATTAGCGTGCTCAAGGATATCAAACAGATTTTTGTGAAAGTGTGAGAGAGTATGATGCACGTTTTAAGACTCCATTGTCCAAATTGTCTTATGATATCCACCCCAGTCCACATGCACAATGGTTATTTATAGGGTTGATGACTCGTTTCAAATATATTTATCTCATAAGATATATGTAGATCCACGCGAGGCCTTGGAAGTAAATTTACGTGCTAAAGTGGTTGGAGTGTTCATACTAGTGTAAGTCCATTTTAGAAGCATAGATAACAACGATAGCTAAGAAATTGGATAATATTTTTTCCAATTCAACACACAAAACACACAACAAGTATATGGTGTAATCGACCGTGAAGTAGAGAAGGACATACAAATGATAGTTTTCGCACACCGTTGCAATCTTGTGAGTTTCTTCACAAGAACCATGATCACCAAAAATTCCCTCTCTTAAATCACATAATGATGAATAATGTATCTATATACTGCAAGATATTTAATGAGCACACTCATGATACGAAGTAATGTTAGTTAATACATCAAATTCACAAGGCATGTGAGGTTGAATTGTGAAAAAATGTTGTGGCAAGAAGTTCTCGGGTATAAGAGACCTAACCTCTTTGAAGAATGTTACACTAGAGGACGTGTATTATGTGGAGGATATAAGAGCATATGTCATGGTGGTAGAGGAATATTTATGCGCGAGACTTCTTACACTTGTGGATATCCCGATCATTACATTGCGAGTGTCCCTAGAATATGGTATGTGTATATTGTGGAAAGCAACATAAGGTTGAGGACAACCCCGACCTTTACAAGCACATGTGTAAGAGAAATAATAAGGAAAAGGGCACAAGAATGATCAAGGTAAAATGTAAAAAGAATGATCAATGGATGAGAAATAAGATGTTTGATCCATACTTTCAACCTATGTTAGTGACTACTTGCACAGAAGCAACACACGCGCGTAAGTCTCTTAAAGATAAGCCACTTATCGGGAAAGAATACATTATACATGCCAAGTATCCATATGTTGATCATCATAAATAGGTCTACCAAGAGATTATGGGAGTCATGAGAGCTGCAGGGTGAGATACGGTGCTTGAAGGAGTAGGAACGCAAGAGAGAATCGTTATCCATTTCCCCCTTTGGAAAATTGGACTTGTGTAGTTATCAAGATTTTAGGGTTGAATGGGAGAAATTAGATAAAATTATGTGTTTTGGAGCAGTTGCAATTGATTTGGGATAATTTGGAATCATTTGAGGGCATCCCCCTTGTTGCAATTCCCATACTTATTCAATTTCAAGCAAAAATGGATAAAATTGAGTAAAAGCTGGATTTGGAGGCATTTATTCAATTTAATCTATCTCCATTATCCAAGAAAATCTTAAGGAGTTAGTGAAAAACTAGAAAATTGTCAAAAATAGCCTATTTTAATGTATTGCGGACTTAGGGTGCGAGATGGAACAACTGCGGGTGGAACTAAGGTTCCCCGCCCTTGATTTAGATCTAAAAAACAAAGGGTCCTTTGTTATGTGGAAAAATCAGATCTCTAGGGCCCAAATGGAACATGTTCCACGGGCACATGAGTTCTGTGGACCCGAATTTGTTGTAATGGTCATGGGATTTTTGTGTGGGTCGAGGTGGTGTGTGGGTACAAGGGTTGGCATGTTGTGAGTTCTCTAGGTGGAAAACATGCCCACAACACATTTTAAATGGGTTTGTATAGTGTAGTGCATGTTGAAGCAAGGATGCGGGCCCAGAGGGCCCAAGCGGTACTAGTTCTGCAGTAGGGTCTTGTGTTCCCCATTGAGCCGATATCTCCACAACACAAAGGTGATGAGTTCAATGTGGGTAAAAACATGCTAATGCGGGCCCCAAAACCTAGATGAAATTATTCCCTATGTTCCAAATGGGCTTGATTTACCCGACATACCCGCAAAACAAAGGAAAGGGGGATTTTAATGATAGACTATTACTAAAATCTGGGAACGTGTTCCTTCTGAACTCTCCAAGCCCACACAACCATAATTTTTGACTCAGGCCTCCATTTTCAACAAAATTGGACTTTTTGGAATTGTTTCTTCATGCTCTACATCATGGAATCCAGAAAATCAGATTTTGGAGGGAAGGGAGAAAAATGAGGAAAACGTGGGAATAGCATATTTCCTTGGGCTCCAAGAAAAAACCCAGCCAAGTGTCAATCATCCTTTGTTAGTAATCATTTTGGAGCTTCTAGAAGGGTTGGGACCACTGGAAATGTGCTCTGGAATTCTCTCTCTCTCTCTCTCTCTCTCTCTCTCTCTCTCTCTCTTCTCTCTGGGATCAATAAATGTAAGTGCTAAGGCACATTTTTAGGGGGATGTTCATGTAATGAAACTCTGTCAAAATTGTTCCAGAGCAGGTTTAGTTGCAAGCCTACGATCCGAATATTATGGAAGAAGATCCTTGTCTTTCTCTTGCAATTGTAATGAATTGTGCATCTATTTAATCAATAAATCCATGTTTTGTGGCTATTCTCTTCCCTATCTGTGTGTTATTGTATTTTCCTTTCCTCTCATTGCATATTCTAGGTTTATTGTGCATCTTATGCTATTCTTACAGTTCAGATTTGTTGTGCTCCATGGAAATAATGTTGACAAATACACTTAGGGACTATGTCACTTCTTTCGACCTCTCTCTTTCAAATTCTTCATCTCATTTTCACTCATCTGAATTTTTTGCCATTCCTTTCTTGGTGCAATTACCTCTTGTGCTTAGGATTTCCATTTTCATACAATATTTTTTCTCTCTCTCTAGCCCCTTAGAAACTTAGGATAGGAATAGATAACAAAAATTTTCGTCAGGAGTAGTTTGATAGTAAGATTAGGAAGAGGAATTTGACCTTCTCTAGAGGTTTTTCTTAGTTAGTAGTCCCACAACTAAGATACAATCCCATGTTACCCATTTACATTGATTTCCTCACACACACATGACAAAAAATCAGAGGGTGTTGTAATTTGGTGATAACAAGAAATTGCAAAGAAGGTTGAAATTCCATAGAAGGATGTAGATAACTTGAAAGAGTTATATAAGATGTTTTGGTAGGAGAATATCATCCCACTACTAGAGGAATGGATACATAAGAAGGTACCACATGTAGGAGTAAAGCGTGAGTGTCAGATAATACATGTGAATTTGCCACCACATAACCATGAGTATGACAAAGAAATCATGTTGGATGCAATAATTGATGGTTGGTTGGTGAGTAACATTTTGATTGATATAGGCACCAAGGTACATTTTTAACTCTGGATGCATGGAATCAGATGGGGAGACCATCATTACAACCATATTCAAATGTGTTGTATATGGCGAATAAAACGAGGGCCATTGCTATTGGAGTTTTGAAGAATTCTTCAATTACCATACAGGGAGCCAAATTTACTGGAGACTTTGAGGCATTGAAGCTTGCTGAAGTGGAAAAATTTCTACCACTACTTAGATGACCATGGTGCTATGTGAGATGAAAGGGAGAGTAACTACAATGATTAGTCCACACATGGTTAGGAACATGTGAAAAATTTAGTTACCTAGGTATACTGGTGAAGAAAATCCTGAATCTTTATTGCGCGCCATAGAGGAAAAATGGAAGAATGAAGGTGATCGAAGGAATATGTTAGTTTATACATTACGTGGAATAACAACACGATGGTGGGTAACACACAAAGATAATTTATTGGGCTGGTGAGAAGTGAGAATCTTCTTTTTAACAAGGTTCACTCGAAGAAATGCACCTACACTTATCTATGAGTATGATGGGAAGACTCCTACTTTGGTACACGTTCATAACTATGAGAGACAATGGGTGTAATGCCAAGAGAATTTTCCGCCATTTATGTGGGTGGATAAGTTTAATTCCACTTTGCATGACTACGTACATGCGTGGTATGTGCATGTTGAGCTCAAACAAGAAACTTCCAGTTGGTGAGATATAAGCCCAGGTATGGTACATACATTTAATTATTGTCTACTAAACCTACAGTCCATAAAGCATTGCATATCATGAAGCACATCATATTGGGGGATAACATGAAAGAAGAGGAGCTCATGCTTGAGTTACTTGGAAAACCCGATTTCAATGTGCGTGAAGATATGTTGGAAATAGAAGAGATGCGGTTAAGCCATGCTTGGAAGGAGAAAGAAAAAGGTAAAATGGTGTACCTCATTGACGATGAAGAGGTGGAGAATTGGAAATTAGTCATATAGAATTTTCGCGTGAAGTAATGGAAACTATAGATGAAAAGGCATGCACATACCATGCTCCCATGAAGACTAAGAAGGTAAACATTAGTACCAAGGATGCACCTAAGGAAGCTATCATTGGCGACATTGGTCAAAGAAGGAGGTAGCAAAGATTATTGATATCTTACACGAATTCCATGATTTATTCCCACGATGTTACCATGATTTGAAAGGAATACACTCGTCATTAAGGTATATGAAGATTAAACTAAAAGAGGGTGCACATCTAATTCGGAAGCGACCATATAGGATGAATATGAACTTACATGTTAGGGTCAAGGAAGAAATAGATAAAATGCTTAAGTTTGAAATCATTGAACTAATTAAGGAATCTGAGTGGGTTATCCCCATGGTAATCAACATCAAGAAGGATAGACATATAAGGAACTATGTAGATTATATGGAACTTAATGCATCATGTGTTATAGATCCTTTTCCATGTTATTCATAGAAGATATCCTTAAGGGCATCGCAGGGCGTGAAATTTATTCCTTTACTAATGGGTTCACATGCTATCATTAGGTGTGCATTGCATGTAAGGATTGGGAAAATACTACCTTCTCCACTTGAATGGGAATCTTTTGTATATATTATTATGTCATTTAGATTGAAGACGCACCCACTTTGTATTCTTGTGCCTTGTTATGCAGGATTTCCATGATTTCATCCACATGTTATTAACGGTTTATCTTGATAATTGGACTGTTTATGGTTTGGTTAAGGATCACTATGACAATCTAAGGCAAATGTTTGAGAGATGTAGGTAGTTGAGAATATCTCTTAACATTAAGAAGTGTATTTTTCTACACCTTTTGGAACTTTTCTTGGGCACATCATTTGCAAGGATGGATTGTTGGTAGATCCGATGAAGATAACAGTGATATTGGGGTTAGAAAAAAATACCAACCAAAGTGAGGTGTGTGGATTTATGGGACAAACGGGTTATTACAAAAAATTTATCAAAGGATATGCAAATATTTTTGCACCCTTGGAAGAATTTTCAAGGATAAAGGAAAATTTTATTGGGGCGACGTGCAACAACATGCGGTTGAAACATTGAAGGAGAAGCTAACCACTACACCAATTTTGTGCCTTCCTTCATGGAATAAACCTTTCCACGTACATGTTGATGCCTCTAGTATGGATATTGGAGCAGTCTTGGAAAAACCAGGAGAGGGTAATTTGGATCACCCCATATGTTTTGCAAGAAGGAAATTGAAACCAACAGAGAAAAATTATACTACCATTGAGTGTGAGGCATTGTATATATCTACATGCTTCATAAGTTTTGATAGTACTTGTTGGCCACCTCATTCATATTTTTCAAATATCATATGGCATTGAAGTACTTGGTCAACAAGCTTGTTTTGCAAGGGCACATCTATTGGTGGATATGTCTCTTTTAGGACTTTGATTTCATAACTATCATAAAACCAGCACAAGAGTAATTAAGGGCCTAATAATTTATTAAGAATCAAATCTAGATAGGATGCGCAAAGTATTGAAGACACTATGTCTCGATGCGCAGATTGTTTAGGTTGAACAGTATGCCTAAAAATTTGGAAGACGTAGCGGTATTTTTGCAAATTGGACTTGCACCATAGGGGATGAAACCATTGGAAAAGAAGCAGACTTGTTATCCAAGCTATGCCTTATCAGCTTATTGGTGGAGACTTGTACAATATGGGTTGCGACAAGGTATTGTGTCGGCGTGTCCTATAACATGAGTGTGAAGCCATTATGGAGGAAGCTCATGGAGGTATTGCAGGAGGAAATTATGCATTAGATGTGAGTGCGTGCAAGATCCTTATGGATGGCCTTTGGTGGGAAAATTTATATAAATACATTAAGGATTTTGTTAAGACATGTGACCATTGTCGGTGAATTACGAAGCCTAGACATAGAGATTAAATTCCCCTCAAACATATCACAAGTGCGAGAACCTTTTAATAAGTGGGTTCTTGACTTTGTAGGGATTATTGCACCACCCAAGCGTAGGACTAAAACATGCTACATAATTACATGCACATATTATCTAACTATGTGGGCAAGAGGTTATTCCTATAAAGGATTGTACTACATCCAAAATAACAAGGTTCCTTTGGTAAAACATCATTAATGTGTATGGTTGTCGTTAAGCTTGACCGTTATAGAGGAACTCATTTCTTGAATGAGACAATAAAAAAATTTATCTCATATTTTATGGTGACACACCATAAAACCACTCCTTATAACCCTCGAGCTAATGGAAATTCAAAATCTTTCAACAAGATATTGGGATAAACTTTGACAGAGATTTGTGATGTTGGAATAAATGATTGGGATGATAAAGTATCAGTTGTAATTTGGGATTACATGAACACATATAAAAGGCTGAATAAGACCACACCTTTTCAATTGGTGCTTGGCACAAAGGTGGTACTACTTATATATTTTTGCTATCATCCCTGTGGATTGAGAACACGAAGTTTTTTCAGATGAAAATTCCATAGAAGAGCACATTGAGAAAATGATGGAATTAGATGAGCGGCGCACAATTGTGCATTGGAGCCAGGAAGATTGAGAAGGCACGAAATAAGGCTTAGCATGATAGGCATATCAAGAACAAATATTTTGTAGTTGGGAAGATAGTACTTATTTATGTTTCCAAGTTCGTACACCACCCAATAAAGTTGAAGGTACATTGGTTAGGACCTTTTGTAGTAACCAAGATAATTGAATCATGGGACACATGTTAATTTAAGCGTTGGATGACACCATGTTGTATGGTTACATTAATAGGAGTAGGTTAAATCCCTACTATAAATAAACTTCTTGGTGTTTGTAATAATGCATTATTACCAATTAGATTATATTTCCTTTCATGTTTTGTTTTTGCTTTGTTTTGTGGTAATAAGCACGCTTGCACGTAGGAAGCTGGTTACTACTTATTGAGATGATGCGCAAAGGACCACACATGATTTTTGTGTGGAGTGAACCAAGTGCAAGTGCACCAAAAAGATTCCTGAGACTTATGGTAAAGTTGGTGCAGATGTGCACGCATTGGCATAAAGTTAGGATGTTGGTTAAAAGGTGCACATGAAAGCAAAATAAAAAAGTTGTTGCAAGTGATAATAATGATGGTGCTCATGGAAATTTCTTAGATTGATGACCACATAAGGAAGAGGCCGTGAAGTATAATGTAAGGTAAGGAAACATGATGAGCTACTTAGTATATGGTGTAGAGGAAGATGTGGTGCTGCACAAAGGAGTTTGTGAGGATGTCTGCGCACCTTAGAATTAGTAAGCATGCCAAAAGGTTACGACTTCCACATGCGTAAGAAAGCTGGAGAAAAGTTCGAGAAAAAGAAAAAACCATAATTAATGTTGTAAGAAAGTGGTAGGTAAGGAGTAATAAATGTGATAAAAATTCAGAAATCTATAAAAGGAGTGTTAGAGAGAGATAATTTACACCTTACCTTGCAAATAACTTAGGCATTTGAGAGTGTGGATTGGTGTGAATTTGAGCGAATTTATGACTAAGCTTGAGAAATAAAATCAACCCATATTGAGAAAGCACACGACCTAGTTGTGGAGCTCCTTTGGGAAGAATTTTGAAGCTTGAGGAAGGAGTGGAGGATTGTTTTCAGTAGAGTTAGGTTTGCAAATTTCTTTGAGCTAGGGTTTGCAAATAGATAGGCACACAAAATTGGAGTTTGGGCACAAATTTGGTTAAAGAAGTCAAAGGTGTGAAAGTACGTAAGGATGACATAGAAAACTCTTTAGCACAGATGAATGAGAAAAAGAGATTTCAAGTACTTAGGGCATGGAAGTGTAGGTTGAAGAGTTAAAATTTTACGCAGATTAACGACATGACACCAAGGAAAACACCAACCATCTCACCCAAGGGCGAAGGTAAGGGAAAAGGTAAGGAGAAGAGCTTAGTTGAGGACGTACCAGAGGAATGGTACTCAGAAATGTAGTATCCAGAAGGTGTGATTATGGGGTAGGCATGGGTGTCCCACATAAGGAAGATCAATGTTAGTGATTATAATCATCTCTCGATGTAAACAAGCGCGATATAGAAAATGAGATGATCCGAGAAGACAAAGAAGAGGACTCTGGTGGGAAGCTGATTTATGATGATAAGGGGTAAAAGGATTTAGAGAGCATAGGGGTTCTCTAACTATATGAGCTCCCTTACTTTAGCAAACCTAATAACTTCTATCATTGGTTAATTTTGTGGGTCCACAAAGATTGTTTCTATTTTATGAGGAGGATGCGCCTTACGCGTTGTTGATTGGAAGAGTCACTGGTCTTCAAAGTTCGGGTGTAGAAATAGAGCGGCCTGGATGATGATGATGGAATACGAGTCACTACCGCTACTTTGAATTATCAAAGAGGAGGATGCGTGATGGAAATTTTCAAAATTTCTAACCCTCTTATCGAGAGTGGCCACGTGACTAGTCACTAATTTGGGAGCACAATAATGATGGACACAAGTAAACAATAGATGGCTCCATATTGCATGAGAAGATGACCAATGGAACCGCCTACAACCTTTATAGGTTTATTCTTTGAAGGAATGATAGAGGAAGTGTGCGATGGAAAGAAAATAAATTGGGGAGCGATTCTCCTTTAGATTGTATTTTCAGAAATTGGGGTACCTGATGGACCAAATGATAACATTTGGAAGTTCCCCAAAAGAAAATTCCCTCACCAAGAGATTCGTCAAATACTAGTTAAATCAATAAAAAATGGTATGGATGAATGCGTGAATAATTTAGACATGAATGGCACATCCCAAGTGAGTTTCCCTACGTCTTAGAAGGGAAGGAAAATTTTTCATTATATCGGCACTTGACCTCAGGAGATTTTATTTGAAGATTGGAGAAAATATCCCTTAGTGAAAACTCCAATTTTCTTTTATAGTGAGGTACTTCCAGGAAGTTGTAAACAAGTTTTATGAAGCACGCAAGTTGAAGTTAAATGTAGATAAAGTGGATTTTTAACAACGTACGCTGCATAAGAATTATGTCTACCCTGGAAAGACAATGTATGTAGAAACTATCATATCATATGATATCGTATCAACTCCACAACTTTGGCGATTAGAAATGAGGAGGAGACCAAATTTTATATCTACTTGAAGCCAAAGCTATCCAATGGTAAGTATGTGGATGTAGAAGATATTACACTTCTAGAACCACCTAAGGGAAATAAAATAGTGGGAACAAAAAGGATGCGTGAGGATACCCCTCCCTACCGTAGAATGAAAAAGAAGAGGATAACGAAGAAGATGAGCAACCCAAGGAAATAAGGAGAGGTGTGAGTACATCGACATAACCAAAAAGTATCTAAAAAGCCAAGTCCCAAAAGAAGAAGATGTGCATGAAGAAGAAACCCAAAGTGGTTTCAAGTGAGGAGACTAAGGAGGCAGATAAACTGGTGAAGATATACCGCAAATATCTCTAATAACTTACACACTCTGGCGAGATAGAGATGAGGAGGAGAAATAAATGTGCCATGAGGAAGGGCCGAGAGAAGAATGAAGAAGCTGAAGGGTCGAGAAGGGATGGTGAGGAAGGACCAAAGAGGAAGGATGAAGAAGGCCACAACAAGCCCCCGACATAAGACATAAGTGAAGGGTGTGAAGAAGTAGAGTGCGATGTTGAGCACGAGGTTGAGCATGAGGGGGAAGAAATGGTTAAGGGTACCCTTATAGTGGAAGATATAGGTATGAGGGAAGCAAGTGGTGCACTTCACTCCATTGTATAAAGCAGGTATGGGGGACGTAGCGGAAAGGGGACCAAGCACATCAACATTCCCAAGGTCCGCTTATGTAGTATAATAATGATCCTTCCAAGGTATTGTGTGCGCGATGTCGAGTTTTGTGGCCATAGAAGATCTCTTCTATTGGTCATTATATGAAAAATATGAGGCCCTTCGTGTACTTGAAAGATGCTCTCTTGGGCATACTAGTTACACATGGAGGATCTAGAGTTTGAGGTTAGCACACAAGCATTGTCAAAAACTTGGATCAAGTCAGCTCTAGGAGAGAACTTTGCCATGGTCAATGCACGTTTATTGCAAATGAACATGCATGTAATGCATTTAATAAACTATCATCGAGGTGGGAATACATATTTTTGTAAGGATTTGCATGATTAAGAGACTCGCATGGGGAGATCTAGGAAAACATGAAACAATTACGCAACCGAAATAAGATTTGAGAGAGGAAAAGGGAAGAATGCACACCATGTACAAGAAGGCTAAATGTATTTCAGATATTGTCACTACCGCATATCTAAGCCTTACAACGAATACAAAGAAATAATATGAAACGATGTTACACTACTTGGGGATTTGACATGGATGATCTCTCTTGGGCGATAAAGGGCTCAAGAAGGACGGTCAAGGAGTTAGCCACGTAGAAGCATTCGTAAAAGAGAAGATAGAGGCTCATCTTGCACAACATCAAGGCGCTAGATGAATAAGCTAAGAAAGTTATGCGTAGGGCAGAATTTGTCTTTGACAACTGCTAAGATTTTGACCAAGTAGTGATTGCAGTATGCAAAGAAGAGAAGAAGTAGAGTTAAGAGAATTTCATGCCAACATGAAGAATAATAGGGCCAAGAGGGAGAGAATGTTGGCTGAAATGTAGTAAAAGAGGGATTTATTAGCTTCTCTAAAAGTTGCACTCAAAGATAGATTGAAAGAACTCTTTCCCTTAGTAACGCGTGGGATGGATGCGCTAGATGATGTAGTTACACAACTTGAAAATATTATAAAAGATCTCTAAGGATAGATTAATGAGCTCACTCCTATGGAAGTGCATGCTATTGTTGATGTAACACCGATTAAGGAAACTAAGGAAGGCTGGAGAGTTGGAGAGAATTAGAGAAAAATTTGGATAAAGAGTCTCTAGGCCTCCTACCACCCGAGAAGACAAGTGCTTAATTCTTTAATTCTTTTGGTGTAATCTAGATTCTTATTCTTTCATTCATGGCGGACATTCATTGATTCTTTGGAGATATTCTTTGATTTTTGTTGTTGAGGACAAACAACATATCTACCGTGTGGGCTAATGTTGGTCGGGAAAATCCTAGGCATTGAAAAGCGCAGAGTCAACATGCAGAGACACACATGTTGGGAAATGGAGTAGCATGCAAAGGGTTACACACAAATATTATATGAGGTAGCACACGGGTTTACACACGGACAGAGAGAACAAGGACTTATCTGTTTTTCTAGATCACATGCTAAAAATAGAAAAAAATGGAGTTAGAGTGCCACCCAAGTAAAGATCTAGAACTAGAGAAAAGTAAGGAGACTTGGCGGCCAAGCAAGGGAAAAGAAAGCACATGCATAAATCTAGATAATAATAGGATTGAAAAAATTATACAAATAGGATAATCTATTATTAATGGTTGTTTTAAAAGCATGCAAGCTTTATACGCATGGCTTTCTTAGGAATGTAAAGCAAGTAGCCTATTTTTGAAAGCACACCTATTATTAGGAGAGTGCATGGACAAGTGAAGGGAAAGTCCCCACCCTTATATACTTGACATAGTCATTATTTTGTAGTAGTCTTCATGTTGTAGCAGAGTCATGAAGATTTGATATAGCTCTATGGTTTTGATGGTCGTACGCATGATCCTGTGTATTATTGTATTGACTAGTTATGTATCACCTATGTTATGTATCATCCTATGTTATGTAATGAATTCTAGTTAGTGATGGATAATTGTGGTTGGATAATGGTTATTGACATATCTAAATATGGTGTTTTAATGATTCAATTGATCTTGGTTATTATTTAGATTGATCATCTTCCTTATTATATGTGTTTCCAAATTGATATGGATGTAATGGTTATTTTTGCATGAATAGTTTCTTGGTTATTAATATGATGACTATGCATGTTAACGTCTGTCAAGTGTAACAAAAGAGGGACTCGTTAGTTGCTCGCACTTCAAGTGAGCCTTTAGATGTCTCGGATGAGGTGCCAACGCGCATAACCGTGTGTGTGGAAATAAAATACTACATGTATGAAGAATGGAAGATAGGTATGTAGGAAGATAAGGTGGAATTAAACAAAGTAATAAGGACAATAGTGTTTTTGTATTGGTGGCTATAATATTTGAAATAAATATAAATAAATAAGATTTATAGTAGGAATCATGCATATGTGTTAATTTTACTTATAATTTTGTTATGTTATACATGCAAATATTTAGACCCACTTCAAAATTATATTTGTTGCAATGTTAAGTGTTTGTGTGCAATCTATCGTATTTACCTTTTTGAGCATCAACTCTATCCGGAAAGAGTGAGCTTAATAAACTAAGAATAATGTATAGTGTATGCCAACATACTACAATAATGTCAATTTGTAATGTCTATTAGAACTATACACAATATAATGTATGTGCGAGTGTGCACACGTGTGCGTACATATAAATCATCACAACCACCACAACACATGCTTATCAGTTTCAATATAAAATTAAAATGCTTGTATGGAAATGATGTATTCAAAGCAAAAACAACTCAACTAAATACGGAAACTCAAAGTGTCTAATACATTATCATGATATATTAGCATATTAAACTCCTTATATACTATCTTTATAAAATAAAATGTAGGTAACACAATAAAATGTAAAATTAGGCACCCTAATTCACCCAAAAATTACCTTAATTTCCCCATTTTTTCCACTAATTTTTAGGTCAATTTCCTTTTGTTGTGTTTCTTTAACTTGTATTTATGTAATTTTACATTAAATACGTTAATTTCCCTAGTCTCCCTAATTTTACAATAATTTCCCAGATTACCCTAAGCATGGGAAGGTCTCCTATGCAACTCAATGTTCGGTGGTTGTACATGGCGTATCTTAGTAGTATGACAATATTATAATGTTCATGTTTTCCATATACATTTTCTTAGAATAAACCAAAATTACTATAAACTATTTTTTTGGGTGAAAACAAAAAGCTAAAATATATAAACATGCTCTATGAGTATTCGATTGCTCCATCTTCAACACAAAAGTCACAAAACTTGACACATTAAAATCTTCCTAACTAAGGATGAGGGAGATCAGGGACTCACGGTCAAAAGTACATAAAACTACACTTGGACGAAACCTATTATTTTTAATCATATAAAATATTAATCTAGTAAAAAAAAAAATTATTTTGGTTCTCAATAATTTTTGAGATTATTGAGATGCACTTTCCTCTCCAAGGCCTATTATTTCTCTCCTAACATCCTCATTAACTAGTTTTTGTGTCATCTCAACGTCATAATTTTCGGTCAAAAATCTTATTTTGTTTCTTGATATTTTATGAGAATAGACAATGCATCCTCCTCTCCAAGACATGTCATTTCTCTCTTAACATCCTCATTGTCTAGTTCAATTTATTTTTCCATGCCAACTCAGACATCATAATTTCCAACGGCTATTGTGCAGTCTATGGAGGAGGCTAATACAGATTTTAGGAATGTGATGATTGAGGGTATTGAGGCTACCAAGCAAATCTGCATGTCTCAGACCAAAGTCAGAAGGAAAGCTACTGATCTTGATAAGTTGGTAAGAGAACTAAGGGAGTGTCTAGATGTTGCGGAAGAGGGACAGAGAAAAGGAAACTTTGGCTTTGCATGAGAAGCTCCGACGATGAGGACGAGACGGGGACACCCAAAAGGAGCTAGAGCAAGAGCATCATGAAGAACCTGCTATCACCCCTGACAACCCTCCCAAATATAAAAAGATTAATTAGTTTTCTTTGTTTCTGCTCTTGGACTTTTTACGGCCTGTTGGCGAACTGTTCTAGACAGTTTACTTTCTGTCTTGTGAGTTGGACCTTTCTGTACCTGGAGTTAAGTTTGTTTAACTCAGTTTTGTCCTTTTTTTCTTTGGCTTCTTTTGTCGAGCTTTCACATGTATTATCTGATGTAAGGCCCCTATGAGCCTATCCTTACTTACTACTGAATTTAATAAAAATAATAATTTCCAACGGATATGGAAGCTTTATAACCATTGCTAACGATGTGTTACTGATATAAGTGAGCTTATTAAAGTCTAAAGAAAGGAATCTATCTATTTTTGAAACATCCTCATAGATAAATAAAAGACATTCAGTCATTTAGAGAAAATAAGTTAGCATATACAACTTGTTGCATATAATATTGAAAGGGTAAGGTTTAGGCACGTACACTACAATGGACTACCTATTGAACTACATTATATGTCTATGTTGATTGCCAAACTGTTTAACTATCAAGGGGCCTAATAAATATCCAGGAAGATAATATTTTCTTTGGTTTAGCACAAGCCTCAAAACACATGATTTGTTTTCCTTATTTATTTTGGAGACCAAGATGTCAAATTAGGGTTTGAAGGAAGGAGGATAATTTCCTAGTGAGCACTTGAACTACAATGGACTACCTATTGACGTGAATTATGCTTCTATGTTGATTGCCAAAGTGTTCAACCTGTCTAGGGGCCTAATAATATCAAGGAAGCTACAATTTTCTTTGGTTTAGCAAAGCCCCATACAACATGATTTGTTTTCCTTACTTATCTTGTAGACCTAGATGTCGACTAGGGTTTGAAAGAAGGAGAATAATTTCTCAATGAGCACTTGCACTCCAATGGACTACCTACTAAAACACATTATACTTCTATATTGATTGCCTAAGTGTTCAACCTGTCAAGGGGCCTAATAAATATCAAGGAAGCTCTAGTTTTCTTTGGTTTAGCATAAGCCCCAAAACACATGATTTGTTTTCCTTATTGAACTTGCAAACCTAGATGTCATATTACGATTCAAAGGAAGGAGAATAAATTCTTAGTGACTTGCATCTAATTCAAGAAAAGTGAGTGAGGTTGTAGAACCCTAGAGACAATGAATCAGGGGTGCCCATTCAATTTTGTAATTGCAAGCACTTTTGAACATGTATAGTTTTGTCTCTTTGAAAGAAGTTCTATTTTCACCTTGAAATTTATGTATTTTAAAATCTCGACTCTTAGACCTATTTTTCATTGTTCTGTTGGTTATAAGTGTCGTTGGATTTGCAAAAAGCTTGTATCACTCTAAAACCTTAATTATCTCCAACATTTCAATTATTTTAGTTTTCCCTTACTCTAGATTGTAATTATTGCAATTAAAACCGATTTATTAATTTATATATGATTTAGACTTAAATATAACGTGATTAGATTAGTGCATTATTATGAAAATCCGTTTTCCACATTTACAAATGGATTAAAGGAGTCTATCACAATACATAAGATAACAGTTGAACTCTATCAAACATGAACACTACAAATTAAGAAAATATGTTAACAAAGTTAATTGAAACTAATATAATAACCAATGTGTTGGAGGATTACCATATTATTGTTGACTACCCCTATACTAACATAAATTAACAAATAAAAAAATGCTAAATATGCCAGGTATAAAAAGAAATTCGGAAAGTAGCAATTAAAATGCAGATTGCCACTTGAAGCAATAAGAAACTCTATATTTATTAATTATGATGCCAAATTTGATTTACACACAAATTACTTTTGGGAAAAAGTAATCATCCCATTCTTGCAAAGAGAGGGACTGTTATTGTTCACATTCCAATAATCAAATATTCAGCTTTCTTTGAAGTCTAATTCCACTCCACTGCCACTCCACTGCTACAAGAAGAAAATAATTCTTATGAATTACATATAGTTATCAATATCAAGCAATTGCCAAGTCTCGCTTCACCCTAGAGCAGTCAATCTAATATCAAACAATGTAATGTTTTAGATTATGAAAATCAGGAAAAGGAAAGGAGTCGATTGAGGAGTTTATTGGGAGGATTTGATTTGCGAGTGGGAAGTGAAGAAACATTAGATTTAGGGTTTGTTTTGGATATGGTAGAGCGAATTGCATTTTTAATGTACTTGGAATTGAAGTCAAAAAGCTTGGAAGTGGACGAAGAATTAGATGGAGTAGTGATGATATGTTTTGGATTATTGATAGAGGGATGCCCATGTCCATGTCCATGTCCTCTAGGAGTATAAACTGTTACATCATCCTTTATTTTCACTTCCTTCTGCACAAATGATCTCTCCTCATCCCACACCTCTACGGACTCTGATTTCTTTTTTCTGCAATCTTCTATCACCTCCTTTTTCTACACATGAAAACACATTACAACATCAACTGACAAGTTAGAACAATTAGAGAGTATTTAAGGAAAAAAATTAGTGTAGGAGATTTTTGTATCAATGTTTTGGATCACATTGGTGTTTTGGGAGAATTAACCTGACAACTAACAAGTAGAACAGTTAGAGAGTAATTTAGGAAAAATAGTATGAAATATTTTTATCTCGATATTCTAGATCAGTTGGTGTGTTTGGAGAATCAAATAGCATATCCCGTTGACCGTCCATTACTTCTCTCATTCATACCAAAAAGTGTTAATTATACAAACTACTTAAGCGTTGACTAGCTGAACATGTCTACCGGATGGTGGACTTCTCATATCACGTTCAGTAATCCTTGATCCATCAGTAAGAATAGAGTGAGTGATGGATCGGGGATTGTGTTTCTTCGAAACATTGATACAAAAATCTCCTACATTGTTTTATTCACCCACTAGGGTTTAATTCTTCTTTGAGGCAAAGATATTGTAATAAGGGATGAAGCCGGTGAATTTGGTAGAATGGATACCCCTCGACCTTGGCATCTAAGCCTAAGAATTCTGTGCACCTCACCCGTGCGGGCATGATATTACCGCCTAAAAACAAGGTCAACCAAAAAAATAAAACTCTTTAATTTCATGGGTCATGGAAATACCCTCTTAAAATAGAACAATGAAAATAGTTTTATCTACCACCTATAAAATAGCTCACATATTTGTAAGTTGAATAACCACCCGTTAAAAGTAAGTTGAATAGTTGGCCACCCAATTAAATAACCACCCATTAAAAGTAAATATGCCATTGGATTAGTTCTTCTATTAATTGTACTCTTAAAGAGCTATATGAGCAGAATATTTGTTCCCAAAGAAAGCTATTTATCTTACAAAGATGGGAAATGAAAATGAAAAGAGGAAAAAACACCTTTGCCCGCTTTTCTTCTTCAATTGCATCCTTGCATTTTGCAGGCGTTATGCTTGGATTGACATTCCTGCATTAATCAAGACCAGTGTGAATTGAGAGATTAATAAGATTACATCTATATGCGTTCACCTTGAATGATTTTGAACGTAAAGGAACACTTAACAGCCAATGAACACCAACTCACCGGCGATTTAATGGCAACTCACATTTTCAAATCGTTTTGAATCTCTTTGTATTTTCTCATCAAGTCTTGACCGTCCTTTGGATTCTTCAGTGGATTTTTTGTGGATTCCTCCGGCGGATTAGCATGCACTTGCTCCTCCTTGTTCCACAGAGAAGAAAGAAAGGGGTACTGGTGGCCCATGAAAGAGTTTGGGGCTCATAGTTATGTTGGCTAACAGACGCAAGTCCACTCATATCATCATCATGGTCATATTCATATTCATTGTCTGAGCAATAGTATCCATCTTTTTGAGCATTTCTATACAATGCAATTTTAACTAGACGATTTAGTACTCCCACCAACTCTTGGCAAAAGTCCACCACAGGCACAGGCACAGAAACTTTACCGCCCAACTCCACAGCTCTCTCCTTTATTGCACCAAGCTTCTCAATATGCAACTGCAAATCTGACTCGCTCAACTCAGTCGAGGTATTATGATCAGAAAAGCTTTTATTTCTCTTGATTTTAGTGAAGGAATATAACAACGGATGAGCAAGTGCTTTAACAAGTTTCACTATCTCAGTAATACTGATTCCAAACCCTGATGCAGTCGTATTGTTGGCTTCCATGGATATGTTGGAAAACCCAAATCCATGGACTTGGAGGGATCATGGAGCATTAAGGCTTTATCCTTTCTAAAGTGGTCTAACTCAGCAATCATAGCAGATGCCCATGATTGAGCACAGCTTACCTCATCATCATCAGGAGCTTCAGCTTCGTTGTTGTTGCAGGGTTCTACTACTTGTATATCACAAGTAGCAGATCTCAACAATTCCAGAGCTGCTGCAGATGCGAATTTCTCTTGATCAACGACTTGCCGCTTCTCTTCCTTAGATAAATCATGGACTGCTGAGCTGCTCATCCTGCCCATTCCGAGATCATTCTTCCTTGTAACCAGCTGTTTTTGGTGCTTGGACTTTCTTGGGTAGCCGTTTAAATCATCTCTCCGAATATGCTGCTCCTTGTTCAGAAGATGGAGTTCGTATTTCAATCTGGAATTCTCTTTGAACAAACCGGTCATCTTAATGTATAGAGAGTGGACTTCACTTTCAGCTTTGTTTTTTCCTTGAGTGGTGTCTGCAACAGACCTGAGCAGGGCAGAATTTTGGGCCTCGGATGCAAGCAGTCTCTGCTCCACTACTTGAAGTTGAGCTGCCTTGGACTCCATTAATGCATTTTGATCATCCAATTCTCTCATGCACTTGTAAAGTCGGTCTTCCGCGTCAGCCTTTTCTTCCAGAGCTTCCTCCAACTGCTTCCTGTATCTGGTACAATCTGCCTCCGCCTTTTGCCACCCTACAAAAACACCTAAAAATTACAATTATTGTTTTTTTTTGTAATTAGAGGGATCAGCAAATACTCAAAGACCCAGAACTTTGAGAAGAGAAGGTCTAACATAAGGGAAGCACGGCCAATCAACCTCATTTAAAACAGGATACACGAAACCCTTACAATTATTGTTTATTATATATACAATTATTGTTATCTAGCACTCATATACATTTTGAGTAGCCTGTTGACCCACATTCAAAACAAATTACTATAAATATAAGTAATAATGTATACTATTATTATCTACATAGTAATCTGCTTTGACTGTGAGTCTATGTAACCATGCATCTTTAAACACATATTATGGGTTTAATACAGGGCATAAATGGACCTGAAACAGCTTCTTCAGCAACCTTGGCATGCTGTTGCACTAGATTTTTGTTAAGCAAGCCCTCAGATAAACTTAGGCTGCGTCTCTCATAATTTGGCTTCCTGGGGCCATTGTCACTGCCACTGCCACTGCTTGCCGTCTCCTTCTCCTGCTGCTCTTCCTATGAAATACAAAATATCAGAGGATTAGGAGGGACTCGGGTAAACAGTCAGTGCGTTCACGTTGAATGGTGTTGAGTGTATAGGCTTTAACATTCAAAAATATCAGAAAATGTTAAATAGTTTGTGAGTGGAAGGGTGAAATGAATACTCACTACCCGTGATGCAAATGTGTGATCGTTACATAGATCTTGAGTTAAAGATCTTTAGATTAGGAGCGACACTAATAACAAAAGTATTCATGTTGAGTTGTGGTGGGTTCGACACACGCTTTAATAATCAGAAACACCCATGGAAATGGTCAAGTACAAGTATTACCATAGATGGACTCGCAGTACTAGTATAGAACTATCTATGGAACTGACTGCCTGTGATGCGTGCGTGATCATTGCGAAAATCTTGAGTTAAGATCATCCGATTAGGAGCTACACTAATAACAAATGTGTGATAGGTACCTGCTTTTGGGAAGAATAGTTAGGAGGAGAAGGTGTTTGAGTGGACTTTTTCTCCAGGGCCAGCTTCTGCTCTTGCTCTTGCTTTTGTTCGCCTCCATCTGCAGTGTTCCTTCCTAAGTGCTGCTTCTTTAGATCAACTCCAATCACAATGACGTGTTATCTGTATTTGGAAGCTGAAGTCTATCTTGAAATTTTTGACAGGTATAATCCGGTGGAGTGTTCCTGCAATGCAACCTTTTCTCTCTCTACCCCTCTGAGAAAGAGAAAAAGAGATCCACCAACACGGCCCCATAGCTAAATTTCTATCAATTCTAATCTGCTTTCGCCAACCCATTTTGGAATCTTTCAAATTCAATATTTAGCTGCTTTACTTGCTATTATTCCCTTAGTGCGTGGTGCAACTGCAAAGCAAAATAATGCTAGTCTTTATTCCAAAACTTAACCGGGCCTGGGCTCACATTTCTTTCTTTCTTCTTTATGGAACCTGCTACAGCTTTTATGTATATATCAAAATTAGCTTTCCCAACAAGATCTTGACTGCTGTAACCAAAATGATTCTTGCAAATAGCTTTCGGTACCGGCATTTAAATTTTTAAAGTGGGAATCCTCTACAATAGAGTAATCGATTAGTGAATTGTTGAGTGGACACCTCATTTAGGTAAGATACTAGTTAATTCCAATGGTGATAGTATATTTGGGTGTTTATTAATTCTTTGTTTAATATATTCTTTGTATTTGTTTGACTTGACTTTTTAAAAATGTTGTTTCTCTATTTTTTCTATTTGATTTTATATGTTTTTTTTTTTTTTGTTTTCTCTTTTTCTTGCATTTTATTGTTGTTTTGGTTTCTTTGATTGAACCATAATATTATAGATATAGCCTCTCTAACTATAACAATGTGGTTTTGGTCTTCTAAAATTATAGCAATATGGTTATGGTTTTCTAAAACCATACCACCACACCTTTAGTCACCTTTTTGGTGGTGGTGTCCCCTGAGATTTCACCCTAAAATTTGGGATTGCTACTTTTTTTTTTTTAAATCGTTCTTTTCAAGTAACGGGTCATGTTTTATGTTTGTTTTGCTCGCAATTATTTGCATTGCTCTAGGTATCCACAAAGAGTCATTAAGCCAAATTTGATAAATACCGCATGCTAAAGCTCACTCTATCCCTTCACCAGGTTTTGTCTGAAAATGTTTTATTTATTTATTTATTAAATAAATAAAGATTGTGCTGAAGTTAAACCCCATCGTGGATTTCCACACTAGTATTACTTTCATCTCTAAGTGGAGCATTCACACGAGAAAGGGTTTTAGAGACTAATTAATTGGCAAGTTATTTTTGAGCAATTGTCTCATGCGACTTTTGGCAAGTGTGTTTTTTTTTTTTTTTTTTTTAAATATTTCTTTTGTGTTTGTTTTTAGTTTTTCTTCGCAACTGTCTCGGCAATTCCCCTTGGTCTTTTCTTTCGTTCTGCTTAACCAGTTCAACTGCCTAGGGTTTTTGGAAGTCATCCATGGCCTCAGACAAAAGTAAAATCTATTGTGAAGTGTTAGTTTTCAACACAACAACTTGGAAGCAAGTCACACTTTCTAGAAATGGGTGATTTCTCTGTGCAAAGTCATAAATGCAATTGCCCCAAATTTGGGAAGTCAATTTCAGTGTAAGTCGCACTTTTTGGAGATGCTTGGCAAGTTGAGATTTAACATAAATCACTTAAGTGGAAAGTGTGAATTTTGGGGCTGCCTGGAAGGGTGAAATTGAACACTTCCTTTCCGTCATGTTTTTCACACAAAAGAGAGTTAATTCACTCAAGTGAAAAGTGTGAATTTTGGAGTTGCTTGGAAGGTTGAGCTTTAACACAAATCACTTAAGTGAAAAGTGTGAAATTTAACACTTCCTTGCCCTCATGTTTTTCACAGAAAAGAGAATTAATTCACCCAAGTGAAAAGTGTGAATTTTGGAGCTGTTTAGAAGGTTGAGATTTAACACAAATCACTTAAGTGAAAAGTGTGAATTTTGTGGCTGCCTGGAAGGGTGAAATTTAACACTTCCTTGCCCTCATGTTTTTCATGAGAAAGAGAGTTAATTCACCCAAGTGAAAAGTGTGAATTTTAGGGCTACCTAGAAGGTTGAAATTTAATACTTCCTTGCCCTCATGTTTTTCACACAACTTCTAGCCAAAAAGTGTGACCCATTCTGGCATAACTTAATGCCTAAAAGCTGATTTCTTTTAATTATTTTTAGCAAAGGTTGGCGCCTAAATTAAGAGGAAAGTCAAAGAAAAAGGGCAGGATAAAAATAAGACAAAGGAGCTTGCTAAAAATAAAGAGAAAGAATTGCAAGGAAAAACATGCTAAAAGCAAGCTAAATTAGGCAAACTTGGGTGCCCAAAGAAGGAGAAAAACACAACTTATTATTGGAAATTGCTAAAAATAAGAAGAAGCAATTGGTAAAATTAGCATGCAGTTGCCTATATAAGAAGTGGATGCCATAAGTAAAGGGAAATTAATTCTTTTGTGTGGAGCATGCTGCCCTAGAGGATATTGGCGCCAAAGGTTGAAGTTGTGAGCATTAAAAAATATTTTTAATTGTTGGGAAGCATCCAATTTTGGCGCCTAAGGAATACTTCACTTGTGCCCATATTGGTGAGAAGAAAGCAAAGTCAATGTTTGATACATTGAATATATCTTCAGAATCAGGGGGAGCAATTGCAGCTTCTGCACAAATAGATCCAACTCTCATAATTGCAAAGGCTTCTGGTAGAAATAAAAAAGAAAATCTCAGACAAAAGTTGATTCAGGCAGAATGAAGGGTGATAACAAGCAGAATCTAGCATAACCATGAATATCATCCAGGGAGTTGTTGAGGTTCAATACTGAGAAAGAGGTTATTGCTAAAGCAGATGGCAAAACGATGAATCACATGTTTGACAAGTACATTCAATATCAGAACAAAGGGAAAACATGAAGCGTAGAATCGACATCTTTTCTTTCTTCTCCCATTTCTTCTCCCATTTCTTCTCTCCTTTCTTATTTTCTCGAACAAAATTATAAAACTAAAGTAATTGGTTAAAAGCCATTACTTTAAGTTATTTGAAAAGGTCCTTTAATTAAGAATAGGTGGTAGACATGCACAACTTTGATTTAGTCTTCAGATGCATGTCATGTAAAGAGGAATTCCAGGAGAAAGATTGTCAGTTGTTTCTTTTATAGCTTCCACATGTATGAGTTCATTGATTGTTTCCTATTTGTAATTGCCCTCTATGCACTATAAATAGAGGAAGAGCCTATGGGTTAAAGGATAACAATTTGGCTAGAGCATTCTTGAGTTTTCAGACTTTGTGTTGTAACCCTTGATGTTATTTCTGTGAAAGCTGGGGAATTGAATAAAAGGTAGATTTACGGAGAACTTTGTGTCTACAGTGCTTTGCTTCTTACTTCTATTTGAATTTTTAGATAAACTTTGTGTTATCTAAGATTTAGGTTAGAAGTTATTCCTTTCCTTTACTTTTGAATATTGTGAGATCTATTTGTTTATTTAATCTATGTGGATGAGACCAACTCTGAAAACTATTGGTTGAATCACATATCTTCCTTTCTTCTTTCCCAAATTCTATTTTTTTCCCCTTTCTACAAATACTTCATAACAGTTGCTTACTTGCTTCAGAATTGCTAAGCTATGGTTCATGAGCTTTGTAATTAAAGTAAAACCTCCACAAATAGTTATTAGGATTTATACTTACCAAATTGATAAACATCTTACACGGGAGCCTCGCCATTAAATGAGGGAGATTTATCTCATAACTGCCAAGGTTTTTAGTCATGCGAGAAAATCTAGCCAACAGGTGGGCACTCCCTACTCTTTTTTAAGTACTTTGGGGATAAATTCTCCAAGAAGCTTTGTGATTCCCAATGAAGTAATTACAAAGGTGCTTGTATGTATGATAAATTAATACTTTGTGATTTGGTGGTGTGCTCCCATGAGCTTATATCAACTTTAATAATCCAAAAGTTATACAATATAAAAGTAAACTAGATCTATGACATATCTCAAGACAATGTAAAGTTAGGTCTTTCAACACATCCCCATAATGGGCACACTTATTTCAACAATAACCAGATTGTTAGTATCTCAACTTTGTCGTTCTTACAAATATACACCATTGTAATGAAAAACACATTGAGAAATATTTTCACTATATATAAAAACATACATAAGACTATAAGTGACAATTCATAATAACTAATATGTCTCCTACAATTTATAGGTGAATCGGACCCACACATGTGTAGTAATAACGATAAACATATGTCCCAAAATAGGATAGAACATATTTTATATGATGAATAGAAACACAAATTTAAGAGATTGTATAAAGTTGGGCTAATTGACCAACCAATTTTTCACACTTTAGTCATTTTTAAGAGGACCAAATACTACTTTTAGCCAAATGAAAAATATTAGACACTAAAATTACCCTTGAATTTATGTTACTAAAAGTGTGGCATGGGCCTCCACTTCTTTGTTTAAATATGCTCCTTTATTAGAGGAGGCTCATCGAGAAGGTACAAATAAAGATAGTGGACAATGTCCTCACTATATATTTAGTGGGGTTGGCCACCTCGCTAAATCACATTTTTAGCAACTACAAGTGATCGTTTCCAGTTGATCATAAACAATGGAATGGTTACGATTACACTTAGAGTGCAACTTTGTATCTCTCCCCACCTCTAGAGGTTGATAAAAGCAAGTCTCATAGTAAATATTTTGATTCTAACGCCTATTGTGATTATTATAAATGTGTTGGCCATTCTACTAATAGATGCATCAAGATTTATCATGTCATCCAAGTTCTTATCAATAAAAATGTTATTGAATTTGAATCACCTCTTAAAAAATCTAAGCCTACTCATAAAAATATTAAGCTCGATATTTTCTATGACCGCTTCCTAATCACAATATTGCTAAATATAACGGAAGTACATAATACTTATTAAGACCATTCTCCTCCATATGATCATCCACAAGATTCTCTTATTGGTACTATCACTCAACCGCCACCTTATGGGCTTGTTATTACATTTGATGATTCTAATATTGCTCATGATCTTGTTTCTAATACACTTTATGTTCGAGATTTTGTTGGCATAAGCCCTATTCATAGTGTTTTGATTGACAACAATGTTTAACAAATATGTGCACATTCAAATTACTTGCTTCTCTTGGCTATACTAAGCAACACATGACATTTGATACTAAGACCTCTTTTGGGCGTATTATTATTCCTATTAAGATTGGTTATGCTACAATGGCTATTCCTTTTCGATCACCTCTTCCCTTGGCTCATGTGATGTGTTTTGGTTACCCTTGGCTTCATATTATTAAGGTTATTTTGTCAATTTTACACCAATGTGTCGATTCATTTATAATAAACAAGTTTTTACAATCAAGGGATTCCATATGAGACCCTTTTTCTATAAAAGTGATGGTTTCCGAATCCAATCTTGTCACACCTATGCATGATACCTCTAGAAGATCTATCCATTGCATGCCTCTTCTTAGGTCTCATATTACACAATATGGCTCCTAAGCATGTTATGAAAATCCGACTTCATGAAGTCCATGCTAATCCCATTAAACATGTGACTTAGTTGAGGTTTGAGCCTATTTTTTTGGATGGTCTTCCTATCTCCCTATTGACAATACCATATGGTAGCTCTTACTTTTCCCTTACTTTTAACGAAAATGTTTTGAAATACAAAAATATTCAAATAATAAAATAAGCACAAAAATATGAAAATATTCTGAAAAATGTGAAATCATGACCTACTTATGACTTGATTTGCTATCTTTTTACTTTACGTATGTTGTTTGTCATAAAGTTTGATAAGTAACCTATTTTCTATATACTCTTTACTCATGATCATTCATGAGGTCTCTTGAGCTTGATGCAAAACACAAGCAAAATTACACATGATGACAAATGTTAGCCTAAGTCCACCCCAGACCTTTTTGATCTAGGAAACCTCCTATATTATTTAGGTGTTTTTATTTCAATACTGCTTGTTTTCACTTCCTCATTATGCCCAATTCTTTGTATTGTGTGACATATATGTCAACCTAATATGGCTAACAAATGTGTCTTGTGTAGTGCTAGCTTATATTGATCTATGTACCTCCGTGCTATTGTTTGCTACTATATTCACTTGCTTATATGTTTTCTTCTATGTATGTGGCATATCATCTTTGATATGCATTTATTTGTGATGTTTTCATGTCTCTTGTTTGCAAATTCTTGTCTTTTCTATAACCAAAATATGCAACATTGTTCGTGTACTTGTGTGATAGATTACTTGCATGCTTGAGTTTTTCCTTTCCTTTCTTGTTCGACTACAATAGATACCCAAATATTATTAGGTTTCTTTCAATTCTTCAATACCTTGCATAAATTTATAATTCCCTCATGCTTAATTCAACTTAATTCTATTATGATTAAACTAGTTTGATTATATCTTAAACTTTGTGTTATCTTAAACCTAGACACGATTGTGGGTTTTATAATTTTGTATATCCCAGCTAGAGCTTACTTTGCCAAGAAGGGTATCTCTATAGTCTAAATTGTATTTATCATTTATCAAACATAATACTTGACACATGAATGGTTCAAAACACTAATGTCACATATATATTGATCTCAATTACATAAAATTTAGAAATATATGTTTGAATTGATTATATTTATATCTCTCACTTCTTATATTGATTCTTAATATTTATTTTCATGATATTCTCTTCGCCCCACATTTTACATTATTACATAACCTTTAAAAGGAAACGGTAATGTATTTTCACTCATAATCACTCTTGGTAACCATTGGATAATACTTATTTACATTCTTAACTAATAATTAGTGGATATTTATGTATATATCATGGTGTTTATGCATTTTTCTTGTGTAAACTATTATATATTATTCATTATTATCATTTTGATATGTTTCTGACTTCCACAATATACTATAATGATCATATAAATCCCACCAACATCATATAGAGGCTTCACAATATGAAGAACCTTGTCAACATCATCCCTATACTTTAAACATTTTCTCATCCTTAAGATAACCAAATGATGAAGAACCTTGTTAAAAAATTCTTGTCCCCCAAAAAATTTCAATGAATAAATCGCCATTTCATATTTCCCACTACAATTCTTCCTTCTCATTCACAGTAAAGTACTCAAAGTATAGGGCTCCTAGAATCTCTTGAAAGTCTCTTAATACTTCTTCTCTCTTTTTACTTTCTTCTCTCATTTGTTTGTATCTTCTTTCCAAGTCTTCTCCTATTTGTATCTTTCCAAATGGTGTCTCTTATGGTATGGGGGATGATGACAATTTCGAGGGGTTCATTTCTATTGGGAGTATTGGTTGGTTGGGGTAAACACATTTTCGTGGCATCTCTCCATATCTATCTTCCTTCCTAAACAATTTCCTACCCTTGATATTTCTTAACCTATACCTTATTCTAATTATATTTTTGTCTACAACCTTCTCCAGTTCTCCTTTTCTTATTAAGTATTACTTTTTCTATAAATCCTCTATATTATTTGTCTCTTTTGTTATCATCTCATCTTCCTTCCATTACAATATTCCTTTAGATTCCTCTAATCCGTATCCTAAATTATCATTCTCTTATTGGTTCATAGTTATGATATTTTCTCTATTATTTAGATATCCTTCTTCTCCATTCTCTATTATTATAAGCCTAGTCTCATATTATTAATTTTATTAGTCTTTTTCTCCCAAGATTCTTATAGTAATGGGTTCTATTTTATCTGATTTAAATGAATTTTAATCTTAATTAGAGGACCTGAGATAAATAAAAAACATCAAAGAACATACAAGATATAACATAAAATGGAAAGAAAGTACAATTAATAAGGAAATAAGAGTGACTTAGCTGATAACTCACTATCTATATCTTGAATCTATTTGGAATGAGGATAAAACAAGCTAGATTTGGAATATATGCACTTCATATGGAGGATAGTGATATGCAAATATGTTGGATAAAAGCACTTAGAAAGGGACAAACCCGCATTGGGTGCTAGTGTCTAGTAGTGAGTATGAATCTAGTTCTTTCAGTGGTCATCAATGTCACCTCCACATTGTTCTATGTCGCATCCACTTTATTGGAGGGTTTTCTTGTCACACATGTACTTGCAAAACAAATCCTAACTACCTACACAATTCTCAAGCACATATTATATGGAATAAAAGATGCATATGATTGAGTTAGATTAACCTCAACAGTCACCCCGATATTATTTTCATCGAGTGTTGCACTACATTTCAAACTTAGTGTAGTTATGGTGTGTGTGTCCGATAGAATCTTGTCCCTTGAATCTAGGTTTCCCTTATTCCAATTGCACCAAGATAGCAGAATACAACTACTTTAACTTCAATATAAATGTGTGTGATGGAATTCTTTATTTTCCCTTACTATGCAGTGAATAATGCAATCTAAATGTAGTCCTCAAGTGATCCTTTTTCCCAACGAGTAGATAGAAAGTAATAGACCCGATTTCCCTTTCTACCTTCTCTCTCTTTAGAATGGTTAGTAGGTTATGTATATACATATATACATATAGACACACATACATACATGCATGCATTTTTATTTATATATATATATATATATATATATATATATATATATATATATATATATATATATATATATATATATATATATATATATAATGATTCCTTTTCTTTAGGTTTTTCATTAACAACCCTAAAAGATGACCCAAAGTGATAAATAGAAGTTTAAAAAAGATAACAATTGATGTGGCATTTTAAACATAAGAAAGCAAGGGAAAAGGACAAAAACACCCAAAGGGGACAATAGTGCCAAGGTCCTCATGTCCCTTACTAGGTACTAATGTCCTGGAGAGCTTCAAAGATAAAAAAAAGTATTGAGTTGGGTAGCACATTGTGTGTTGTCCAAAAGTAAAGGGATAATTCCAGAAAAGTAGAGGATGAAAGCATAGAAAGATAAAACAATGTCAATGTAAAGAAAAATAAGTGTTGTTAATGTCTAATTTTCTTGCTTAGGAATCATTCATATAATGACATACTAGAGGCGTGATGTAATAGTACTAAGTGCATAATTTTGTGTCTACATTTTCCCCACTTTATGTTGACAAATAAAAGTTGGTAGATAAAGTAGATAAGAATAACATACTTTGAGGAGAGACAAAGAAGATTATAATTAATAACATGCCAAATGGAAATTGTATGGTGTGTACCGTGGAATTTAAAAAGTGATGAGAACCCTAGGGGTGACTTGCGTATGTAGTATAAATGATACTGCGCTTGTAATTGAATATTTCCTTTACTAAGAATTTTGTGTTTGAGATTGCTCCTTGTTCTATTTGCGTTGTCTAGATTTTCATGAAAAGGACATACCTTGTAAAATAAGAATAGTGTAGTAAATGCTCATGATATATGAAATTTAAATTTAACTCTAGAGAAATCAGAATAGAAATGTGTATGAAAAACAAGTGAATCAAGGATAGAGTACACCTGAATGCCGAGAGAGAAAGGATAGAATTTTCATGTGTGTTATTTTGCCTTGGAGATGGTTGGAAGAGTCGAGAGTGATCAATTATTGAATTGATGTGATTACTATGAGGATTTAGGCATCTTTCGCAAGAGGAAGAGTGTTGGGAGAGTTTTGGAGCTTTTCCCTCCACACATTGATGTTTCTCCATGGATAAGTAACCCTTTGCATATGGTCACCAACTGATTTAATAAAATCTTAATTAAATCTAATTGCAGAGTAACATATATGATGAAATATAATAGATATACATATGCTAAGTACTCAAGAAACATAATATTATGAGAAAATGGAAAAGAGATATGACTTATTTGGATCTTGTGAAAACTGGAACTGATTTGGGTGATGTATAGTGTTGAATAGGGATGGAATTGTATCGTAATTGTCCTCTATAAAATTTGGATCTTGAGAATAATGTCCGACACGAGTTCTTGGGGCTAAAAAGGAGCACCCGGGTGTTGATGACTATTCACGGGCATCGATGACTACGCAAAATGTTAGAATCTATCTATTCTTGTATCTTTATGGTTTTGCTATAGCTTCCTGTTGATCACCTATGTGTCGTAATATGATTGCCGAGGTACCTTTAACCTACAACACAAACCCTAGATACATGCACAAGCTCACAAACACATCAAATTGGGATGAAAAATGTGAAGTCATATCGACCTCGATGATCACTCAATGAGTGAACTTATGACCAAGTGATGCACCCCATTCCAGAATCCATGCGATTCTATGTGCTTGTGTTTATAATTGTGTCCTTAGGTTTCCCTAGCGTCAATGACACCAAGATAGCGGGTTATGGATAGATAAAATGTAAATGTGTGATATGGAATTGAGCACTTCCCTTTCTGTGTAGCATATGCAGCCCAAAAATGTAGTCCTTTACAATGGTAGTGATAGTATGTAGATGAGATTTCCCCTTAGAATTTCCATCTAGTATAATAGAGTGTATGTTTTGTATATATATGGATCTCTTGTTTGAATTTCGACACTAGTGACACAAAAGGCCAACTATGAACTCAAGATAGGGAAAATAAAAATAGAAAGGCCAACCACAAATGTCAAAAAGTGTAAAAAGAACAAAGAGGACATGAGTTCCCAGATTGGACAAGAGCACGGGTGATAATTTCTAGAATGGGCACTAGTTTCTTGAGATAAATGACGAAAAATGTGAAAAGACTGAAAAACAAAGATCCCCGTGACTGACTAGAATTAGGTGCGAAGTGACAGAAGTGAGAGAGAAAGACAATAGAAATAATCAAAACAAGTGCATGGACAAAGGATTATGTCACCAATGAATAATTTTCTTACTTAAGATCCATGCATATAAACAATATAATGATGAAATAGTAAAATATTAATATGTGCGTGATTTTGTGTCTATATTTTTCCCCCTTTATGTTATTTAAATGAAATTCAAGTAGTGTAAAGGAAGTAAGGAACATACTTGTAAAAATTCTGGAGAATTCATATTGTAAAGTGCATGCATAGTGTAGTAACTTGTAGAGTGATGAACCATGGATCAAAGTTTTAATCCATGTGGCATAATTGGAGATAGAAAACCATCGTAAGGAGTACTTGGAGATATATTTGAGATGATTTGGAGATTTTGATTTTTTTCCAAAGGAGATTGAAGAGGTAGGGAGTGATAAATTCCTAACCCAATTTTGTTTGTAAATGGGAGGATTTGGGAATCCTACCGCCAAAGGAAGAGTGTTGGGGAGAGAGGTCTAGTTTTACTCTCCATCTATGACTACATATCAAAAATGTCCAACCATTGCAGGCAGATAGAGACCAAGTTTAGTTCCATGTTGTTCTATATTATTCTATATTGTTTCATGTTTTACCTTATTGAAGAACCCATATAAGAGCAATATAGGAAAGGCAATGACATATCATTGCCCCCATTGCTAGGGTAAGGGGTGTTCTAGTTTGCATGATACTAGATAGCTTCCAAGTTAGGTTATCTGGAAGTGATAGAAATGTAAAGTGACTTTCAAGTTAGGTCATATGAGAGTGATAGTAACTGTGATGTAAATCCCAAGTTAGGTCATCTGGGAGAGATAGTAAAGTATGCTTGTTGTACCAATTGATTGATTTGATTTGAATGATATAAGATTTATTTGAGATTGTGTATTTAGTAAATTACTCATGGAGAGTTTTTTATTTTCCCCACATTAGGTCATTTGGGGGAATAGATTTGAAATAGTAGAAATTATTGGTTATAGTATAGAATGATTGTTCCTTTGTTCGAATGAGTTCAGAGAAAATTGTAACAATGATGTGCTAGGAGTGTTGATTGATTGTATTGTAACTTGAGATGGATTATGGGATGATCACGATTATATGCTCTCTTTCGACGAAAGGGTGAAGGGCGAAGAAATGAAAAATGAGCCAAAAGTAAGACGTATAAGATGATGTAATAGTAAATAAGAAATAGTATTGGATAGTGTAGTCATAGTGTGCATAGATATTGAATAGTATATGTGTCAAATGTGAATATGAGATGTTGAAATATGTATAGTACGATGCATGAGGAAAATATGACTTATATGGCACAAAGGGTGATAGAAACAAAGTTATGAGGCTTAAAATATGAGAAAACCGTGCAAGGTGTATTAGTTGTAAGAATGACTGGAAATGGTAACTATAGTATAGGAAAAGTGGAATTACTATATATAGTAATAGTAAAAAGTGAATATTAGTTCATTTGTATTGAGATCAATTGCGATTTGGAGCTTTGAGTTGTGAGGATGCCACATGTGAGAGAAGCGAGTTTGACTATATTTTAGTGAGTAGTGTCGGTCGTGACTTCGCAGATGACTAATGAGTTGGTATGTGAGATTTTTTTTTAATTTTATTTTTCAATAATGTCTATTTTTGTTGATTTTTGAAAAAAAATTGTTTAAGTATTTTTTGACGTTCTTGACTTGCGTGGAAGCGGATAGGGCATTTTTGTCTTTGGGGACACCAGCACCCAGTTCTAACTTCTAAGTGTCGGTGACATGATTTTGGGCGCCTGTGACCTACTCCTAGGTGCTAACATCCCATAGTAGGGATGGGGTACTATATTGTGTTCTACTAATATTATGACTAGTTTAACACTATGATAAATGAGTTTTGCAGTATGTATGATGTGCTAATTAATACTTTGGTTGTGTATTGTGTTGTGCAGGGGGTATTCACTTGAGAGAGTTTCAGGCGTGCCGTCATTTGAGTATTTTTCTTATGTTGGGGTTGTCAGATGCAGAGTGGGATATATTGGACCGTGTCGGCTTGCGACACATTGCTAGATGTTGGAGGGGCCCCAAAATATGCCTATGTTGAAATTTTTGTGACGGATTGTGTGGAGATACATGTACATTTTGGTTGCCTATAGGTGTGTGAACGTGACATTGGAGGATGTATACATGATATTACGGCTACGTATTGTAGGAGAGAGAGCACAAGTGATGTCTATAGTGGATGCCCAGAGACAGATGAGGGTAGTGAGATGGTATTTTACAGGGGACATGAGTACGCATATAATCATATCAATTTGGATGTGGTATTGAGATCCAGTGATCGTGGTTGTAGAAGTTTATAACAATGATTCTAGTGTCATTTGTGGCGTAGAGAGGGTCGCGAGGTTGGTATATTATATAATATACATGATATTTATCGTAGTGTAGAGGAGCATGAGACTAGATATACATAGATGAGGTGTGTATTGGCCATATTGTATAGATTTATGTAGGAGGACCATGGAGGTAGACTAGGAGCCACAAATTTGTTACACGTATGGGAATATGAACACATTGGGATACTAATGTCGCTTAGTGGGCTATGGGTCATGTGGGGTAGACCCGAGATATTTGTAGTGAGGTGGGTAGGCACCAGTAGCAAGAGGATGGATACAATTACCTATAGGTTGATGCTAGGTCATATGGGCCCTAGGTACATTAGAAAATTACCTTATAGAGATTATGGTGGATGGGTGGAGGATGATGTAGAGTTACGGTGCATTCAGTGCGCCATGTGGTTAGAGGATCACTTCCCATGAAGGACAAAGTTATCCCAAGGTGAGCGAGTATCAAAGAAGTTTGGTATGGCCCAGGATGTGCCCACAGAGCCATATGTATGGTTGATATCTATGAGAGTGCTTAAACGACCAAGAGTGAGGCTAGGACCAAAAGGATCACAACTAGTGCATCCTTCACCTAATGAGATAGATGCGAGATATAAAGCCATTAAAGGTTGATGATGTAAGGTATACCTAGGCTTAAAGTGGGTGGTGGGAGACACATTGATGGGTTTTTCTATTTCTCGTAGTGGTGGATGTTGTCGGCAGAGCGACGGCCGGAGGAGTAGAGGGGAAGGCACCCGCCACTAATGTAGATGGTGTAGCACCTACGAGAGCAAAGCGTAAGTATTGTGAATTATTATTTGTTAGTTGTTTAGTTATTATAGATTGTGAAAGTTTGCGGTGAATAATGGTGGTTTTTGGTGAATGCAGGATATTCCTATTGGTCATTGATTGTAGATTCATCGATACACACGCCTGGCATGGAATGTGCCTCAGATGAGATGTACTCATGGGGGTGGTATGCTAGAGAGAGAGTGGATGTTATTCTAGGATAGCATGCCCATTTGTTCAAGCCAATGGCTTTATCAAAGCATCCACGTGGACTATGTTATTGAGTGATTGCAATGAGGATCGTGAGACCGAGTGAGATAGATAGGTCATAAGAGGAGGGGCCCTAGCTCAGGATGTGTTTGTGAAGTATGTTGAGCTACATGGCTGATTTATAGAGCATACGACTGAGATCATGATATTATGGAGTCAATTGGATAAATATAGAGGTTGAGATCAGTGATGTAGATTGAGCGGCAAAGCTTCTAGTTTTATAGCTCCCGCTATTGTATATAGTGATAGTGATGATGATGTATGATGGATTGTATATGATGTATCGATGCGTGGGGATTTCCCCAACGATTTTATGTCATAAATTATGATTTTGATGATGTGTATGTGTATGTGTATGTGTATGTGTATGTATGTGTGTGCGTGCGTGCATTAGTATATGATGTGATGTGATATATATTGTCAAATTGGTTGTTTTGATTTGAAGTGTATAATGATGTGGAAAGAAAGAAATAAGTAATGATTTAAAATAGGATATGCATTTGAATGATAATGAAACATATAGTATGTGATGATTATAAATAGATGTATATGATCTAATGTGATGTATAGATAAAAGTGGCAACATGATGCAAATAAGATAAGAGAGTAAAATAATGATGCATTGATAAGTGAATATTGATGAGATATAGGATGATGGTCATAATAGTGTGTGATGAGAATGAAGGGGGGGAAGAAGAGCGATCTGTCAATAGTGTGAGAATGAGGTTCATTTATAAATGCCCCCTCAAAGTCAAGAATGAACCATATAAAAAGAGTGCATCATCGGGAAATGGGTTTGTAAATGTGCACTAGAAATATATAGCATGAAGTATGGAGCATGAGGTGTGAAGGGAAAGGTTCATGTGTGTAGTATTCCCTCAACATTCAAGTGTGAACCATAGCATGAGAGTGCATCATATGGTAATGAAATGGAAAGTGGATATCATCTACCAGAGATTAAGTGGTCTGCAAGGAATAGATGGAGCATGTGAAGAAGCAACAATGTGAGAATAGGTGCCAAATTGTATGCTAGATGGAATGGGACCAAGAATAGAAGATGTGGTAGGAGGAAGTGTGGAAGTAAGAGGCTTAGGATGCCAATGAGGTAATGTAGAAATTTGTGCAGAATGAGATGATGTAACCATAGGTGGAGTGGATGGAGGACGCAGATGGATGATAACCTTAGGAGGTGGGCGGATGAAAACTTTAGATGGAGGTGAAGGAGATAAATGAAAAGAGGTGGAAGCAAGCTTATGCAGAATAGGAGAAAGAGAATTCTCACGAGATCATGAGTGGAAAGCAATGATAACTTTCTCTTTTAATTTTTGTAAGCGATCATGGAGAGTATAGCAGTCATTATCATGATGGCCATTAATGCGGTGGAAATTGTAGAAAGGGTGGTCATGTTGGCATTGTAAGCGGTGAGGTGGATGATGCTTAGTAGAAGGTAAGTGGATTAAGCACTTGTCAAGTAAAGCATGCAAGACATCATGAGGTTTTGCATTATGTGATAATTATAATGGTTCACGAGTAGGAGGTGGAGAATACTTAGGTGTATCCCAATGTGGTGGAGGATAAGAATGAGGCTCACGTGGAGGAGGAGATGGTGACCATGGAGGAAGCTTGATAGATGGAATAGGAGAAGAAGAAGTAAATAAAGTATTAAAATAAGTAGAAGGGGTGGATATAATATGTCAAAAATTAAATCTTGTTCTAAATCAATAACTTTGTAACATAAGAGTGTAAAAGATTCGCATGTATCATATAGTAATTTTTATTTCAATGCAAGAATTAAGCAATGACAAAAGATGAATTTATTTTCTAAATCAATGGGTTGAAATAATAACTAATGCATACAAGAATTATAAATTAAAATGTAATATAGGATTATCTCTTTCTTTCCTTGATGTAAAATAGGCACACATTCATAAGTGACTCTAGGACCATTGTTAGAATTAAATTGCCTAAGAAAGACATCTTCCATATCATAATAAGTACTAGGTAGATCTTTATTTTCTTAAAGTTTTTGGTTCAGAAGATTTTGTGCATGTTGATAAGGAAAATAGAAAAAAGTTGGATGCAAAATCCAAGAGGTGCACTTTCATTGGTTATGGATCTGGTGATTTTGGTTTCCATTTTTGGGATTTAGAGAATTCTAAAATTATTAGGAGTCGTGATGTTGAATGGAATGAAAAGAGAATGTACAGGGATCAAATTTTGGTACCTAAGGATGAGAAAATTGAGAAGTTTATTGATGAAAATGAACTCTCGGGTTTTAAAGAAACACCTACATAAATACACAGTAATCATGGTCGGTTAGTCCCTGACCGACATCGGTCAGATGAACCACCGATTGTAGAGGATCAGAACCAACATCGGTTAGCAGAACCAACGTCGGTTAGAGGTGACCGGTGTCGGTCACTGTTAGAAGTGGATTCTAATGTTTAGGAGGCCCAGATTGAGCCTCCGGTACCCCAAACTCCTGTGAGAAGGTCACAAAGGGTAAGTAAACTTCCAGAAAGATTTACACCTCTATTTTATTTATTGTTGACTGATAGTGGTGAACCAGAAAGTTTTGAAGAAGCAATGCAGGATGAGACCCACGTGCAGTGGGAGCATGACATGGATGAGGAGATGGAATCCTTGGAACATAACCAAACTTGGTATTTGGTTAAGTTGCTAACAGGTAAGAGGACATTGCAGAATAAGTGGGTTTACAGGATTAAGGAAGAAGAGGGTGGATAGAAAAGGTACAAGGCAAGGCTTGTAGTAAAGGGATTTGCACAGAAATTAGGTATTGAATTTGGTGAAATATTTTCTCCTGTTAAGATTAATTCTATTCGTAATGTATTGAGTTTAGGTGCAATAGAATATTTGCATTTATAGAAACTAGATGTGAAGATGGATTTCCTTCATGGTGATTTGGATGAAGAAATTTATATGCAGCAGCCGCTTGGTTATGAAGTCAAGGGTAAGGAGAAACTAGTGTGCAAGTTGAAAAAGAGCCTATATGGGCTCAAGCAAGCTCTAAGGCAATGGTACATGAGGTTTTATAGTTTTATGTATGAGCATGGTTACTTGAGATGTGAATCTGACCATTGTGTTTATTTCAAGAAGTTTGAAAATGGGAGCTATATTATTTTGTTATTGTATGTGGATGATATGCTTATTGCAGGATCTAGTATGTAGGACATTGGTGAGCTTAAGAGAAATATAGCTCACACATTTTCTATGAAGGATTTAGGAGCTACAAAAAGAATCCTTGGCATGCAAATACATAGAGACAGGAAAAACAAGAAATTGTATTTGTCTCAGGAGGATTATATCTACAAGGTGTTAGAAAGGTTCAACATGCAAAATGTAAAACTGTTAGCACACCTATGGCTAGACACTTCAAATTGAGCAAAGATCAGTTTCCTTCATCACATGAGGAGGTAAAATACATGACACGAGTGTCATATGCTTTAGTAGTTGGAAGTATCATGTACGCTATGGTTTTTACCAGACCAAACATTGCACATGAAGTGGGAGTTGTGAGTAGATATATGGCTAATCCAGGTAAAGAGCATTGGAAAGTAGTCCAATGGATACTCAGGTATTTGAAAGGGACATCTAGCATGTAGTTATGCTATGGAGGTTCAGATATTTCATTACGTGGCTATGTTGATTCAGATATGGTTGGAGATCTGGATGGTAGAAGGAGCACTACCGGATATATTTTCACAGTAGGTGGAACGGTAGTTATGGATTTCAAGATTGTAGAAGGTTGTGGATTTGTCTACTACAGAGGTAGAGTATGTTGCAGCTACAGAGGCTAGCAAGGAGATGATATGGATGAGTAGGTTCATGGAAGAGTTGGGAAAGGAGAAAAGTGATTGTAAACTATTTAGTGACAATCAGAGTGCAATTCATTTGGAAAAGAACTCAGTGTTTCATTCAAGAACAAAACACATTCAGTTGAGGTATCACTTCATACAACAAGTATTGGAGGATGGACAGTTGAATCTGGAAAAGATTCATACGAGAAAAACCCTGCGGATATGCTAACGAAGTCATTAGAAAAGGAGAAGTTGGAGCTACACTCCACTTCTATTGGTCTTTGAGTTTGAGACTTGAAGAGGAAGAAAAAAAGCCAAGGAAGGATCCAAGAATGATGTTGTATAGGTATGGTGCAGTAATTAAACTCCAAGTGGGAGATTGTTGAGTTGTGGAGCTCAATTACTTCATTTTAGCATGTAATTGGAACTTCTTTGGAAAACACAAGAATCGACATCGATTCATGAGTAGACCGGCATTGGTCAGGGAAGACCAACATCAGTCAAGGGCAAGTAGGAACCAAAGAACGGTTAGGTAATCAAGCGTCGATTACTGTGCGACAAAGTTTTAATTAACTCTCGGGAATTATATCTATTTTTAGCATTAAAATATATTTATTGATTGTAATTGTATGGCTAAGTTCCCTAAGTCTATAAACAACTATATAAGCACAAAAGCTAGGGTTTAGAAGTAATGATAAAACAAGAATTAGAAAGAACTTGAAAAAGGTTGGTGAGTGAGAATCCTGGGTAGTAGAGAAAAATCTTGAAGGAAGAAAGTACTTGAACATCTGAGAGGTGTTGAATATTGTAAATCTTCATTGTATATCTTGTCAAAGCTTTGGATAATAGATTAACTTGTTTCTTGGTGGACGTAGCCCACCTTTGGGTAAACCACGTTAAATTTGGTGTTGATTTATGTCTCTTGTTTTGTATATTTCTTCCGGTAGAATATCCACTTTTATTTGCATGTATGCTTAGATCGATATATTGTCTTACAACCGGTATGCTAACCCCAACATGTTAAATGAAATTGAATTTGACATCTTATAGTGCATTTTTAGTGTGAAATTAATGATTAAATCTCTAGTGTGTTGTGTTATTTACCTTGAAATTGTAGGAAGGAAATCTAAATAAAACAATCAACCTTAGTATAAAACCCTTGTATGTCCACCCTTCTCATGTGATCCTTCATAACATAGAAAAATAAAACTTTAAGGTAAACCTAAATCATTACACTCGATGGTACCTCCAACTTAAGGAAAATAAGAACCCAAATCCAATTATCTTTATACAATACATGCTTAGCAACATTTTCGCGAACCCAACTGTTAGGAATGGTAATGGTTAAACTTTTCTAGAGTACATGGCCTCCTCCTAGGATTGAGAATCGTTTGTGTAACAAAGAAATTATGTTCTCTTTAGATAGTAATCCATGGAAAACCAAATTTAAATCTAATGAAAACCCCTCTTGGACCAGCACATGTGTAGAACGAAGGGCTTTAGGTGGAAAAGATTGTCAACTACCCTTTGAAAGTCATCTGGAGGAGTTGGGGTTATAAATGAATTCCATACCCAATTTCAATTATTGTTTTGGTTCTATAATACAATACTAAGTGTTAATTGTGGAATATAACAAATTTTAATTTATGATTAGTTTGTGAAAATGTAACCATGAGATGATGTGCTAGGAGAAAAGAGAAATTTAGATCTTTCTTGTAACGTGTTTAAACCATCTTGTTGTGAGAAACAAAATCCATGACGTGTAAACTTTAATGTGAACCTTAATATTTTGAAGGACTATTCCCTCTTGTTCTCCCACTTTTCCTATTGTGTAATGAATGTATGATGTGAAACCATGTAATCATGTTCTTAGATACGAATCCCTAGGACAAGGACTAGTAGTCTCATGAGCATACAAATGTCCCTATTAACAAATGGGTTACACAATTAATTGCAAAAGGCATATGAACCTAATTAAGAAAACCCTTTTAAGTTGAATGTAAAGTGATACTAAGGAATTTTAGTCTAGAAACAAAAAAAAGAGAGAAATTATGTTGTCACGTTAAGTGCCTTCAAATTCCTTAAACTAATTATTGGAACATAACTATAATAAAATTATAATTAACGCTTGGCCTTCGGAAGTGTAATCGTGAGATGTTGTTCCATGGGAAAAGTGAAACTTGACCTTCCTTGTAACGTGATTAAACCTTCTTATGTCGTGAATAAAGAAACTCATGTCGTATAATAGTTAATGTGGACCAAATCAATTATTAAAGTATAAATGAAGGAAGTATTTGTGACCCTTAATCCTTAAAACTACGTACATATGATGTTTTAGTCTTACACTTGTCTTTATTAAGTAACCAAAGTATGATATAAAACCAAAAAGCATGCCTCTAGAAACGAATCCTAGGAATAAGACCTAGTAGCCCCATATGTATATAAATACCCCTATTAACAAATGAGTTAAACAAGTAATTGCAATAATGTATATGATCTAGATTAAATGAAAAACACCTTAAGTTTAATGTTAAACAATGTAAAGGAGTTTTAGTCTAGAAAAGAAAAGGAATGTATGATTCACATATTATGATCCTTTCTAGACCTTAAGTTAAAGTTTGAAACATGATTGTAATAAATGTGTAATCATAAAAATGTCATGTCGTGGGAAGATCCTATCCATAAGTTTGTAATGTGGTTGGATTATTGTTGCGCTTCATAATTTTGGAAAATGTGATCATTATTTGTTCCTTATCATTGGGAAATGTAGTTATGATTTGCATCATGTGTATCATGTGGTTTTGTTGTCTTCTTGTTGGGGTGAGTTTTCATCATTGTTTATTGGAGGAATAAGGTGTAGCTAGTGAAGGGAGGAATAAGGGAAATGTGTGTGTTGTTTTGGAGGAAACAAGGGGATTCATGGCTAGTATTAGTGGAGGTATAAGAGCATGTTATGTTGTAGGGAAAAGGGGGCATGTCGAAGTTGATGTGGTGTGTGTGCTTTGGAGGAACCAAAGGCTAGCTAAGATCCCTTCTTGGAGGGATAAGGGGTAGTTGCAATGATGACCTCTCCCCTATGTAAGCCTCTTAGGTAGGCTTGGTTATGTGTGTCGTCTTCCCTTGTGAAGCCAATCAATTCTCACCTTGTGATACGTGTGGGTCCATGTTGGTATAAATGTCTTGTGTGATGTTGAATTACCCAAATCGTTCCCATGTGGTGTCGTGTATATAATAATGTAAGTCAAAAAAATTATTTCGGTATTTTTATTATTGTATTTATGTGCCTTATTTTGTGGGAGTTATATGCATGGTAAAAACCATGAACATGCAAAATAATGGGAATAAATCTAGCAACAAGTGTTAGTGGCAAACAAGTATGATACAATGTGATAGAAACTAGTCAAACACATAATATCATATCAAGATAACAACATAGTAACTGGTGGAAAACATGGGAAACCACTCAAGATGTCACAAGACACTCAAGTCATTTAAGGATATGCAAGAAAATAAGCAATCAATCATAATACATATCCCACAAACAATGGAAAACAAGACACAAGCAAAGCATATAACCATGGTTAGGAGTAAGCATGTAAGACAAATGATACACATGAATCACCCATTAGCATGTTAGAATAATTGATAGTATGCCACAATGTATATAAATGAAAATAGGAATGAAAGTATTAGATATTACAATTATAACACCTAAATGTAGAAAGGAAGGGAAATTAGATTACCCCAAGAGCCTCAATGGGACTTTATAGAATAGTTTCAAGCATCATGCATCATGTGATAACCTGCATATAGCCTACATTCACCTCAAAGTATCATGTGAATGTGCATGTTTATATGTAAAAGGATAGAACATACTAGGAATAAAGCTAACATGATAGGAAAAATGAAACATGAAATAGTATAAACAAGCAAAGATACATCCAACCAAGATCTAAGCTAGTGTTTTTATTTTTTACAGATATCTAAATGTTTTGGTATTATTATAATTTATAAAATAGTATGATTAGGGAAGGGAAGAAAAGTTATCCCATAGTGTATGTGTATAAAGTGAGGTTCATGTACGTAAGTGCACTCTCAACAATCATGTTTGAACCTAGAACAAGAGTGAATTATTAGGTAGCAAGGGAGAGTTAGATGCCCCCAAGTGTAACAAGTGATGTTACTATGCGTAATATTTCTTAAGGTGCATGATGTTCATGGGATTATTGTCAGGTTTTCCCATAAGGGTTGCAAGGTGATAGATGCCATTTCAAAGTTTTTTAGCAACAATATATGGGCAAAGCCGATTAGGCTTGCATTTACATTTTAGGAAGGTCTGGATTAATATTCTTTTGATTCTCTTTTAGCATTATATTAATAATATTAAACTCTCTTAGGTGCACCTTGGTATCATAAGAACATTTTATGCATTCGTAGTAAACGAAAAGGTGTTCTAAAGCCAGTACATGACAAGAGACAAGTATTTATATATGTAAAAGGATAGAACATACTTGGAGTCAAGCTAACATGATAGGAAAAATGTAACATGAAATAATATAAACAAGCAAAGATACATCTAACCAAGATTTAATTTAGTGTTTTTATATTTTTGCAAATATATAAATGTTTTGGTATTATTATAATTTATGAAAATGTATGATTAGGGAAGGGAAGCAAGGTTATCCCATAGTGTATGTGTCTAAAGTGAGGTTCATGTAGGTAAGTGCACTCTCAGTCATGTTTGAACCTAGAATAAGACTCGCATTATTAGGTATCAAGGGGGAGTTAGATGCCCCCAAGTGTAACAAGTGATGTTACCATGTGTAACATTGCTTAAGGTGCATGATGTTCATGGGATTATTGATGAGTTTTCCCATAAGTTTTGCAAGGTGATAGACACCATTGTCAATTTTTTAGTTACAACATATGGGCCAAGCCAATTAGGCTTTAATTTACCTTTTAGGGAAGGTTAAGCATTAGTATTCTTTTGATTATCTTTTAGCACTAGATCAATAATATTAAATTCTCATAGGTTTACCTTGGTATTATAAGTACATTTTATGCATTCATGGTAAGTGCAAAAGTTTTCTAGGGCATGTACATGGCAAGAGACAAGCATTTCTAGCTCATGTAGTCATTGCTCATGATATGCATTGCCTTAGAGGATATTTTTAAGTGAAACACGTAATGATGGGATTTAAAGTTCCAAAGGAATAACTTCTTCCATGCCATATACATGTGAGAAAATTGTGGCATTGCTAGGGGTACGCATAATTGTATGGTAATCCCAAAAGGCATATAACATTTGATTATTCCAATCACCACCACATATGTCAACATTCTTACACAAAAATTTGAGGATAATAAGGGGTGGAAAATTTGTGTTTCCTTTTATATTTAGCCCAAAACATTTTGACATCGTGATTTTTGAAGGATGATCTATTGTCAGTCACAATCATAGAAGGAAACCCAAAATACATAATAATGTGCATATTGAAAAACCTACAGATATATTCACTAGTGGTAGTGTGTAAATTTTTAGCTTCAAACCATTTGGTAAAACATTTAGTAGTAGTAGTAATGAGCTTTTTTCCTTCATCTAATTTGAGATTTATTTTTCTCGACAATGTCAAAGCCCCATAAAGAGAAGGGCCATGGGGGTACAATAAGTTGTAACTCATAAGTCGTGCATGTTGGAGGTTACTATGGATTTGAAATTTATCACATAATTTAGCATATTCCAAGCAATCTTGTTCCATGGTAAGCCAATAGTAACCTTGTTGAAGTAGCTTTTAGGACATGGCTATTTTGCTAAAATTTCCACCATACATGTTGTCATGTATATGAGATAACAACAATGACATATCATCGATTCATATACATCAAGGAGATTGCCATCAAAGGAACACTTAAATAAAGAACCTCCAACTATTACATATTGTGCAACATCATGACATAGGAGACCTACCTCTTGTGGGGATATTTTTTCAGGTAAACTTTTATAATTGAGAAAATTGTATATATTAGTGTGCCATTTAGGATGATCTCGCACTAGAGGTAACACCAATAACCTATCGTGCCTCTATTATATGGGATTCGATAAAGGGATGATGAAAATGATGATTAATAAATGTAGTGTGGTCGTTAATAATGTCTAGAGGATTAAGAGAGGCAACATTTGTTATGTCATCAACATACTAATTGTCCTTATGTGGGATAGTAGTAATATTGTAGGAATCAAATGTAGAAAGGGTGTATTTAACAACAATATGATATGAAATTGATTTTTCTTATTTTTTTGATATGCACCATTGAATTGGTTAACAATGAGCGCAAAGTCACTAATAATCTAAATATGACATATATGAAGAGTGCGAGTGACATATAAGCCTAAAATGAGTGTATTATATTCAAAAGTATCATTCGACAGAAAATCCTAGTTAGTAAGAAAAGGGCATAGGTTCACCATGTGGTGTGATAAAAACAATTCCAACTCCAACCCAGTAACACACCTAGAGCCATCAAATTACATAGTCAAAATATCAACATCAATAGTATAGGCAGTGAATTCATCACAAAAACATCACAAACCAGATAAGATCATTAATAAGAGCCTCTACTAAATGGTTTACGATAAATTTCCGTTTATTATATTTTTATGGAACAAAATTAAGGTCGAATTCAAGAAGAAACATGACCCAATGAGATAAATGACCAAATAAATGAGTTTGGGAAAACAGGTAGTAGTGCAATGGATCAACTTTAGTGATGACATGAATTTGAGTTTCGATCATGTAATATGTACATTGTTACTATAAAAGATAATACCAAGGCACAATTTCTTAATGTATCTATAATTGGACTCATAGGATAGCTACATATGCCTAATATAATATATAGCACACTCTCATTGAGTAGGATCATGTTAAGAAAGCAAGGATCCTAAAGGCATGAAAGGTGGTATAAATATACAAAGGTAATGGTCGATAAAAAATAGGATGATTCAAGACAGGAAGGTTAAGTAAATAAGCTTTAATAACATCAAAATCATGTTGACAATTGTTGTCCCATGTAAACTTAGTATCCTTCTTCATTAGTCATGTAAAGGGATGGGTTTTGTCAGCAATTTTTTTAATAAATCTTTAGATAGCTTGGATTTTACCTTGTAATAAGTGTAACTAACAAAGGTTATGAGGAGGAGGCATATCTACAATGGCTCAAATTTTATGTGGATCAATCTCAATACCTTGTCGAGAAATAATGTAGCCTAATAAATTCCCAGTAGTAACACCAAAAATGTACTTTTTGGGATTGAATCATACATTATATTGTCTTAATTGTATAAAAAGTATATGAAGGTCCTAAGCATGGTGGGCATGATGCTTTAACTTGGAAATAATGTAATTGAAATAATCCTCAATGACCTTATGAATATAATCATGGGATATGTGATTCATAGTGAGTTGGTATGTAGCTCTAAGATTTTTATGTCCAAAGGAAATGAAAATATAACAAAATATGCCCCATGGTATTGCGAAGGAGGTATTTTCTTAGTCAACATGGTTATTTTTAATTGATTATAGCTAACAAACCCATCCATAAAGGAAAACATGTCATGACCAATGGTGAATTCAACAATAGTATCGATGAATCGGTATAGGAAAACTATGTTTGGGGAAGGATTTATTAAGGTGGCAAAATTTAGTACAACAATGAACCTGCCCATTAGGTTTCATCACAAGAGAAAATATTAGAGACTCGTTGTGGGTAATAAATGGTGTAAATAAAACTTGCATCTAATAAACATTGGCATTTCTTCTTTGACTAACAAGGTCACTCACGGGTCAATCTTATGAACTTTTTGTTACATGGTTTTAGCACACTCATAAAGTATAATGTTGTGCATAGATAAGAATGGATTGATACCAAACACGTCCCTATAGTTTCAAGAAAATAAATCAAGTAAATCCCGCAACACAAATCTGAATATCAATTCGCTCAGTATCGCTTAAGAGAGACTGCTAAAAGAAGTTATTATGGATATTCATCAATGCCCAAGTTATATGATGTAGTATCTTCATTGAGTAGGGTAGACTGGTCTTCAACATATGGTTGTGTGGGTATAGTATCAAGAGTATTTGTATTTATACTAACAAGGTCACTCTCACCAAAGTATGTGGTAAAGCATACAAGGAATGGGGGAACCTCTTCTTATGATGATGCGAAGGGAAGTGTTCATAGGCTCCAATGTACTCTAGGAGTGCCTCATCATTATGAAATTCATCTAAGAGTGGTATTTTAGGAGAGGAGGTAACATCAATAAGGTGTAGATGAACTCACAAAAGTGCATGTGTACATGAAGTGGTGTAGACCTAAGAGAGAAATTTGATAGGAATAAAGTGTGTTCCCTAAGAAAGGGCCCTAAAGAGAAAACCATATGCAAGCTTTATCAAATTTCTTAGGAATAGAAATAGGCTCAAGTAATATCCCGGACATTTTTTCCAAGTTCCGAGACACAAAAACCATGTCGTAGTAAATACTTATAACCAATACCATATGTATTATAATTAATAATAGGCTTGGTATATTTATCCTCGGGAGTATGTTTGTGCTCATGATAAATAGTGTCATAAAAATTAAAGGGTGATTGGTCAGCTAAAACACCATATATGATACACTCATGTAATAATTTGACTCTCGCATAAAGGGTAGAAGGGACTAGATGCATAGAATGTAACCAGAGATGAACTAGAAGGAGATTATAATTAATATTATTAGGCATAACATGACATAAAAAATTAAGAATGCATGGTCCTAAAGTAATGGGTAGAGGTATTTCTCACAATACTTTCTTAGGTGTGTTATATAGTAGATGGAGTTAAATCAACAATGATAAATTCTATTTGATGTGAAAAGAAATGTTGCATATATTAAGACCACATCCATTATCAACCAAAACACGCTTAACAAGAACACTATGAATATGAAATTGAATATACAATGGAGGTGTTTTATCAAAAATATTTGGGAAGGGATATTAATTGTTGTAAAATTAATATATTCATTATTTATTGCAAGAAAATTTGATACTTGGTGGTTGACATAAATAGGGGAAGTATCTCGAGTGGATGGGGTACTATCCCCAATGTGCCTTAAATTATGTACACTTTAAGAATGGGCTTTATATAATTCATTCATAGATATATACATTGTAATAAGAAAGAATAAGGAGAACTAAAACACTAGAATATACAAAATGAAAACACTATAAGGATCCTATGGCCATGTATGACTTCTTCGACAATCAGGTTCACCAAATGATTTAACTGAATTTTTTTATTAAATAAGGTAAAAGGATTGGCTGATTTAAATCTTAATCAAAGGAATGAGATAAATCAAAAAATAGTAGCAACATAAAATATATAACATGCAATGGAAAACAAGTACAAGTAATAAATAAATAAGATTGAATTAGTCAATAACTTGTTGTCCTGATCTTGAATCTAGGTGGAATGATGATGGAATAGGATAGATATGGACTGTATGTGCTTCATCTAGAGGATAGTGATCTACAGGTATGTTGGAAAGAAGCATATAAAATGGTAAAAACCTCCCTGTGATAGTTTCTAAATTTGGTGCTAATGCCCGGTAGTGAGTGTGGGTCTGGTTTTTCAAGGCCTGTCAATGTCACCTCCACTTCGCTCTATGTTGCATCCACTTTGTTGTAGGGTTTTTCTCACACACATGTGCCTAAAAATAAGCCCTAACTACCTATACAAATATCAAGCACATGTTAGATGGAATAAAGACACATATGCTTGAGTCATAATGACCTCGAAGGTCATCCCAATGTGATTGTCACCAAGCACGGAAATAAATTTTAGACTAAATGTAGTTCCATAGAATTTTTTCCCTTGAATTTATGTTTCCATTGTGCCATTCACACTAAGAGAGTAGGCTCCAACAACTTTTACCACAAGATAAATGTGTGTGATGGAATTCATAATTTTCCCTTTTTATGTGGTGAATAATGAAGTCCAAATTTAGTCATCAAGTGTTCCTTTTCCTAAGTAATAGATATAATTAATAGCCCTAATTTCCCCTATTTCCTCTCTCTCTTTAGAATGGTTAGTATCTCATGTATATAAATTATTCATTTGTTTGAATTTCACCATTAACAAACCTAGACCAACCCAAAGTGATAAATAGAAGTTTAGAAAATATAACAATTAATGTGGCATTTTAAACATAAGAAAGCAAGGGAAAAGGCAAAAGTTCCCAAAGGGGATAGTAATGCTTTGGCACTCCTATCCCTTATTGGGTGCTAATGTCTGAAGATCTCCAAAGATAAAAATAGGAAGTACTAAGCTAGGTAACATATTACATGTTTTTTAAAAGAAAAGGGATAATTATAGAAAAGTAGAGGACAAAATCATGGAAAGATAAAGCAATGTCAATGTAAAGCAAAACAAGTTTTGTTAATGTCTAGTTTTCTTGCTTAGGAATCATGCATATAATGACATACTAGAGGTATCATGTAATAGTACTAAGTTCATAATTTCGTGTCTACATTATCCACAACTTCCTAATTAACCTAGCATATTTTATTGTTCATAGAACATTTTTTGTCGATAATTTCCATTTGTAGAATAACCATCGATTGTTGATCTCCTCTTAGACGTGAGTTATTATGAAAATTTATATGACCTCTTCTCTTTCTAGGGAAACCATTAATTGGTTTCCACTTGAAGTGGGTATATCAGCTTTTTTCTAACCTGTTGGGTCTTTGTTAATTCTATTTTTCCTTCCTTTCATTTAATTTCATATTCCCCCCTTCTCTTGCTAACCTCTATCTTTCCATATTTTCTTCTAATTCCCTTATTTTTGTGGCTTTACATCTATTACAAATCTCTATAATTATCTTAACTAGCTCCATGATATTTTTCTTTAATTTTCCCATATTTCATGTCATATTATTTCTTCTAGCCCAACTATCACCCTAAAAAATTCTAATAGTTACATCTCTTGGATTTCCACTTTTCCCACTTGTCATCCTATAGTTCCTAACCCCTCTAAAAGAGGGTGAGAAAAATCTTCATGTTAATATTTTTCCCATAAAGCATATGTGTGCCCATGTTTTATTAACTAAGCTATAAATTGAAAGTAATATCTACATAGCTTCAAAAACAAATGCTAATTAAACAATGAACCATCAAGATAAGAGCTTAAAGGAAATGTTTCTTCAATGCATAAATGAAACTATATGTTAAGCTATTTTTTAATCTTTATTATTGCTAACTTAAACTATGAACCTAAGAAGAACATAAGCAATCAAAGTGGATTGTTGTTTGATCTCAAGGACTAAGAATGGAATCTCATCAAGAATGACTACAAGGCCATTTTGGATCTTCCAACAATTGAGAATGTCTCAAGATCAAAATGCTTATAGTTTTCACTATTCAAAACATGGTGCAAGAAGAAAGGTAAGAAGGAGGGTTCTTTATATATCTTTCCTAAAGAGGCAAGGCTAGTAAATTGATGAATGTGGGATGAATTTAAAAAAGATTAGGAATGGATAAGGTTGCTTTATTAAAGGTAATATTTATTTAAAAGAGTTTAATTTGTCATTAATAAGTCATGGGAGTTGGGGATGTTTTAATTAATCAAAGGTGATTAATTAATAGGTAGAGGTAAGCTTATAGAAGCAAATTAGAGGAAAATTAATATGATTTACGAGATGTAAGAGAGGAAGTTGATCCAATGAATGGTAATTTATATATTTAGATTAGCAGACGTAATTAATTAATAATAATTAATTAACCCAAGTAGAAGCGGATATTAATTAACGAAAGGTCGTTAATCAACATCCTTAATGATAGGAAGGATAATGAATTAATGAAAGGTCGTTAACTAACGAATATGAAGAGGAATGTTAGCCAATTAGCAAAAAGAGTTAATTATTACTTTAGTGATGGAAAAGAAGATAGTTAGTGCAGTCTTAGCATTAAAACCTTTGTAAGTGAATATTAGGTGTCTACATTTTCCCCTATTTGGGGTGGCGTAAGTGACGCCACTTCAAAGATAGTAGACAAGTACAAACAAATAATTTTTTTGAAGAGATAAAAGAAAAATTAATAGAATGAAGGATGCCCCCTCAAGTGTCGATGGGGTGATGAAAGAGGGCAATTGACGATCGAAAATATGAAAGAACATGATAGAATAAGTAGAAGAATTGATCCCTATTTCCCCAAGTTACTTTTGAAGAAAAGTGTTAAAATAAGGAGAGTGATATGGAAGAAAAATGAATATGAAAATAGATGGATATAGTTATCATCTTGCCGATGTAAAAACAAATTGTATTTCATCATTTTTCTTCTAATCGGTGTCATTGGTCCATATTAAAAAGAATGGAAAGAAGTGTAGTATGACATGAAAATCCATATAAGAATAAATGTCCATTGCTAAAAACACCAAATCCATGCAACATACAAAATACAATGTAATACGAGAAAGTAAAAGATGCCCAACTCCCGAAATATACATAATGCAATGCAATAACGAGAAAGTAAACAAGTTAACTTAACATAGAAACATAATGCAATGTTTTTGTTATCAAGCTCGATTTTGACCTGTGTGAATTAATGACAAGGGTTAAAATATGGTGCCCCAAGTAATGATACATGCAAGGGGAATAAAAAAGGACACTTGGGTCCTATGAAAAGAAATTATGCATTGTGAAACAATACCAAACAACTCGTTGTGCTCCCCAGTACATATATATTAAGCAAACCAACTTTGTTAATGGAGGTAGATCAAAATGATCTATGAGTCGTGCACAAGAATAGGCGAGAAACAAAGAGTGACTTTTTGTAGGATGATTTTTATTATTTTTGATTTTTTAGAAACATATTTGAATGTTTTAATATTTTGAAATTTTTTCAAACTATGTACATGAAAACAAAAAGCGTGGATGCCCCAAAGGTGATAGATGGGATGTACACGGGCATAATGCCACACGCATGTGTAAGAAGGTGAAGATGCAAAAATTCCCTAGTGTTAGGTGGGAGTATTCAAAGGCAAGATCTTCACACTGTAAGGGGGATCAAGGACAATATGGATAGGTTCAACATGATGATGAACACAAACCGATGAAGTGTCAAGAAGGAGCAAGGATTACCCAGTGTAAGCTAGGCAAGAAGCCGTTGATAGATAGAAGTATAAGATTTTTTAATGAATAAAGGGACAAAAGTGTCCACAAACATAGAAAAAGGAAATATTATACACATGGATGTTCTAAATGATTCCGAAGAATATAGGATTACTATGAAAATATTGAGAAGGTGAATGATGAAAAATGATTAGCTAGAGGCAAAAATCATGAGACAAGAAATGTACAAAAGCAAGAGTTTGAACCAAGTCTAAAAAAACCTAGTGACATACTAATCATGTTTTCTCATAGCGATCCAAAGTGTGTGCACGTGGAAATGAATTACCTCTTGAAGGAAAGAGTTGATAGATAGTAAGTGAAGACACTATCCAATGTGTAGGAATGATTTAGTTTGAAAGGTGATTTGTGAATGGATTGTGGAAGGAGAGTCGTACATTGCTCCGCTACCAGCCAGGCATCCATAGCCCCGACAGAGATGCATTTGATTCTAATCACAACATTTTTATACTACCAATTAGGCATCCATAGCCCGGTAGATATTATTGGAAATACCCCAAGAGAAATTTATATATCAATTTTCTTTTCTTTGTAGCTTTTTCTTTTTGATTGATTGATTTTGATTATTTTGCTTCTTGAAAACTTATTTCATCTCTCTTGTTTGACAAGGGGTTAATAACCACTAATGGCTTGATGGAAGGATATGGAAGTGATTGTGATGATGACATTGGCTAGTGTTAACAAATATATCCAAAATTTCTTCGTAACAAGTTTATTAAATGTGAATTGTGATATGATCTCTAAGAGGTCGACGTTATTTAATTTACCAAGGTGATAAAAGACCAAAGGTCAAATAGATACCATAAATATAAATGTCACAAAATGCATGTGAATAGGCTAACCACAATAACATCGAAGGGATGAAAATGGTGGATGACTTACAGAGGAATATGAAAGAAAGTGAAGAAAGAACATCCATCTATACACAACACCTGATTGTTATGTTTGATCTTTGTACCTTTGACTTTTTTTTGTAATGATTTAATGTTTTCTCAATTTTTGTATTTTTGAACTGTTTTATGATTTTTTAATTTTAGGGAATTTAAGACCAAAGATGTCACTCTGCGTGATAAGATACAACAACGATGTTCGCGATTTATTTTTAATATAGACTAAGTGTGTTTTATTATCAAGTGTAATATTATCTCCGATCTCAATGATCATGGTGAGCTCACACTCAACAAATAATTGTGATTTATTTTGAAACATGTGTTTCGTATGTGAGAGCCTGAGTTCCCTATTCATAGGTTTTGCACTTTGTGCCATACTTGATGGGTGTATTGGTTTGCATTCTAGAATCATGTTTGATTTTGGATTTTATGATCATTTGAGTTGTTGGGAGCTTTGGAGCTCTTCAACATTTTGATCTTGGCTTGATAAAGAACCTGTCTGGGTTTTTTATAAGCTAATGTGTGACTTGTATGATCCCGAGAAGTGGGAGAAGAACATGGACGTTTAGAATTGATGGGAGGAATGTGAGGAATGATGGTGGGCTTTCCACAATCATTGATAGAAGAATAATGTGATGGACAAAAAGGACATGGTCTAAGAATTGAAGAAGAGGGGCTACCAGAAGGTGAGCCATGAATAGAAGATGAAGGGCTACTAGGATGTGGCCCAAGAATAGAAGAAGAAGGGATGCTAGGATGTGACCCATAGATGTAAGATGATGGGATACTAGGATGTGGCCCAAGAATAGAAGATGATGGACTACCCAGGGGTGACCCATACATAGAAGATAAGGGGCTAGTTGGACGTGCCCCAAGAATAGAAGATATTGGAATACTCAAAAATGTACCAAAAATAGTAGAGGGAGGGATACTAGAAGGTGAACCACACCTAGATGAAGATGAAGTGCTACTTGGCGTTGACCCTATAAGAGATTGTGATTGAGGAATTGTGATAGAAAAATATTGATTGGGTGATGATAAGATAAACCATGGATCAATGCAAGACCCATGAGTTTCATCACGTAATAAAGAATGTGAAGATGGAATAATAAGATGAGTATCAAGTTGTATGATTTGAGGATCTTCCTCTATTTCTTGATAAAAGGAATCAACCTTTTCCTCACAATACATGGATGTATTGAAGTCTAAAGAGAATCTTGCCCGTAATCTACTAGAGGAATATCTTTGTGTGCCCCTATAAATGCCTCGATTGTTTCTTCATTTTGAAAGAGATCAATCGGTATGAGTTATTGATCGACATAAGAGGAGGATCAAGTTACATGAGCTAAGGCTCTTCCTTCATTTTTCAATAAAAGGAATCAACATTTTCTTCACAATACGCGACTTATTAAAGTCTAAAGAGAATCCTTGCTCGTAATCTACTAGAGGAATATATTCATGTGCCCTATAAATTCCCGATTTTTTCTTCATTATGAAAGAGATAAATCGTATGATTTTTGATCGAACACCAAGGGTTGATTGGAAGAAAGAGGTTCAATTGGTATTGAAGACTTAGAATATGTTTGATGATGATTTATAGAAGAAGATGAATCAAGATACAAAGTACAATTAGGGCTAGATGTCTTGTGAACAAAAGAATATTTGGAGTTGGTTGGTATAGGTTTTCCTATAATACGACATCGTGGAGGAATAATATGAGGATTTCATATCTAAAATTCCATAGATTGCGACATAGGAGTTGACTGAGACGATTGACTAGAAGGAATTTGAGTCACACGAATCTTCAAAGGAGGAAGAGTTCATTGAGGTGATTGATAAAAGAGGTCATGTAAAGAAGGGGAGGACTGTGATTGAAGAATTGCATTAGATGTTTTATAAAGAAGGTCCTGCAAAGAAGGGGAGGACTGCGACTCAATAATCGCATTAGATGAATGATAAAGAAGGTCCTGTGAAGGAGGGGAGGACCACAATTCATGAATCACATTAGATGAATGATAAATAAGGTCTTGCAAAGGAGGGGAGGACCACGATTCAAGAATCACATTAGATGAATGATAAAGAAGTTCCTGCGAAGGAGGGGAGGATCATGATTTAAGAATCGCAATAGATGAATGATAAAGAAGGTCCTGCAAAGGAGGGGAGGACCGCGATTCAAGAATCACATTAGATGATTGATAAAGAAGGTCATATGAAGAATGGGGGAACTGCGACTTAGGAGTCAAATTAGATGAATCTAAATATTATTTTGGATCTGAATCATCAGAATAATCAGAGGAAATATTTGGATTGGAATCCTCAGAAGAAGAGGAAATGTTTGGATTAGAATCAGAAGAAGAGTGGGGTGAACCTGAATAATAATTTAGATTAGAAGTGTCCAAACCATACCACCAACTATGATATGAAGGTGGGGAATGGGTTACTCGAATGGTTTCTCTAGTGTAAAGAACCAAACGAGGTTTGGTTATGATGGGCATCTTTTTATGTGAACACCAAAACTTTGATTCTTTATTGTCATATGTATAAGGGACCTTGTGATAATCAATCATTATTATCATATGTTGGGTTCAAAGTTATATACCTAGATTGTATGATCAAAATTCTTCAAAGTGAAGAAGGTTTCATATTGATTTAGGTAGCATAACAACAACCAACTAGACCTTTCATAAAGATGGGGATGCTTGTGTGATTTTCCAAAAGGGAAGCTAAGGAAAACATAATCCATGATGACTCAAGATTGATAATCCAACAAGGTTTGGACAACAAGTTTGGAGGTATAAATGTCAAAGGATTGATCAAAACTTTAGCAACATAAAGGATACAAAGGAAAGATTTCCAATGTTCGATTGATGAAAAATTTTCTTAATAGGAAATTTTTTTCCAAGGTTTGAAAGATATGTTAAAAAATGACCATGAACTTAGGCAAAAACAAGAAGATCAAGAGGATCAAAGACCCAAAGGATTGTCCTAGAAATGAGTTTATAAGGTGGATAAACATAAGGAACAATCATACAAGTTCAAAACATAAAGCCAAATTAATGACCAAAGAATAATGAATGATAAAGAATCAATGGATCAAAGTGATTGTCCTAAATGGATAAGTCAAAATGATGAATAATCACAAGAAACAATCACACAAGGTTTTTTCTAAACCAATCAATCAATGAACTTACTTCCTATGTTGTTTCCAAATGGTAGTTTTTTTAATATGATCAACAAAATGTCACCACTTATGTCAAGTTCAAAGAAATGAACAAGGTGTAAGTAATAACAAGAGGTTAATATGATCACCAAACAAATTATACATAAAGAGAGTTTGAATCCAATCAAGACCCATATCTCAAAAAGTGGGAGTTATGAAGATGAACAACATAACAATACCACTAAGATATGTTAATCAACCTTTACAAAAAGCAATGTATTAATATCAAAATAATATTGATACGATGCACACAAAGGTAACAACGACACCTTTCAAAATCAAGGTAATTTTTGAAAACAAACTAATGCTAGAGTATACAAAAGAATTGTTAAGGCGCGCGTAGCATAATGTTATAATATAGACACTTAGGCCAAGTTTGCAAGAAACAAGATGTAAGTATCAAAATTGTGACGATATGATATAGGCAATGTAATGATTCAAAGGACAGTACCTAGTGAAGAAACAAGTCTTACTATGATGACAATCTTGACGTGGGTATTAAGATCAAAATGGTTGCCAATGATATGAGAATGTTCCCACAAAATTTAGACGTTTAATAACCAGCCACAAAACATGGAAGAACGTAAATGGGCATAAAAGTGGCAACACAATCAATTGGTGATACACTTGTGGTCGGTCTTCTTTTGATAAAAAAGTGTCAAAATAAAGTGAAGGAAGTAGTACAAGTAAAGATGAAAATTGGTTGGCCTCACTTTGGCAGAGTTTCACCTCACCTTAGGGCAAGTGAAAAACTAAGCAAAAGTAACACTTCACAAGTTTTGTGATGAATAACATGTAGTTTGAACTTTAATGGACTCTCCTTTGTTTGATAAAAAAATTGACTCCAAGAAAGTTCTCCCTTTGTGATGGCTCTCAAAATTATGGTACAAATAAGTTAGCTCCAAGTCAAGATAGCTTCCTAGGTGGTTCTCTCAACTAGGTGTCACAAGTTTGTCTAATGTGAGCATGATTTACCAAGAAAGTCACACTAACTAGTCTTGGGTTATCTCGGCTTTACTTTACCCCCTTCAAACATAGTGAGCAATAAATGTGTTCATCGTGTGTTCTCATTAGGGTCATGATACGGATAACTTTGACTCTAACTCACAAAGGTGAAACTAATCAAGTAGGCATGCAAAGCACTTCCTGTTTCGTCCACAAGTTTCCCTCTTGCATGGGCTACTTTAGGGTTCCTAGAACCACCCATGTTGTTGTAGCTTAAGGATTATGCCAAAGGGGTTATGTCCTAGTTAAGCGGATGGGGCGTACCCTTATCCGAACCTGCAAATACAATGTTTTGATTATGGTGTGTTTTTTATCTGTTATTCTTAATGTGGTTTTTTGTACACCTTTTAATAACCTACATATAAATTTTATTAGTATTTTTATGTTTCAAACCTTCTTTCTTTGACAAGCGTATTTAGGTCCTGCATGAAAAGTTTAGTAGTTTTCGCACAATTCAAAACATCATAAAAATAGGATAAAACATTGTTTCGATTCTCAAGATCATCCTAAGACACAAGAGAAGAGCATACGTAACGAGAAATCCAACTATTTAGAAAATAATGGAAAAAATTAACTCAAATGCACAAATCATTCATTTTAGCCAATTGAAGTTCATTCCTTAAGAAAAAATTTAATGAGATGTTTTCAAAAGCATGGAAAAGGTTTAGAACCATTTTTTATTCCCAAGATCACCTAGAAGGTGCGAGGGAAGAGCATACACGATCCTAGCCTCATAAATGAAAAATGCAACATTCATTAACTTAACCAAATAAATTAACACAAAGCATGATCAAATATACCCTGCAAATCAATAGTTAGCCTTTAGAAAAACCCTGCAAGGTGTTAGAAAAGAATACCAAAGTTGCTTTTGATTCTCAAGATCGCCAAAAGGTGCAAGAAAAGAGTATACACAAACTTCGATCTAAGTAAAAATGGAAAAACAAAATTCATTAAAGCATTGAAATGTGTTATAAAAATATCCATAATCATAGCCATTTCTGATTCTCAAGGTCACTCGAAAGCACAAGAGAAGAGCATACATGGCGTTGATCAAAAGTGAATCTAACATGCAATGAAAATGACTAGTTTTATAATAAATGAAAACCCTACACTTTTTGTAAGTATAAATCCCAAATTTATGTTTTCATTGCATAGTTCACTTCAATACCTTTCCAAATCAAAAAAATAGAGTCGTTTTGAGTTTAGGAGAAAACGTTATGGCCTTCGGAAGATGGGTTATGCATATGCTCTTATGCTCACGGGTATGCACTTAACATGTACTAAAAATGTCAAAAAAACATCCCTTAATCTGCAAAAAGGTCAAATTTTTCCAACCAAGATTCAATTTTGACAACAACCCATCACATTAATATATGAATAGAATACTCAACACTATTAAACATTAACATTCATGATCAAAACTGTTAGAATTCTCGGGTAGAATTCTCACCACCGACAATTTGATGAGAAGAGGATTTATAATCCCTAATTGGTGCCATCTTTGTAGGAATGACTATGAAGATATCACCACTGCTCATACATTGTGATTATGCAAATAGAATTTGGAACTTTGTCCTTTCTAAATTCGAAGCTCTCAGGTGTTGCCAAAAGATCTTAATCAGCTATGGAATCAATAGAACCCACCCTTCGGGCATTGTGTTATCAAAAGGATCGGAAATTGGCTATCCCACATTTAATCTGGAGGATTTGGAAGGACAGAAATGATATCATTTTCAGAAATAAGAAACAAAATTATAAGCTCAGTATTGGCAAAATTTCTAAAGGTATCAAAGAGGATATTGCCAGATTCAAACCTCCCAAGAACAAGAGCTACCCTGAGAATGAAGAGTACATCTTATCCAATTGGCAGATTGGGAATTGGAGCAATCCTGGGAATAGGATAGACAGATCTTCGATCAAATGGCATCCTCCTGATCCTAATTGGTACAAGCTGAACTTTGATGGGGCCTCTAAGGGGAACCCTGGGACAGCAGCAGGAGGAGGAGCAATACGGGACCACAAAGGTAATTTGATTGCTGCATATGCTGGAAAAATGGGAACTCAAACCAATCATTTTGCCGAAGCTTTATCTGCTCTCTGGGGCTTGAGAGTTGCATGAGCTCAAAATATCCAGAACCTTATTGTTGAAGGGGACTCCCTAAATATCATTAAACTTCTAAATCAGTCCTCATCCCCTAGCTGGAGTATTAAGGATTTTATCACTGAATCCATAAGCATCAGTCATACCTTCAATAGCATCAGAATTATGCATACTTACAGGGAGGGCAAAAAATTGGCGGATGCACTGGCCAATTATGGCATTAATACAAATTTCACCGTCTGGGATATCAACAGTATCCCTAATCAGCTACACAACAGCATTCATGTGGACCTTCATAAGCAAGAAATCCCTAGAGATGCGTCCTAATCTTTGGAGGAGATTCAACTTCAATAACACTCTCACACGTGTTGCTTTATTGAAGATGATGAGGCAAATAATATCAAATATACAAGATAGTAAGAATTATTTGGGGAACTTCAAGTGGAGTTATCTAAATTTGAAAATCGCGCATGCGGGGTGTACTACAGCTGCTGTTATCCAGATTCATAGCTCCTCGGAAACCGATGAAAGATGTAATGTGATTGTTGACAGGGAAAGGGTTACTCTCACGCGCGACTTCCCGCAGGCTCAGTTCAGCCGTTACGCAGCCGTTCGTGAGAAGAACAACGGCTATAGTTCTCAGTTTTGTGCGGCCTTCAACAAGAAAAAGCGGACAGTTCGCTACGCACACAGAAATTTGAGAAATTGCTGTAACCATTATATCACTGAGAAGATGGGAGGGCCTCCCTGCCAAATTGAGCCATGCGCTGACCCCGACTGGAAGGAAAATACAGAGCTTTGGAACACTCTCAGCAAAGGAGGCTTCACCAACTTCGTTGATAAGATGCAGGGCCATGACCAAAGCATATCTGTTCGCTTTGCCAAGGAGTGGAAAGAGAGGACTGTCGACTATGGGGGTCAGAAGATTTTAATCAATGAGGATCTCATTGCAGAAGCGATCGGCCTTAGCTTGGAGGGGTACCGCTTCTTCATCAAAAGGGTTGACAAAGAGGCTGAAGAAAGAAGATTTGTAGAGGGAGCCGAGAAGCTCACTTTTAGCATCGCGGGCCTCGCTTGTCGGCTCCATTCCATCACCCTATGATGAGGTCACTCGTATGATGATTCGATTCATCTCCTGGAAGGCAAAGTTTGTCACTTTGTCCTCGCTAAACATCTAATCTTTTTAAACCTCTTCTCGTAGGAATAGATTGGTTTGCTTCCCCATTATCTGTTGAACTCCTCAACGCTCCATTTTGGAGTTTCGAAGCACACCCGGTGATTCCCTTGCATCAGGGTCTTATTTTGTTGATCCATAAATGCTGCCTTCTGAAGTACCATGGTCTTCCTTCCTCTCCTAGCCCGGCTCCCCCTTTGTTGGGCTCTGCTGCTGCTGCCAGCCCGCTTCTCCCGCTGCCCCGCCACGCCCCTCCACGATTCTTGCCGCCACCCCCATGCCGGCTCCACTAACTTCTCCTTCCATTCCCCCTGCTGCTGCTCCCGTCACCCACCTCGCCTCTACCTCTAAGAGACCAGTCACCAGGGCTTCCAGGAGGCTCAACCTTGAGATGGAGAGGGAGCCTTTTGACCTTGAGATTGCTCATGACCTGCTGAACATCAGTAGTGCCAGTCCCCGGGAGGTGCGGATGGATAGCTCTTCTAAGAGGTTGGAGGCCTTAGTTTGAGATGAATTTCTTTGAAGGACGAGGTCAAGAACCTTGCAAGCAGTAAAGGCAAGAAAAGCAGGGAGGAAGAGGGGAACATTGATAGCAGTCAGATTGAAGACATATACAAGAAGCTGACCTCCTTAGACCTCCGCTTAGGAAAGGCCAAGACTAGACATGATTACAGCATTGCTGCCTTTAGGGCGATTGAGGAGTTCATCCAGGGCCATGCCAAAAGTGTTTCCAACCTCAGCGGTGTCCCGGCTGCACTTTGGGGCAACGAAAAAGAAAGCAAAAGAACCATTGAGGAGCTTGATACGACTGATGCTGCCCATATGACTGCTTTGGGTATGTTTCATGCCTGGAAGAAAATCAAGATCAGTATAGATAAAGCCACCAAGAAGTAGCTCTGGGAGCTTCTGCTGTTTTTTTGTTGTTTTTCTGTTGTTTCTTTGCGGTTGGTTTGCTGTTTTTTTGCTGTTGTTGTGCTGTTTTGTCTCGGTTGAGTAGCTGTTTCTGAGCTACTTGGAGCTTCGTTGTAACACTTGGATTTTGATCCATTCTCTCTGTTTCTCACTCTTATTCCGGCTCTCAGGCCTTCTTTTGTATTCAAGGGTATAGTCCCTTTCAAAAAACTATTTGCCAATAATAAAAAAACATTCATGATCAAAAACTTAACTTTTTCAAGAAATTGACAAAACTAGCATGTAGAATGTTGAAAAAGTAAGCTCTAAAAATGAAAACATGGAGAAATCTTGAAATTTTCTCACCAATATTCAATTTTGACAAAGACTTCGCCTCCTATATACCTACAAGAAAGACTTAACACATGCAAACTCAACCAAACAAACTAAGAAAAACAAGTTAGATCAATATGTGAAAAGAGGGTTAGTAACCAAAATTGAAACTTAACTACAAAAAATTGAAATTAAGTGCAAAGGACAGTGGAGCAAATCCCACCGGTGTGCCAAATGTTCTCATGTTTTATTAACAAAGCTATAAATTGAAACTAATATCTACATAGCTTCAAAATCAAATGATAATTAAACAATGAACCATCAAGATAAGAGCTTAAAGGAAATGTTTCTTCAATGCATAAATGAAACTACATCTTAAGTTATTTCCTACTCTCTATGATTTCTAACTTAAACTAGGAACATATGAAGAACATAAGCAATCAAAGTGGATTTTTTCTTGATCTCAAGGATTGAGAATGGAATCTCGCCAAGAATGGCTACAATGTCATTTTGGATCTTCCCATATTACTCAATTTTGAGTGAAAGGATGCAAGATGGAGACGTTATTTCCAACAATGGAGAATGGCTCAAGATCAAAATGCTTATAGTTTTCACTATTCAAAGCATAGTGCAAGAAGAAAGGTAAGAAGGAGGGTTCTTTATATAGCTTACCTGAATAAGCAAGGATAACAAATTGATGAATGTGGGATAAAGGTAAAACAAAATTAGGAATGGATAAGGTTGCTTTATAAAAGGTAATCTTGATTTATAAGAGTTTAATTTATCATTAGTAAGTCATGGGAGTTGGGGAATGTTTTAATTAATCAAAGGTGATTAATTAATAGGTAGAGGTAAGCTTATAGAAGCTAATTAGAGGAAAATTGGTATGATTTACATAATGTAAGAGAGGAATTTGATCCAATGAATGGTGATTTATTGATTTAGATTAGCAGGCATAATTAATTAATAATTAATTAACCTAGGTAGAAATGGATATTAATTAACGAAAGGTCATTAATCAACATCCTTAATGATAAGAAGGCTAATTAATTAACGAAAGGTCGTTAACTAACAAATATGAAGAGGAATGTTAGCTAATTAGTGGAAAAGCACTAATTATTACGTCAATGATGGAAAGAGGATAGTTAGTGTGGTCTTATTAGCATTAAAGCTTGTGTAAGTGGATATTAGGTGTCTACAATATTAATGTTTTTTATTTTTTATTTTTCTTTTAAAATTATCTCCTTTCTCCCACTACCCTCTTGTAGATATTAGTTAATTATGACTGGGCTTAAACACTAAATGTTTCCATAAGGCCGAAGCGATTGTGGCTCTTATAAGTTTGTATATCCAACCTAGAGCTAACATCACCAAAAAGGATATATCTCTAGTCTAAACTAAGTATTTGTCCTTTATTAAACACGAATATACATAATACTTGACACACACACACACATATCAATTACATAAAATTCAGAAATATATGTTTGAATTGATTATATTCATATATCTCACTTATTATATTGATTCTTCTCATTAATTTTCATGATATTCTCTTCCCCCACATTTTACATCATTACATAACCTTTAAAAGGAAAATGTTATGTATTTTCATTCATAATGACTCTTGTTAACCATTGGCTGATACTTATTTTACATTCATAACTACTAATTAGTGGATATTTACGTATATACTATGGTGTAAATTGATTTTCTTTATGTAAAATATAATATATTCTTCATTATTATTATTTTGATATGTTTATGAATTTCATGGTATATAATAATTCTCATATAAATCCCACCAACATAATAAAGCAACTTCATAATATGAAGAACCCTTTTAACCCTTTGTGATAGGAAAAAAGGTTGACTAAATTTTCATTACATTTTTTGGTTACAAGAAGGGCCTTTGGTCATCAAGATCTAGATGATGAGGTAGAAGGAACAGGTAGATCACAAAAGTGGGATTGTGGAATGAAATTATGCTACAATAATATGTTACGGGCCCATCAAGGACCATTCAGGACATCTAAGTGAGAAAAGTGATAAGTTATTAAATCATTTCTTTCCCTAAGTTAGAGATATATACTTGGAAGTAGAGGTATAAAGATCAATTTGATATCTAATGATTTCTTAAATTGTGTTCTTTTTTAGAGAGTTCAAAAAAAGAGTGGTATTATTTTGTCAAGAGTGCACACCATAAAATTGGATGGTTATATTTATGGTGTGCCCATCTAGGATACATGGATTTTTGTTAAATTTATGGTTATACTTATATTACATGTTAATCTATGTGTCCATTCCTATACCTACACAATGTTTAAAAATGAAGGAAAATGGTAAAATAAGTAGGTAAGTAATACATCTAATGAAAACTAGATTGATAATTTAAGTAAATAAAAATATGTGTTAGAAGTAAGTTTATAAATATACATCTAATATAAATGAAAATGAATCCAATGAAGAAAAATATGCATTAAAATAAGTATATAAAATGAAATCTAATAAAATATAAGAAGAATCAAAGAAGATAAGAGGTATGTGAAGAAAAGTAGGTAAAATGGCACCTAGTAAAATCTAAGAGAAGATCAAAAAAGATAAAATGTGGTAAAGAAAGTAATAATATGATATGTAAAAAAGCAGGGATCTTGTAAACAAATAATATGGCTAAGATAATAATAATATGTAATGAAATATAAAAATATCTAAGAAAATAAGAGATGAGATCAAAAGTGATAGTAAGGAGCACTAAAATGAGTAATCCAAAATTAATGTTTACACTATATTTTCTCAAGAGATAAAACACTATCATTTAATGGAACAAAAAGGGTGAGTAGAGATGGTATGGATGCAGAGGGATTATTTTTTAGGAAGTCTCAAATGTATACAAATCAAAACTCACGAATATTTGGCTGGATTCAATGCTAAGGGAGGTAAAAATTCAGTAAGATAAAGAATGCAATGTTAAGAGAAGTGGGGATGTGGTTAGCTACCAAAAATATTAATCACGAGGAATATAACGAGTGATCACATAGAAATGAAGCAAGGTGCCATAATGGAAATATAATATTCTTAATGAAGAATGAGACACTTCAATTAATAGGACATGAATATTTTTTTTCATCTATGAGATGCAAGAAAAGTTATGATTTCTTGTTCACTTAAGGATCCACAAGCCTACTTTGAGGATTAATTACTAGAGTGAAAAGGAAGGAGCATAAAATGAAAGATATTTAACCTCCTATCCCATTCATAAAAACCTCGCCACACTCTAAAGAATCTCAAGCTTTGTGACACATCCAACTTTAGAATTTCATATTTTAACTATGGTAGGGACTTGACAAATGATATCATATTTTCTTGTTGTTTTGGTTTCATTGACATAACAATAATAATATATTTACAATCTTCTAGATCTATAAATTATAGTTCGGTTATGATCTTACATAACTATAACAATATGATTATGGCCTTTTATAATTGTACCAATAAAAATTTGGTCACCTTTTTGTGGGCCCTTAATAATCTATTTTGAGTACCTTGGGGATAGATTCTTCAAAAATCTTTGTGGCTCTCAAGGAATTAATTGCAAAGGTGTTTGTATGTAGAAGGAATTTATACTTGTGCTCTATTAGTGTGATTACATAAGTCTATATCAAATTTCCTAATCTAAAATTTATACTATGTAAAAGAAAACTTGATCTATGACATATCTCCAACCTATGGAATGTTAGGTATTTTAACACATTTCCATATTGGGAACACTTATTCTAACAAAAACCAAATCATTAATGTCTCAACCTTGTCATTCTTACAAATTGTATACTCCATTGCAATGAAAAGCCCAACAAAAAGTATATATATATAAACACACATACATACAATTACAAATGACTATAAGAGGGAATTAAAAATAACTAACACATGTCTCCTATAATTTCTAGGTGAATATGACCCACACGTGTAGTAATTATGATGAACCTATGTCCCAAAATAGGATAGAATATATCCGATAGGATGACTAGAAACATAAATATAGGATATTTTATAAAATTGGGCTAATCTAAAAATAAAAAAATTCACACAAGTAGCCATTTTCAAGAGGACCAAATGGTACTTTTAGCCAAATGAAAAATATTATACATTAAAATTATCTTTATAAATTTTTCTATTACAAGCATAGAATTGGCTTCCAGTTATCTTTTCAAATATTATCCTCTATTGGACGGGGATCACCAAGATGGTACAAATCAAGATAGTGGACAAAGTCCTCACTAAATATTCAATGGGTGTTAGACACCTCATTGATCTCACATTTCTAGAAACTACAGTAATATCTTCCAATTGATTATAAAAAACAAAATTATTACCACTACACTTAGAATGCAACCTTGTATCCCTCCATCCACTTCTAGAGGTTGATACAAACAAGCCTCATGGTATATATTTTTATTCTAATTCCTATTACAATTATCATAGATGTGTTGGCCATTCTACTAATAGATGCATCTATCTTCATCATGTCATCCAATACTATTATCGATTCAAATGCTATTGAATTTGACTTGCCTCTTGAGGAATCTATGCCTAATAATGAAAGATCTATGCTCAATATTTTCAATGGCCCACTTTTTAGTCACAATGGTGACAATTATAATTCAAAAGTTCACCATACTTATAAATATCAACCTCCTCCGTCATATGATCATCCACTATATTCACTTATTGGTATTATCACTCTTATGCCACCTCCTAAGCATATTATTACATTAAATGAATCTAATATATCACTCATGCTATTGTATCGATATACTTCATGTTTGATATTTGTTTTCGTAAGCCTTATGAATAGTGTCTTGAATGATAGTGGTGTTAGACACAACATGTGTACATTTAAAATACTTGATTCTCTTGGCTATACTAAGAAACACATTAAATTTACTTACTAAAACCTCTCTTAGGGATATTTTTACACCTATTATGGTTTTATTTGCTACTATGGATATTCCTTTTTGATCACCTCTTCCCTTGGCTCATGTGACATGGGTCTAGGTTTCCCTTGGCTTCATAATCTTAAGGTTATTATGTATATTTGTCACCAATGCATCAAATTTGCTTATAATAAGCAAGTTGGTATGGTCAAGGGTATCTCATACGAGACCCTATTTCCTAATCCTTTTACTAAAAAAGTGATGTTTTCCACACCTAATCCTATCAAACCTACGAATGTTACCACTAGCAGGTCTATCCCTTGTACATCTCCTCTTTGATATCCTATTACACATCATATGGATTCTAAGAATATTATGCATCCTTGAGTTCTTGATGTCCATCCTAATCCCACTACACAAGTAACGTATTTAAGGTCTAAGCCTCTTTTCTTCGATGGATATGCCCATCACCTATTGACACTATCATAGGGTAGCTCTTATTTTTCCCTTTCTTTTTATATAATTTTCTAAAATAGAAAAAACATTCAAACAACCAAATAAACAAAAAAACATGCATTTTTTTCAAAATTATGAAATAATGACCTACATATGACTTGATTTGTTATATTTTTACTTTACATATGTTGTTTTTCATACAATTTGATAGATAACATATTTTCTATATAATATTTACTCACGTATACTCACAAGGTATCTTGAGTTTGGAACATAACAAATATAGGATTATAGGTTATGAAAGGTGCTAGCTTAAGCCCATCCTAATGGTATTTATAATCTATGGGTACCTCCTACATTATTCATGTGTTTTTGTTCCAATACAATTACTTTTTTTCTTTCTCAATATGCTCATTTTTATATTATGTAAGATGATTATCTCAAACTAATATTGCTAACACGTGTCTTGTGTAGCGCTACCTTATTTTGATCTATGTGACTTTAGGATACTATTTTTTATGGTATTCACTTTTTTATTTCTTGTATGATTGATTATATTTTATGTGTCGTATGTCTTTTTATGTGTTTCTTTACAATGTTTTGGTTTACATTGTTTGCAACTCCTTGTCTTTGCTATGACTAACATATGTAACATTTCTTGTGTACTTGTATGATTGAGTTTTTACTTTCCTTTAACATTTGATTAAAATAATTCCCCAAATATTTTTAGGTTCTTTAAACTACTTTACAATTAAGTCAATTGAAGCCCATTATGATTAAATTGGTTTAATTCCACCTCAACCTTTGTGATAGGAAAAAGGGTTCATTGAATATTTGATATATATATTAGCTACAAGAGAGGCCTCCAAAGTGATTGTGATATAAAGGAAAAGGTAGAAGGAACTATTAGATTATGAAAGTGGGATTTTGAGTATAATGTTGTGCTAAAAAATATGGGATAGGACAATCAAGGTGTTATCCAAAATTCCCCCCGAGGTAATTTTGATAACTTATATGATTTATTTGGACTTGGATAAGAGTCAAAACTGATAAAATGGGAAAATTTGGCTTTTGGGAACTTCTTTTATTTTTACCTAACTCCTCAAGACCAAACTTGGCCCAACACTTAAAAAAATGAGAAAAAAATGCAAAAGGGGTGGAAAACATACCATTGCGGGTTTTCATGGTTTTAGAGGCACACAAGGTACTAGTTCCATCAAGGTTCAAGTTCCCAAATTGCTGAAAAGGCCACAATATAAAGGTTTGAGAAAAGATAAATGTTATGCGGGTTTTTGGGTAGTAGGTGGAACTAAGGTACAAGTTTTACGAGTTCAATTGTTCCCCATACTTCGATTTTATCCACAGGTCGAAGAGTTGGATGTTGTGCAGTGGGGAGTGTGTTTTGGGTACTTAGGTGTCGGGTGAAATGGGTTCCTCCAGTCAATGGTTCCCCATAATTTCAAATGAGCCAAAGAACAAAGGGAGGTTCTAGAGAGTTCAATGTGGAGATGATGGAGATTTGAGGAACATGAGGGACTAGTTCCTTGTGGGCACATGTTTCCGCGAAGGCTCTCGACCCGCAAGACAAAGGAGGTAAGGGGTTAAATTGGGGCAATATGATGCAATTAATGTGGATCCCAGAGGAACCCATGGCCTCGATTACATGTTTCCTCTCGTACCTCAATAACCCGATCCACCCGTAACGAAGGAAAAGGGGAAAATGAATAGTTAAATGTGGATGTGGAAAAGGATCGGGAACCCGTGTTCCTCACGGCACCACCTAGATCCGTATGGCCATATATTTTCACCAGATGCTCCAAATCCAATAAATTTTATATCACTGGAAATGTCTCACCATGAAATTCATCATGAAAACTTCAAATCTCGAGTTAGGTGAGAGTAGGTGAGATAAAATGAAGAAAACATGACCAAAATTAATGAACACGCTTCTAGGTAATCGAGAGGTTAAATATGGAGTATATCACCCATTTTATTCTTCCACAAGAAAAGGATAATGGAGGATGGGTTTCACAGGTGCCCATCATTTTTTTAGGAAATTAATGCATCTTGTTGGTGGGTGAAAACATGATTTGGAATTAATCTCTTTTACCCCTCTTTCTCTTCTCTATTTTTCTATATATTGTAAAAATGGGCTCATATGCAAGGTGTGGACATTTTGGTAATGCTTGTGCATCCTTTCCAAGTTTTTTACATGTCTATATGAGTTATAAGCCTCAGATTTGAGGCTCTGCATGGTGAAATTTTCCTCTCACCTTCACTGTAATGTATTGTGCATCCTTTAAAGCGATAAAATACTTGTTTTATTGTTATTTTCTGCTCTAGATGTGTTCTATTGCATTTTTTATTTCCTTTCATATAATTTTTAGGTATTTTGTGCATTTTCTATTCTCCTTGTAGGTTTAGATGTGTTTTGTTTCATGGATATGATGGTTTTAAGGTTGTGTTAGACTATGGTACTCATGTCTACCCTATGCTTCAACATTTTTCTCTAGTTTCTCCTAATTTAAGAGTGTCTCTCCACCCTTCTCTTGGTGCTATCACCTCTGTTAGTGTAGGATTTCCCCATTTTTTCATTCCTCTCTATCTCTAGTCCCTTAGATTGTTAGAATGGGAGTAAACTTTATTTTCTTCTTTAGTATATTAGCTTAGCATCGGATTAGGTAGAGGAACCAACCTTCTTTGGAGGTTGATCTCATTTATGCAAGTCCCACACACATGAGATCATCCCATGTTAGCTAAAAATTAGGGATTTATATCATGCAAATCCTATGGTGCTACTTTTTTGACATAACAATTTTGGCACACCGGTGGGACCATAGAAGTCAATACTTCCATTTTAGCCAAGTTTGGGTGTGTATCTTATTAAAATTTTAGCCTTTGGAGGCCTTATTTCGACACATTTGGTGACTCAAAGCATAAAATCTACTAGTTTCAATAGTTAAAGTGTCTCAAGTTCATGAAAAGGATTTAGACAAGGTCTAGAACAATAGAAGATTGTTTGAATACCTGCAACTATCACCTAGGAGGAGAAGAAGAGGAAGAGCAATTCAAAGGTCACCTTCACCTCCAAATAGAAATCTTTCCACACCACCTCCTGGTAGGCCTTTCTTGCAGTCTACTAGAGTTCTCAAACCTATCATTATGGTAGCATAACAAGCAAATCAAACATTTGTTAATTTTACTAGTAGCATTCCTCTTGCTCTTAATGCCCAGAATCCCATTCCAACATCTACACTTAAGAGTATCCCTTTCTTCACGGGGAGAATCAAACCACTCCAGTAGACCATATTCAATACATTTCCAATGTTTTTGCTTATCCATCAAATTATTGAACAAGATGTGGCTATTAGGTTATTAGCCTCTTCATTCAAGGGGGAGATTTGCAATGGTTTAGGAGTCTGGCAATAGGATCAATCACTAATTGGAATCAGCTAGGCATAACCCTTTGCAATCATTTTGGAGAAAAGGCAGATAACCTCTCCTTACTTGAAAATTTGACAACCATAAAGAGGGCTCCTAATGAGCCGGTGACAAACTTTAATTTCAGATTTCGAAGACATGGGGCATGATTCTAGTCCTAGTGAGACTAACTCCAAAAGGTACTTTTATTTATTTTTTAAGAGCATTAAAATTTGATATTGTTGTTATGGTTAAATCTATAGTGGTGTAAAATTTTCTGGTGCTTATGCCGTTGCTTTTAGGGTTAAAAATTGTCTAATTCAGATAGGAAATTTATTCCTAGACCCCCAATTCTAATTTACCAAGAGATTGAGAACCCAAATTCTCAACAAGAACCTACGTTAGCCCCTATCCTAACCCTAAGAAATCATATTTATAGTGAATAATCCACCTCCTCAATCACCTTAGTTGAATTGCAGGAAGTAATGAATCAATTACAAAATATTGGGAATGAATTGGTATCCATTAAGAGGCAACAAACCCAAAATTCTAGACCTTACCATCCTCCATACCAACTGAATAAGCCCTCTTACCAATAAAACATGCCTCATTCCCAAGCTACAAATCAATATTAGAACCAATTTTCTTCTCGCTAGGCCATTTTGACCATAGAATCCCAATGCATTTAGCTCATCCCCAAGCCTTGGTCCATATTCAAAACAAACTTGTGCAAGATTATGATTGGTGTTTCCCTTGTCATCTTTCACACAACTAATCAACATGCCCCAATGGAATCATAAACCAAGATTTGATGGTGTAAAGTGCATTTTTTCTCAAGAAACACCGTAGAAGAAAATCAGCACTAGATGGTTACTCAAGAGCCACCTCCTAGTGATACTTCACTTGTGAATTGGCAAGAAGAATACTTTTATGGAATAAATCGATTCTTCCACAAGGTGTAATTTCCAATACCATATCTAGAAAGAGAGATATGATAGAAGGATAATCGTAGATGTGACTCCTTCTCAACCTTCATCGACACTCTAGGGAGGGGCAATTCAATAACAGCCCAAGTGTGCAAATAAAAATCCATACGATGAATCGGTTAAGGACCACCACCCCGCACTGGTGGTGGTTCTCGAATGCAGAATGATCAAAACTCCATGATAACTTAATTTTTTTGGATTTTAAATGTTTTGTTATGTTTTTGATGAGATTGTTTCTTGAGATATGTCACTAACTTGCTCCTTTTTTTGGGTTTTTGTGGATACAAAAGAAGGAAGAGTATATCCGTTGGATTCGTGAGAGGGAATGTGACTGGCTCTCGATGATATTGGATCAGTTGACTTAGGATGAGACCAATACTCTTCAGAGAGCAGGCATATGGAGAATTTTACGGGTGCCCCATGTTACTCTTACTAGTCACATACTATGTGACATGTTCTCTTATTGGGATGCAGACTGGAATACCTTCTAGTTTTTAGGTGCTAGGGGTGAGTGGATGATCACCCTCACCGTTGTTTAGATAATTTGGGTTATTTTGATTTCGGTATACCAATTTCCCATGGGACCATAGATCTTATGCCCAATGTCTATAGTGGCTTGGTCAATAAAGTGCACCTTCCAATACTTCCTCGTAACTACAGAAAGGAAACTTCTAGACTTCCTCCCTAGTCTCTCAATTGAGCAAGTGAAGGAAAAGATCACAAAGTTCCATTTGGTATGTTGGGTACACTTGTAGAGGAATAGATAACTTGGCACCATCTCTGGATAAAATAGGAAGATTCATTTTACTCATGTATAATATGCATGAACTCCCTAATCCCTATACGCAACAACTTGTTTATGTCAAATGCTTTGATTAACTCAGAAAATTTTTATTTACATGAATGTATAGAATCTTCCGGAATATGGTAATACCAATCTAGTGTGATTCCTTCGAGAGTCTTTGGAAATATCTTAGCCACTACAACATCCCAAGGAAGTAATTCCCTAATAGCAATAGCGTAGGCCTTGATATGAGCGTTTGGGTCTCCTTCTCCCTTAAATTTTGGAAGATCCAACAATGGGCATGGAAGCATGACACCACATATGGTGAATTCAAGAGGCTCCTTTAAGTACTCAACGTATGTACCCATTGCGTAATTTTCCACCATTGAATATCCTTGATGAGGAGGTGGAAGAGGAGGAGTTGGATAAACTACATTATAAGTGTTGACGATGGGAACATATGGGGTCCCTTGATATGGTATGTAGGGAGTGGTAATAACATATGAGTCCATTTGGGGTTTTTTTTAATACATATACATGTAAGGTGGGATAGTACTAGGATATGGACTAGTGGGCATAAAACATGGGAATGTTGTATTTCCTATTTTTGTGGCATTCAAGAATGCACTTCCAGTCAACCCTTGCGTAGGATAGGCTTGAGAAGGATGAGGACCCATCCTTAGTGTTTCTAACCCTGTGAGAAGATCACCTATATTTAAATGAACTAGATAACCTTGTTGTACATGTTATTGAGTTGGTTTCTCATTGGAAGGGATGTATCCTTTTCTATAACATGGATACCCCGTGTTTTTCCCTACTACATGTGTTGGTTGTTAAGTCTAGGCACTTTCTAGTTCTCTAAAAATTCCTACTAAAGTATAAATAAGATCATTAGGAGAGGATTGAGTCCCTTGTTGGGGTGCCTATGGCGTAGGGTTTGATTGAGAAGGCTCATGATACCCTGTCATGAATTGTTTAGTGTTATAATTCTTGTCTTCCTCAAAAGTAAAAATCTTAGGATAGGCATTCAAAATATCAGAGGTTTTAGCCTTCATTCTATCTAAATACTCATCTATCTGACAAAGAGGATTAGTTATTCATGCAAATATATCATCTTCTATTGATTACATGGAAATGTGAGGTCTTGACAAGACTCTATGGTAAGAACCTATTCCGTTTGTGATAACAATGTGGTTTACATTGGGTTGACTGTATTACATGTTTAACGGTTGATCAACCTCCTCCATCCTTACATAACTAATGGGGTTTGAAGTGTAACTAGGGGAGGTTTGGATGTTTCTTGTGTAATTTTCACCCCACCTTGAAAGAGAAGGGGATTATTGTGGTTGCACGTTGGTGTAATATCTATTAGAGCCAAATGGCCCACCAAACTCTCTTCCAAACATATTTTAGAAAGTATAAAATACCTACCAAAATAGGGGAAGAAATGGAGAGGTGAGGTAATAGCAATGAAAGAAAAGGAAACAAGAAGGAATTAATCCTTCACGTCGGGTTCACCAATTTGTATGGATGAAAATTGACATGTAACCTTCAACCGCACTCGACCCCCCAAGGTCATGCTGGAGCAGCTAATGTTGAATGTGTGGATGGATAACTATAGGAGGATCGGTGACAAAGATCCGGTAATGTAATCTCTGGTGGTGAGTTGGCAAAGGGGAGATTTAGAGGCTATGAACAGGTAGCATAAATTCCCTATGCTCTGTTTTCCTAACTTAGATCTAAGTGTTGAACTAGTTTGAAGTGTCCAAATTAACTAAGATGAAACTATCGGTCTATGCTACTGCTAAAAGGAAACTAATCTAAACAAATCACAAAAACTGAAATATTACAATAACAAACAACAATTTACTTCTATTATAAATAATTAAAATATTTCTACACTAAAACTAAACAAGCGAGATAATGTGGTGTGGTTATTCACCTCGATGAGTGTATTGAAACTAAAATAACTTAAAACAAGAACTTTTCCAAATGATCTATGATATGTAGACAACCTCCTATATATATTCTCTCCTTCAGTCCACAAGGATAGAAGAAGAATATCCGTCACTGGGTGTTTCTATGAAAGATTCAAACCCTCTTGGAAATTGACTAATTACTTGTAAATGAAAGGAGATCGATTTATACTGTATTTGATATGATATAACAATGATAAATTTCAGAAATGAAGGAAATAAAAAAACTCCAACGTGGAATTCACAGGCAGCAGGTAAATCCAACTATGTGATGACTTGTCCCCTTAGTTTATCCTTTATTTCTCTATGTGTTTATATGATTCCAAGGAATTAGGAATGTGAAGGCAACAACAGGAGAAGGCACTTGACCAATGGTAGCTTGAAGGTAGTCTAGTTGCAATGCAAGTGGAAGAGGGATAACACAAGTGAACAGAGCTTAGCTAAGCAATTTCTAGCAGGATTGTGGCAGCAATACTATGTAATATACACAAAGTTCTCAGGCCATTTTCTTGAATACAAACATTGAATATATAGGAATTGGTGGATGTTCCTTCATGCACAATGTATCCTTGGAGTGCCAAGTCATTGGGTGAATAAGCGATTCAAACTAATTAAATTTATTTAAAAACAAAAGAGGGAAGGAATACCATGCAATCAAGACTATTTTTAGGTAATTTGGTTCACAAATGCACCCTAGAAGTTAAGTAAAATCACGAGTGTTAAAATCACGCTTGAAGATTTCTTGAAAAAGCATGTAGGACTGCCACCCTTTTTGTGTAGTTGTTTCAGAACCACCGCCCAGGCAGGGTAGTGGTCCTGACACTAAAGGCCAAAACATGCATAGAATGAAGCGAGAAGCTGGAAGAACGCATGAAAAAGCTAAGTAATTATGTCTAGGCTAGAAATGTATACTGCAAACGATCTTAGGAACTCGAACACATTTTGAAAGGACATGAATCATCACTGGGGACTTTTGTAACCGTTTTCTTACAATGTAGCACATGCAATTTTGGGTGCGACGGTTCCCATAAGATACATATTTTTCAACTCATATTTTATCTCATTTACAATAAAAAAATGCTTAGCACCCGCTAAGCTCATTTACTTATTGACAAAAACCTCTTCTCATTTTAAACACTATCATTACAGTTTTGGATCCCTAGCCTTGGTATGTAGTTCCAATGAGATACATGGTTTTCAACTCATACTTCACATCATTTCCTATCAAAGAAAATGTGTAGTCCTGCTAAGCTCCTTTACTTATTGACATAAACAACATATCGACCTAGGCTCAAAAGATTCTTATTTTGAAAGTAGACATAAACTAATAAATCATGGTTTAGCTTAGCAACCACTAGACTCCTACCTTTATCTCTTTAAACACTACCATTATATTTTTGGATCCCTAGCCTTGGTATTTAGTTCCAATGAGATACATGGTTTTCAACTCATACTTCACATCGTTTCTTCACAAATAAAATGTGTAGTTCTTGTTAAGCTCCTTTATTTAATGAAAGAAATGATATATTAGACCCTAGGCTCAAAAGTCTCGCATTTTGAAAGGAGACATAAAATAATAAATCACGGTTTAACTTAGCGTCCACTAGGATCCTACCTTTACCTCTTCTCATTTTAAAAACTATCTATAAATTTATGGATCCTTGTCCTTGGTACGTAGTTCCAATGAGATTCATGGTTTTCAACTCATACTTCACTTCATTTCCTATCAAAGAAAATGTGTAGCACCTGCTAATATCCTTTACTTACTGACATAAACGACATATTAGACCCTAGGCTCAAAATTTTATTATTTTGAAAGTAGACATAAAATAATAAATCACAGTTTAGCTTAGCGGCCACTAGGCTCCTACCTTTACCTCTTCTCATTTTAAACACTATCTGTAAAGTTGTGGATCCCGGTCTTGGTATGTAGTTCCAATGAGATACATGGTTTTCAACTCATACTTCACTTCATTTCCTATCAAAGAAAATGTGTAGCACTCGCTAAGATCCTTTACTTAATGAAATAAATGACATATCAGACCCTAAGCTCAAACTTTTATTATTTTGAAAGTAAACATAAAATAATAAATGACGATTTAGCTTAAGCTGCCTCAGCTCCTACCTTTACCTCTTCTCATTTTAAACATTATCTGTAAAGTTGTGGATCGCTAGGCTTAGTATGTAGTTTCCATAAGAAAATTCTTAACAAGGAAAATGTTTTCAAGACATATTTCACATCATTTCTTAACAAATAAAATGCTTAGTACCCGCTAAGGCCCTTATTAACAAAAACATCATATCAGACCCTATAGGCTCAAACATTTCTTATTTTGAAAATAGTCATACAGTAACACTAACTATAAGTCTTGGATCGCTAGCCTTATTATGTATCCGAAATATCTTGTTTAAACTTGCCATGTGGCACATTTTCATTGGATAATTAATTTACAAAAGCGCACACTATATCTAACAATGTAGAAATTGATTTTGATAAAGAATGGAACGTAAATGTTTGTATATTATTCTAATAATTTTCAAAACTATGTTTAGGATTTATTTCTTATTTTTTAATATATTTTTTTCTATGCTTGGTTCAATTATATGTTGTAAAATATATATTTTATTATGTTTATATTATTATAGGCTATAGAAAATGAAAAATGTTTAGTTTTTAATTTTTAAACCATAGAAAAATAAAAATAGGGAAATTCGAATTCCCGCCTTTTGGATATTTGAAATTTCAATATCCCACTCTTTTGCTTTTAGAGGGGGAAATTTTTAGATATTTGAAATTTCAATAGCCCACCCTTTTGCTTTTAGAGGGGGAAAGTGAAAATTTCAAATTTTTCGTATCCCACTCTTTTTCTATTTTTGAAATTTCTTTCGTGGAATGTGCTAAACAAATTATTAAATACCTTGGAGAAATATTGAGTAGGATTTCGGATTTTTAGTTCAATTAGAAAAACATGTCTACAAAATTAAAAATACGCGTGGATCGTAGATTGTAGGGCCGAGTGTTCAAATTCCAGTTTTTTGCATGCGATTATAATCTTGTTCATGAGATAAAGGCACACAAAAGAAGCATAGAAAGGATGCACAAAAAGGACGCACACGAAGGAGGATAGCAATAGAGGTTGTGAAAATAATCGCGATGATTGTTTCAATGAGATAAAAATGGAGGTTTCACAGACAACATAAAGCATGAAATAACCTCGATATAGTAAAGGTGTACCTCTTTTTTATTATGGGATCTATTAGTTTTTCGTAGTCAATTTGGTTCCTATGTTTTTCACGATATTCCAATCGCGATCCACACAATCCCTACTTTTTCCTACTAAATCGTGCTCCACAGTCAAGCCTTTCTTTCCAGTTGTTTTTGATCTCGTGCCAAACTGCCTTGTTCTTCATGAAAACTCACTTTTTGTGTGTTAACAAAATAAATTTTAATCTCTTTTTTTCTCTAGTATTTATCTTTGTTTAACGCTTTCCCATTTCCGCCATTCTATGTCTCTCTTTGGCTATTTTTCGTTTTGAATTTTTCATTCTCGTTCCTGTGATTTTTTTTAGGATAATGATAGCTTCTGGCACAATCACCTTATTTTTAATTTTATTTTGGTCAGAGAACCAAAAATAGTCTAATGTTGTTCATCAAGATGATGCAAAGAAACCTCGCTAATTAATGCATATTACATTTTTTACATGGTTTTTGCTTAGATATTTTAGGAAAATATATGAGGTTAAAAAATTAATTCAAAACTATAAAACTATATTAATAATTCAATTGTATGATAATTATTTCCAATTATATATGTGTTTCCATGTAGAATTAACCAAATGTAATGTCTTCATCATTTTTATGGTATGTACATTGGAAGTTAAACACATTATATATGCAATAATATTATTAAATATAATTTTAATCAATATGCATTTTATAATTAATATATTCTTCCTTTTGAGCCCACTAATCTATGCCAAAAATTAACATAGCTTTGAGGCTTCCACGATATAATTGGTTGTTTCAACAACCTATTTACGAAACCCCAATTCTATTTTGAATTACATACAGGATTCTACACGTATATTTATATATACATTATATAAATTCCTTATTTATTTGTTATCGTTTGTATCTTTTCAATATGATTTTTTTCTATGAATAAACTCTACCATAGGAAAAGTTGTCTACCCTAGCATCCGCTAGGCTATAATTCTAATTTGGAAAAAGCATTCGTATTCCTTGGCCCCTTGCGGATCAGTTGTTTTTATATAGGAAACACAACATTTTTGGTCCTAGTGATCACTTTTGTTCTTCGTCATTGTTATATTCGCAAAGATTAACAATTTAGATTTATAAAACAACTTCATTATGAACATGATATATTTACCTTTAAGAATAGATTAACGACCACTAGGATGCAACGAGTAGATGGCGTTATATGTAAAAACAGCTTTTTTATAGATTCTCAGACACAATTCCAAGTTTCCATATGATTTCATAACTGTAAAATAATTCTGCCAGAATCTTGTAAGAACTAGATAAAACTATACGTTTACTGTATAACATATTAAAGATACGATTTTACACGTATATTTATGTATCCATTATATAAATGCCATATTTATTTGTTATCTTTTATAGCTTTTCAATATGATTTCTAGCAAACATTAAGAATTTAGATGTATAACATTTATGAACATGATATATTTACCTTTAGGAATAGCTTAGCGGTCGCTAGGGTGGAACGAGTAGATCATGTTCTATTTAAAAACTTGTAGTATAACTTCTTGGTCGCTAGTCTAGGTTTATTTTCTTGTCCTAAATGTAAAAATATTATGCCTTTAAGTATAGCTTAGCGGCCACTAGGGTACAACGAGTCCAAGTCTATACATATACTATTACATAAATTCCAGATTTATTTTTTTATCATTTATATAAACTCCTTTTTGAATATGATCTAAATGAAAAATGTTTCCTACTCTAAAGAATCGCTATGCTATAATTCTTATTTGGATGAAGTCTTTGTTTACCTTTGCAGACTCAAGGATAGGTGGATTTTGTTATAGGAAACACACTTTTTTGGGTCAAGTGATTGATTTGTTATTTCTCTCGTGTTAAATACGCTTTGTTATTTTTAGGCAACACACTTTTTGGGTCAAGCGATCATTTTCTTTACAACTAAGAATAGCTTAGCAGCCACTAGATTCATCGAGTATATCGTATTGTATAACATTAAGAACTTATGGTGGGTTGGATTAAAAAAATTAAATTAAAATAGTTTCAGCTAAGCGGGCGCTAGGTACTTCCACAATATAATATTTTAAGCTTAGTGGGCGTTATAATCTATCTAGTTACCTAATTATATTTTGAGCTTAGCGTCCGCTAGCTTATGACACAACATAACATTTGGATCTTAGAAGTCTCTAGGTTTCATTAAATAAAGTAAGATATTATAAGCATAACGGTGGGTAGGTTATGCAACATAATAATACGATCTTAGTGAATATTGGTATTAAGAGCTTAGCGGCCGCTAGGTTATTCCACAACATATTATTTGGGTATTCAATTCGCTAGGTTATGTATCGCAAACATGATATGTTATTTTAAATTAAGATATTTTGAGCTTAGCGCCCACTAGGTTATGCTTATTGTATAATCGTTAGAACCTAGCGGTAGTAAGGATTTAGGTTATGCCACAATATAACCCAATTATATTTTGAGCTTAGCGTCCGCTAGCTTATGACACAACATAATATTTGGATCTTAGAAGTCTCTAGGTTTCAGTAAAATAAAGTAAGATATTATAAACATAGCGGTGGGTAGGTTATGCAATATAATAATATGATATTAGTGAATACTAGTATTAAGAGTTTAACGGCCGCTAGGTTATTCCACAACATATTATTTGGGTATTCAATTCACTAGGTTATGTATCACAAACATGATATTGAGCTTAGTTCCCACTAGGTTATGCTACCATATAATTGTCGAAACATAGCGGTAGTAAAGATTTAAAAAATAAATTGAGGTATTAAGACCTTAGCGGTTCATTAGGTTATGCCATAATATAACCTAATTATATTATGAGCTTAGCGTCCACTAGCTTATGGCACAACATAATATTTGGATCTTAGAAGTCTCTAGGTTTCAGTAAAATAAAGTAAGATATTATAAGCATAGCGGTGGGTAGGTTATGCAACATAATAATATGATCTTAGTGAATACTGGTATTAAGAGCTTAGCAATCACTAGGTTATTCCACAACATATTATTTTAAATTAATATATTTCGAGCTTAGCGCCGCTAGGTTATGCTACCACATAATCATTGGAACCTAGCGTTAGTTAGGATTTCAAAACTAAATTGAGGTATTAAGAGCTTAGCAGCCGCTAGGTTATGCCACAATATAGTATTTGGGTACTCAATTCTCTAGCTTATGTATCGTAAAGAAGATATATAAAGAAGATATATATATATATATAAAGATGATTTCATTCTATGGTTTTAAGATTTTAAACTAGGATATTTTGATGATAAGTCTTGAAAAAAGTACATGAGGAACCAATCCATGATAATTATTCCAGCAGTGGACTCCCATGATGATTATAAACAACTTATCTTACTAAATATATGCCAAAATATGGGGAAGAGTTGTAATCAGCTTCACTTCACCCACAAATACCTCCTATATTTATACACTTCACTATACAGATGACCATTTGGGCCTTAATAAAAAATTGTTCGGTCTCTCGCCTTCACCTCATCGATGATCTCAGCATCCACATCCCCTTTACTCTGATCATAGGAGGAGGAAAAATCGACACATCATTCCAACATTTTCACTTTAGCGCAAGTAGGGAGTTCTATACCTTGATTTTCCATAACTTCCTCCAAACCACGCGTAATCACTTGCATCCCCGCATCAAGGCATGGACATGATATTGAAGGCTGACTAGATGCTCTTCCAACTTCTCATTCTCCTTATGCAAGATAAATTTCCCCAAAGAGTTGGACAATATGTTTTCCATGCTCAACCCTTAAGCCATGTCAAAAATGTTCCTTCGCCCTTTGGACTAGTTCAGTCAAGTATTATCTTGCACATTCTCTCACAAATATCACCATCATCTTCTTCTTTAAATCTCTCAAGTAACCAATCGACCTTCTCGAGCCAATCCCGTATAGCTGCATTCCGAATTTTCCCGTCCATCTAAGAAGTAAATGATTCCCAGCGTCATTTCCTTTCATAGCTCTCTGCCTCTTCCTACTAGAACCACACTCCATGCTACCCAAGAAACCACCAACACCTATGTCACCATTGTAGAGAGATAGGAAGCACAAATACCAAAGATGAAAAGTGGAAAGGGGTAGTGAAATTTCCAGCCGGCTTGGAGATATAAATCCATAAACGCACAACATAGGAAAGGAGGTAAGTGTGACAATACAGAAGATCATCGATTAGATATCCTTATTTTTATTTGCATCATGTCAATGGATACAAGACAGACAAGTTACTAAGACTTTGTCACTACATCCAAGATCTCATTGAAAATGGAGAAATAGAAAATAAAACCCTAAAGAAAACTCAAACACCAAACGAAAATATGGGGATATACAAAGAACCGTTCCCTAAACATGGTAGGTCGATGAGAAAAGGTCAGATCAAGGAGAGTCATCCAAAAGTTACAAGGCTATGAACTAACTCTATACTAAGAGTGATAATAATTACTATGATTCACTCATTGGATGTATTCACTCTTCCAATGACCATGTGAATACCATTCAAATCAAGGGAAAGGATTGTGCTATAGTAATAAGGCACGCTCATCTCACAATCTCAAAACCCTCTCCATTAACCCTGCAAGATGGTGGTACAACCTCTTGGAAAAACTTGAGAATACATTTTCCAAGATTTCAATCTTGGATCTTCTTAAAATATTGAATGTACATAAGGACATCTTGTACAAAAATCTCCAGAGGTTAGGAGTGCCACTAGAAGTAGACCCTTCATGTCTTCAAGATGCAGTGGCAAACATTACACCAACTAAGTACATATCCTTTAATCATAGGGAGATCCCTATTGAGGATCCTGCACATAATCTCCCCCTATATATTGAGGTATTTGTTACCCGCCAAAAGATAAAATGGGTGCTTTTGGACAACGGATTAGGGTTGAATATATGCACTTTGAAACTAATTAAGCAATTGGGACATACAGAAGAAGATCTAGAGTCCCATATTATTACCATAACCACTTACGACAATGTAGAGTGGGAATCAACTAGAATAATCACATTGCCAATGGAGGTAGGACCAACTTGTCATCAGACGAAGTTTCATGTCTTGGACTTGGAACTTCCATATAATATGCTTCTTGGCTGACCATGGATTCATGTCATGTAGGCCATACCATCAACATTCCATCAGTGCATCAAATTGAAACACGAGGGACACCTTGTTACAATACAAGGAGATCCAAAACCCTTTGCTCACTTTGTAGAGCTTTCAATAACTTTGTTCATAAGGGTACCTATATGTGTCCCTCTACTGATATAGTTATTCCTCTTCAATCAGAATTCATAAAATCACAAGTAGATTCAGATTCCTTAAGTTCTTGCACCCATGAAGCTTCTACATTGACTTCTCCTTTTGATTCATGGGAGATGAAGGTTCTAGAATACGGTTATGGAGAATATAATGTGCAACAAGATCTCCTAGTTTTGGACCTATCATTGTCACCTAAAACTAGATACCAACCAAACTATCATTTCAAACGGCCTAGAAATGAGTGAACTATTGGGACATTCTTACCTAGGTTACTTATTGAGGAGAAATTTTGGACCCACCTATGACTTGGGTCCCGAAGGATACTCATCCAACTTGCTACCAAATCCTTGAGTATGAGAAGTCTATCCGAATGATGTATTCTATGGGATACAAGGGTCTAGGATGTGGAAAGAATGAGAAAGGACCAAGAGAACTAGTTCCTCTCCCACATTTCAAGATAGAAAGATACGGTATCGAATTCGACCCTATGGATCACACCCCAATGATCAAGATGCTACCTATTTTGAGTGCGAAGATAGCTCTGATTATTTAGAAAGCAATACATATTCCCACAGAGTAGCCAATATGAGGATCTTACCTCCACGAACATATTCATAGATATCTGTTATCATTACCTTTACCCCCACTAAACCTAAAATTGACCTTGTAAGTGTGATGCCTATTAAAACAACCCACTTGAGACCCAAGAAACAACCTAGGATCAGCTTAGGAAAATTACGGAATATTTTTTTTTATTAGAAGTGTCCACAACTAGGTTCAGTAAGACAACATTGACACTATCGGGTTCCGAATAAGTTTAATCTACTAAAACATACTTTTCTTTTATTATCCATTATCATTTCACAAGGTCTAAATTTTAGGGTTAGAAGTTTTGATTAGGTTCGGGGGTAAATTAACACCAAGACTCACTCTCAAACAGGATCAGAGTTTCAAATTGATTTTTCACACACTTAATGCATTCAAAATTACCCTAAATCATTCCCATTTGATAGGAAATTTTCTCACCTTTCCAACGATATAAATAAGTCCTCCTAACTCCTAGTAAAACTCTAGTTATAGACCGGTGGAGCTTAGGGGTCAAATTTCCCCAAGGGGACACGTGTCGAGCGGGGAAGAAGAGAAATTTTTCGGGTTGGCGGGTCTTGGGGTGGTGTTTGAAATTTTTCTTAAGTGGGAGAAAATTTCCATTTGTACCCACACCTCCCGTTGTGCCACTAGGGACATGTGTCGGGCTCGAGCTCACGCAGAAAGGTTAGAAAAATTCACCAAAGGGAGGGGGAGATGAGTAAGTTCAATGCATAGGTCTCGTGCCTCCGTGGAAGGGTCTCAAAAGGGCGGGGGGGAGTGTGGGGCTGTGGGGAAGAAACTCAAAAATTTTCCAAAACAAAAACTTTAAATGATAGAGTTGCGAGGGTTTCCCCACCAAATTGTCACCCCATGCTACCACATGGTAACCTTTGGTTGGCCGCGGGTGGGGAGGGGAAAAAGGTGAAACCTTCCCAAAATTTTAAAAGGCCCCAAAGACAAAAATAATGCTACACCTTTGCACACGCCCGTGAGGACATGTGGTAGCCTCTAATTAGCTACGGTCAGGCGAAGGAAATTTTAAAAATTTCCTCAAAAATTTTTCTAAGGATTTTTTGACAGGATTTTTTTTTGGGCCGAGGGCCCGCCAAGGAAAATTTTCCCAGAAAACTTCAGAGGGACATAAATTTGGCTAAGAAGCTTAGTTTTGAGCAAACAAGGACTTTTTGGAAATCTCTTGATGCCCTCTTTGGATAGGAATCATAAAGTTTACATTTTGATAAAGTTTAAAGGGTCAATTTTACAAAAATGATATGCAGACTTTAAAAAGGCAAATTGGTAATTTTTAACTTAGAAATTTAGATTCAATTTGATCTCCTCCTTCACTCAACATGACAAATGGTCATGGAAGGTTGTTCTAGGAAGGATTTAGAATGGTTTAGGAAGGTACAAACACTTGTTTGATTTCAATTTACATTTTTCCAACAATTAACAGTAAAAACAACTATGAAAAGGATTGGGCTCGATTTTACAATGTTTTAAATTAATTCTTAATCTGTTATTTGTCAATTTGATTTCATTGATGTCATAACATGCTAAATTATATCCTTTCCAAGTTGATTAATAAGTGCAGGTCTAAACTGTGCATTTTAATTAAATTTATTTGCTAGTTTTAAGTTTATGACAAAAATTCCATTTCTAGAAATTTGTTTATCAATTTCATCATTCAAGTGTGGCATTTCATTTCTAATATAATCTAATACATTTAAATGACTTAAATCAAAATACTCTAAACCCAAAATGCAACTCTAATTTTAATTTTATATATTTCCAAAGAGGCAATTTACTGTATTTTCCTCACGTACATTGTTTTCTTTCAAACAGAGATTTAATTAACTCTTTTTCCATACAATGAACATTGAATTCAAACCAAAAATGCAAATGAGAGAAGATATTTCAATTCTTTATTGACTCCAATTATAAAACTTTACATCTTTCAATGTTTGAATGCAATAACACATTTCTATTTCTTTCTTTCCAATAAATAGAACAAAGTATAAATATCCTTCACATTTCAAATGTACAACTTCCACAATCAGTTACATACATCTTTTCTTCACAATACAAATATTACAATTTCATCCACTTCAAGTGGGAAAGGATTACAAATGTATTTGTTTCACAAGGGGCTAGAAAAACTGTCTTCTTCTACTCTAGAACAACAACATGCAAGTTTTCTCCATTTTCAATTTGATCACAACAAAAGTGGGGGAAAGGCAACGCTCTCCATCCAACCAAGACATCCAATGAAAGGAGAAGCCATCCTTCATCATTGGCCCCCGAGCCCCAACCATAATACAATAAGAGGTGTGATTTAACCCATGGCAACAACTGGCTTCTACAACACACAACATTCTTTCAACATGCATAATTCAATATAAAACACAGTCCAAACAAAGACAATAGTTTACAAATCGTATTAAACATTCAACCAAATGCCAGCTTGATCATGCAAGACAAAGGAGAAATGAATATGGGGAAGCTACGTATGCCTCCCAATGGGAATTGGGCATCCACCGTAACAAACCACCAATAAATTTCACCGCACATATCCTTATGCCCCCCATAATCCCTCCTTATTCCCCTCACAGTTTCATTATGCCCCCGAAAAAGTAAGAAATGCAAGCTATTTCTTTTCCATGGTGGAACCTGCACCCAAACTCCTCCACAATAATTATGATGCCAATAGCATTCCCTCATGCCCCCCCACATGGATTTCCCATATCCTTCTCCTACACCATTCCTAAGGTAGTCTACCCAACTAGCCAAAAATAAATCAAACATGTATCATTCATTCATACACAAAAGAAATAACAATCACAAAAGAAGAGATAAGCTCCTACCTTTCCATGGTAGCTTTTGTTTCCAAAAGCAAGCTTTCAAATCCAAAACACAGTCCCAAAACAACAATACCAAGTATGAAATTTTCTCCAATTTCCTCCACAATCCACAAGAGCTTCAAACAACAAAAAATGCACCCTAAGGAAGTTTTGTAAAAAGTTTCAGCAACCCAAAACAAGCAAAGGGTTTGAATTATATAGAAGAGGGAAGAGAAGAGGATGATGTGGATCCATGTAGGATGCCACATCACACATCCTCAACTCCAAACACAAAAGACAAAATTTCATTCTCCCAAGCACAATAAAGAGGTGGGTGAAAATATGACAATTTACTTGCACACTCCAAAAGCCCACACCCCAAAGGACTAAAAATTAAATAAAATGTAAGAGAGTGTAATCAAAACAATGCAACATGATTAATAAAATGCATTATAAAAGTCTAAAATCACCTCTCCAACCATAAGTATGGTTGGTAAATTAAATTTAGAGGTATGGGACAAGTTTTACTTGTCCCACAAGCCTCCAAAAACAGCCCCTAAGGACAAATTCGAATTTCCAAGGAGGTGGAGTGTTTCATACTCCAAAATCTGACTTACACAACTCTTACATATTTATTACAAAGACAATAACTTTTATAATTACTTTCCCATATCCCAATTTAATTTATTTAAATTTTAACCATATTTTTCTCACACAAATATACCACAATAATTAAATAATAGAAAAGGAACACAACACTAATAAAATACATACAAACAATAAATAAAAATTTAACCACATTAATAAAATACATAATACCCATGGTCACATATAAAGGAAATCCCCTATGGGAATCCCTAACAACAACAAACACAACACAATAAAACAAGTTTCCATGGTGAACTTGTCTAATTCACCTAGAATTCCATTGTGGTTGGTCTCCAATCCCCTATATTTGTTGTGATATTAACCGCAAAACACAAATACCTCCTTCGGCCTTGTGGCCATATCGAATATCCAATATGATATAAATAAAATCACAAAATCATCTAAGTATGTGAATCACAACAACATCAAATTAATTTAACAAAATCACTCATAATTTATATCAGCAACATCAAAGTAACAACTATATCATCCTCATTTAATGTCCATTTCCTAGGTCTACTCACAATATCCAAAATCACATGTCCGAACAACATCCATAAAACATCCAATCAAATAGTATATCACCATCCACATATGGAGTGTCTCTAATAATCACCATGCATCATAACCAAATCAAGATCAACAATAACCCATGATCAAATGGCTAATATCATACTAAATAAGAATTATAATAATGTCCATAATGTAATCAACAATATCAAGATAAGCATCAAAAGGTGTCAAAGGGAAGTGGGCGCTACGGTTTATCCTTTCCTTGTCAAATGGGACCAACAACGTCACGTACCACTAGACCTCTTTGAAAATGATGAGGCCATTGCAAAATTCATGGGCATTCGAGATATAATCCCAATTAGAGACCATAAGAAGGGTTTCTACATTGACTTAGATACCTGCATGTACTTCGGAGAGGAAGCTGAGCTTCATGGTCAGCAAAACTTAAGAAAAAGTGAGGGAAAAATTCCAACAAAAAGCCTCAGAAAAAACAAAATTTCAAGTCACACGTTGAAAACTCTTTGAGGCACTAGCTAATAAACAAGTAACAAAATTAATGGACAAGAAAAGTGACCATGGCAAGGGTGAAAATCTTGTAGAGACACCCTTGGAAGAAGATCTCAACCTTCCTCCCGATCCTACGTGTATGGAGGATTTGTCAAAATTACTCGTAGAAGAAACCATTGATGTGAATATTGGAACAGAAGAAGACCCAAAGATAGTCAAGTGGGAGTTTTGATCTCAAAGCATGGGAGAAAAATACATTCATTATGCTTCTGCGTGAATTTGTAGATATATTCGCATGGTCATATAAGGATATGTCGGGCTCGGATCCAACTTTGGTCGTGCATAACCTAGATGTGCACACAAACGCCAAGCTCATCAAACATAAAATCAGAAAAATGCATCCATGGGTGGCTCTTCTAGTTAAAGAAGAGTTAGAAAGGTTGCTAGTAGAAAGATTCATTACAACTATTGACTACTCAGAATGGATATCAAATATAGTCCCGTGTAAAAGAAACTTGTTGGGATCAGAATATGTACATATTTTAGAGACATCAATACGGCGTGTCTAAAAGATGATTTCCCATTGCCAAACATTGATATGATTATTGATTCAACTGCAGGTTATGAAAGGCTATCTCTTATGGATAGCTTTTCAGGCGATAATCAAATCAAAATAGCAAATGAATTCAGCACAAGACAACCTTCACAACCCCTTGGGGGACTTTTTGTTATCAATTAATTCCCTTTGGCTTTAAACAAATGTGGAAACTGAACTTGTAATAAGGTAGCATCCTCCCATGTAGCTACAGCCTCATCATATCTATCCCATTGCACCTGAACTTGATCAACCTCTATGCCTCGAAGGCCCGGATCCTACAATCTAGGATGCGAATAGGCTCTACCATCACCCGCCCGATCATGCACCTACAATGATGTCCAATCTAACACATGAGAAGGATCTCGTAATATATCTCCCGAGAATCGAAACATGAAAAACATCATGTACGCAAGACAAGTCGGGTGGCAATGTTAGATGGTAGGCCAAAGGGCCAATACACTCCAAGATCTCAAAAGGACCAACAAATCTAGGATAGGGCTCTTATGTGGCCTCGACACGAAGGAACACCTTCATGCCCACATCAAAACTACGGCTGATCTTATGTTGATCAACATACTTCTTTCCGTCTCGTCATGTGCCTCCTATAATCTCTCGCCGATCAACACTACCGCCACTCCATGTCCCATAGAAGAGCTTGTCTAAGAGAAACCCCGTCCTCTAACTCCGTCCCAGGATAAGAGGTGTCCCTGCACTCTCTACCATACAAATCCCGAAAAGGATCCATGCCTATAGAACTTTGGAAACTATTATTGTAGGTAAACTCCACTAAGTATAGGTACTCCTCCCATTTAGACCTGTTGATCCATCAAATACATCCCGAGCATGTCCTCTAAAATATGGTTCACCCTCTCGCCGTCCATATGTCTCGTGGTGATATGTTGTGCTGAAGTTGATTCTCGTCCCGAGGACATACTGCATGGTAGTCCAGAAGTGTGAGGTGTACAAAGGATCGCGATCCACAAATGATCTTCCACGGAATCCCATGTAACCTGACAATCTCATCTAAATATACTCTGTCCACTGCTCTAGTTGTATAAGTGGTCTTCACCGGAGAAAAGTGAGCCACTTTTGTCAATTTATCAACCGTGACCATAATGGCGTCATGGTGATATCTCGACATCGGTAGCCCAACAATGAAATCCATGGAAATGGTGTCCCACTTCCATTCCAGTATAGCATGTGGATAAAGAAGGCCTGCTGGATGTTGATGCTCAACCTTAACTCTCTAGAACTCTAAACATCATGACATGAATTGAGCCACGTCTCAACAAAGTCCTCTCCAATGATACAACTGTCGCAAGGTGGCGTGCATATTCTTCACCCAAGGATGGGCTAAATAGGGTGCATGATGAGCCTCTACCAAGATGTCATGCCTCAAGCCTCCATCTCTGGGAACATATATCCGGCCTCTGTGCCTAAGAAGGCCATATGCCTCTAAGGAAAAACCATCAAACTTACCCTCAAGGGGTCTCGTGACTCAATCTCCGCTCGAACTACAATATAGAAGCTGCCAAAAGGAAGTTGTTGAAGAATCCCGCTCCGTAAATCTCAGACTCACCGAGGTGGCCATAGCCACATATCTCTGTCTGCTGAGAGCCTCTGCTACCACATTCTCCTTCCCTTTTACATGCTCTATCTCCATATCATACTCAAAGAATCTCCATCCAATTCCGCCTGACGAGCATTGAGATTGGGTTGCGTGAAGAGGTGACGAAGACTCAAGTGATCTGTCCTGAGTGTGAATCTCTTTCCAAGAAGAAAATGCCTCCATCGAACCAAAGCATGCACAAATACCGCAAGCTCAAGATCATGAGTCAGATAATTAAGCTCGTGATATTTGATTTTGCGAGACTTAAAGGCCACTACTCTACCATCCTACATCAACACACCTCTAAGGCCTGCCAACGAAGCTTCTGTTCAAACAAAGAACTCACCATGTGGATCCGGCACTACAAGAATAGGTTTTGTAGTGAGGTACTCCTTCATTGTCCTAATGGCCTAGTCACATTTGTCTAACTAGACAAACTTCTTCCCTTTCCTCTGAAGGGAAGTGATAGGGTGCGTAATCCGAGAGAAATCCTGAACAAATCTCCCGTAGTAACTTGCTAATCCCATGAAGCTGCACACCTTGGTCACTATAGTGGGTGCTAGCCAATCCATAATGGATCTAATCTTGGAAGGATCGACGGCGATACCTTCCCCAGAAATGATATGACCCAAATACTATACCTTGTCTAAAAGAAAGCACACTTCTCCAAGTTCCCATAAAGCTGTTGCTCACGAAGACACTGAAGAACCTGGAAAAGGTGCCCCTTGTACTCCTCATGCATACGTGAGTATATCAAAATGTCATCTAGGAAGATGAGCAAAAAGTGATCTAAGAAGGTCCTAAATACCCCATTCATCAAACTTATGAACATTGTGGGGGCATTAGTCAAACCAAAAGGCACCACTGTGAACTCATAGTGCCCATATCTCATACGGAAGGCAGTCTTATGAATGTCCAACTCCAAAATCCTCGATTGATGGTAGTCTAATTCAAGATCAATCTTAGAGAAAATTGTGGCTCCCTTCATCTGATCAAACAAGTCATCGATACGAGGAAGAGGATAATGATTCTTGATCGTCACCTTATTCAGCTAGTGGTAATCAATACAAAACCACAAGGATCCATCCTTCTTCTTCACAAAGATCACTGGTGTGCCCCAAGGGGATACACTAGGATGGATAAGGCCTTTCTCCAAAAGGTCCTCAAGCTGTAACTTGAGCTCACAGAGCTCTGGGGTGGTCATCTGATAAGGTGCTCGTGAGATAGGATTTGCTCCAGAACTAGATTTATATAAAAATCAATATCACGTGGGGGTGGTAATCCCAAAGTAGCTCCCCTAGAAATACATCAAAAAATCTCTCAAAATGGGATGATCATCTAGCAATGGTCCACTAGACCCATCCTCTCGATCTTTCACTAACTCGTAACAACATACATTTGACAACCTCGTCACACACACCGCTTAAGCCGCATGGCGAAATAGTGGGAATAGAAACGGGTCTCCGGACCCCTAAAATCACCGACTCAACTCCCAAATAATCTACACAAGATATAGTCTTGTGATAACAATCCATCTTGGCCTTATGTGCAAATAACCAATCCATAACTAAAATGACTCCATACGAGCCCAAAGGAAGGATACATAGATCTCGAGGTCGTGGTGAAAGGTCCCAAATCCACTACGCACTCCTTAATTAAGGAGTTTACAGAGATATTAGCTCCAGAAGCCATCTCAACATCCCAACTATGATCCCGCCTAATCGCCACTCACTGCGCATCGCACTACTAAACATGGTGCAATGAAAGAATCGGAGAAGAACTAGAATCAAACAATACAGAGGTAGGAATACCACCAATGCTACATGTGATCTTAATGACTATGTTTTGATGCTCTACCTAGCGGTTCTCAACCGCTGCATAAATCATGTGGCTATGTCCCATGTTGCCAACAATCGGCACGAAATATGTTTCTTACCCTTATTATTAGGGTTATGTGGGAAATCTCTCCAAAAGTTTCCAAAGAATGCCACAACCAAAACATCCTCCCGATCCTCCCAATAAGTAGCACCTCTAGAAGGTGCCTTAGAAGTCTTTGGCATGGATCCCGACGATCCAGTTGTAGTCTGGCCGAGGTCTCGCCGCGAGCTCCCACTGACTAAGCTCTAGGTCCACCCTGTGTCTTGATGGGACCCCTACGAGGAGGCCCCATACTCGACCTCTCTCGTGCATCGGCTCTCATGGAGGTCTATGAGGTGGGTGGGGTTTTGTTGCTACTGCGGCCCGAAGGATGACTATGCTAAACCCTCGGTCACCACGAGGGAGAGGTGCGACCCCCTCGATCTACCATCCTGCATCTGTTGTATGCAGCTATGGACTCGGTCTCTAGCTTGCTAGGTCTTTCCCCGAGTCTCCTCTGCTATATAGGCCTTCTCGATGGCCTCAGTTAATGTATGTGGACAATGGATCCACACTGCACCTCCAATGTCTAGATTTAGGCCCTAGATGAACCTGTGAATCCGCACCTGCTCATCCTACATATACTCAACATACTGGAGTAGATCCAGAAATCTACTCTCATACTATGCTACTCAAAGAGATGTCTATCAAAGGTCATGGAACTCGTCGATCCTCTGCTATATGAACCTCCATGACAAATACCTACTCCTGAATATCTCCTCAAAAAGCTCCCATGTCACTGTCTCAAAATCAACATGGAGCTTCTTCTCCTCTGTCCTCCACCACACTCTTGCTCCATCCCTCAGTAGATGGATCGTAACACGAGCTTTCGTGTTGCTAGAACAAGGACAAATCTTGAAGCAAACATTTAAGCTCACTAGCCAGGCCTCTACCTAAAATCCACCTGTGTCACCTAAGTAATGTGATGGCCGAAGCTTCAGGATCTCCCTGATGTGATCTCTGCACTGTGGTCTGATAGCCTCAGGTCTCTCTACATGCTCATCCCTAAGCCTAGGGCTCCGAGACCTCTCTCTATGCTCTGGAACTATGTCACCCTGTCCCCTAGGTGGTGACTCTACTCTTGCTGACTCCACATGGGAGTTCTCTCCTCTATGCTCCTCACTGGGTTGAGGAGATACTTGGCCCTCAATGGAAGGGGCTTTGTCATGGCTAGTTGCATGTCCTCCTCCTAATCCTTCGTGTAGAGTGGCATTGACATCCTAAAGAGTCTGCAAAATATGAGGTAGGATAGCTGTTACACCCGATATGGTTGTGGTGGTGGTCATAAGTCCGAGTCTCTCGTGAAATTTTCTCTCACTGTCTACACCTCCTACACAAACCAAAGCGAGAGTTAGTTTATTTTTCTAAGTTTTACACAACTTCCATGTTTACTAAAATATACAAATTCTAGCTAAGTTGTTTTCTAGATTTAAAAGTGTGTTAGGTTTAAGTTTCATGTCTCAAGTTTTCTAGTGTGCCCAATGGTCCAAGCTTTTGAACCACTGCTCTGATACCAAAGTGTGATTCCCGTTAAAACAACCCACTTGAGACCCAAGAAACAACCTAGGATTAGTTAGGAAAATTATGGAATAATTTTTTTTATTAGAAGTGTCCACAATCAGGTTGTAAGACAACAGTTGACACTAACAAGTTCCGGAACAAGTTTAATCTACTAAAACATACTTTTCTTTTATTAGCCATTATCGAGTTCACAAGGTCTAAATTTTAGGGTTAGAAGTTTTAGTTAGGTTCAGGGGTAAATTAACACCAAGATTCACTCTCAAACAGGATCGAGTTTCAACTTGATTTTCACACACTTAATGCATTCAAAATTCTCCTAAATCATTCCCATTAGATAGGAAATTTTCTCACCTTTCCAATGATATAAATAATTCCTCCTAACTTCTAGTAAAACTCTAGTTATAGACCGACGGAGCTTAGGGGTCAAATTTTCCCAAAGCAGACACGTGTCAAGTGGGGAAGAAGAGCAATTTTGGGTTGGTGGGTCGCGGGCGGTGTTTGAAATTTTTGTTACATGGGACATGTGTTGGCCCTTGGGCTCCGAGCTCACACAGAAAGGTGGCAAATTTTTCCAAAGGGAGGGGGAGAAGGGTAAGTTCGACATGTAGGTCTGCGCGTTTGTGGAAGGGTCTCAAAAGGGCAGGGGCGGGAGTGTGGGGCCGTGGGGAAGGAATTCAAAAAATTTCCAAAACAAAAATTTTAAATGATAGAGTGCATGAGAGTTTCCCACTCCATTGTCACCCCATGCCGCGCGATGGCAGACAGTTGGCCACGGGCGGCGGGGAAAAAGGTGAAACCTTCCCAAAAATTTAAAAGGCCCCAAAGAAAAAAATAATGCTGCACCTCCTCCACTTCCCTGTGAGGACATGTGGAAGCCTCTCGATTGGTTGCAGGCTAGCGGAGGAAATTTTAAAAAATTCCTCAAAAAATTTTCTAAGGATTTTTCGACGGGAATTTTTTTAGCCGCGGCCCGCTGCCAGTGGATAATTTTCCCAAATTTTCCCACCAAGGCAGGAAAACTTTAGAGGACCATAACTTTGGCTAAGAAGCTCGATTTTGGGTAGACAAGGACTTTATGGAAAGCTCTCAATGCCCTCTTTTCACAAGAATCATAATGTTTACATTTTGATATAGTTTAAAGGGTCAATTTTTAAAAAATGATCTACAAACATTAAAAAGGCAAATTGGTAATTTTTAACTTAGAAATTTAGATTCAATTTGATCTCCTCCTTCACTCAACATGACAAACGGTCATGGAGGTTTGTTCTAGGAAGGATTTAGAATGGTTTAGGAAGGTAAATTCCCTTGTTTGATTTCAATTTACATTTTTCCAATAATTAATAGAAAATGACTGTGAAAAGGATTGGGCTCGATTTTGCAATGTTTTAAATTAATTCTTAAGTGTTATTTGTCATTTTGATTTCATTGATGTCATAGCATGCTAAATTATATCCTTTCCAAGTTGATTAATAAGTGCAGGTCCAAACTGTGTATTTTAATTAAATTTATTTGTCAGTTTTAAGTTTATAACAGAAATTCTATTTCTAGAAATTTGTTTATCAAATTCATCATTCAAGTGTGGCATTTCATTTCTAATCTAATCTAATACATTTAAATGACTTAAATCAAACTATTCTAAACCCAAAATGCAACTCTGATTTCAATTTTATATATTTCCAAAGAGGCAATTTACTGTATTTTCCTCACATACGTTTCTTTCTTTCAAACAAAGATTTAATTAACTCTTTTTCCATACAATGAAACATTGAATTCAAACCAACAATGCAAATGAGAGAAGATCTTTCAATTCTTTATTGACTCCAATTATAAAATTTTACATCTTTCCATGTTTGAATGCAATAACACATTTCTATTTCTTTCTTTCCAATAAACAAAACAGAGTATAAATATCCTTCACATTTCAAATATACAACTTCCACAATCAGTTACATACATCTTCTTCACATTACAAATGTTAAAATTTCATCACTTCAAGTGGGAAAGGATTACAAATGTATTGGTTTCACAAGGGTGGCAAAATTGTCTCCTTCTACTCCAGAACAGCAACATGCAAGTTTTCTCCATTTTCAATTTGATCACAACAAAAGTGGGGGAAAGGCAATGCTCTCCACCCAACCAAGACATCCAATGAAAGGAGAAGCCATCCTTCATCATTGGCCCCGAGCCCCAACCATAATACAATAAGAGGTGTGATTCAACCCATGGCAACAATTGGCTTCCACAACACACAACATTCTTTCAACATGCATAATTCAATATAAAACACAGTCCAAACAAAGACAGCAGTTTACAACTACATTTGCAAACATTCAACCAAATGTCAGGCTTGATCATGCAAGCCAAAGGAGAAATGAATATGGGGGAAGCTACTTATGCCTCCCAATGGGAATTGAGCATCCACCGAACAAACCACCAATAAATTTCACCTCACATATCCTAATGCCCCCACAATCCCTCCTTATGCCCCCAAAATTTTCCTTATGCCCCCACAAAGTAAGAAATGTAAGATATTTCTTTTTCATGGTGGATCCCAAACCCAAACTCCCTCTAAAAGAATTATGATGCCAATAGCATTCCCTTATTATTCCCCCACATGGGTTCCCATAGCCTTCTCCTACACCATTCCTAAGGCAGTCTACCCAACCAGCCCAAAAATAAATCAAATATGCACCATTCATTCATACACAAAAGAAGAGCTAAGCTCCTACCTTTCCATGGTAGCTTTTGTTTCCAAAATCAAGCTTTCAAAGCCAAAACACAGATCCCAAAATAGCAATACCAAGTATGAATTTTTCTCTAATTTCCTCCACAATACACAAGAGCTCCAAACAACAAAAATGTGTCCCAAGGAAGTTTTGCAAAAGTTTCAACAACCCAAAACAAGAAAAGGGTTTGAATTATATTCAAGAGGGAAGAGAAGAGGATGATGTGGATCCATGTAGGATGCCACATCACACATCCTCAACTCCAAACACAAAAGACAAAATTTCATTCTCCCAAGAACAATAAAGAGGTGGGTGAAAATATGACAATTTACTTGCACACTCCAAAAGACCACACCCCAAAGGACTACAAATTAAATAAAATGTAAGAGAGTGCAATACCAAAAATGCAACATGATTAATAAAATGTATTATAAAAGTCTAAAATCACCTCTCCAACCATAAGTATGGTTGGTAAATTAAATTTAGAAGTATGGGACAAGTTTTACTTGTTCTACAAGCCTCCCAAAACAGCCCCAAGGACAAATTGAATTTCCAAGGAGGTGGAGTGTTTCATACTCCAAAATCTAACTTACACAACTCTTACATATTTATTACAAAGACAACAACTTCTATAATTACTTTCCCATATCCCAATTTAATTTATTTAAATTTTAACCATATGTTTTCTCACATAAATCTACCACAATAATTAAATAGTAGAAAAGGAACACAACACTAATAAAATACATACAAACAATAAATAAAAATTTAACCACATTAGTAAAATACACAATACCCATGGTCACATATAAAGGAAATCCCCCATGGGAATCCCTAACAACAACAAACACAAAACAATAAAATAAGTTTTCATGGTGACCTTGTCGAATTCCCCTAGAATTCCATTGTGGTTGGTCTCCAATCCCCGATATTTGTTGTGATATTAACATGCAAAACACAAATACCTCCTTCGGCCTCGTGGCCATATCAAAACATCTAATATGATATAAATAAAATAAAAAATCATCTAAATATGTGAATCACAATAACATCAAAGCAATTTAAAAAATCACTCACAATTTATATCAACAACATCAAAATAACAACTATATCATCTTGATATAATGTCCATTTCCTAGGTCTACTCACAATATCCAAAATCACATGTCCGAACAACATCCATAAAACATCCATGTCAAATAGTATATCATCATCCACATATGGAGTGTCTCTAATAATCACCATGCATCATAACCAAATCAAGATCAACAATAACCCATGATCAAATGTCTAACATCATATTAAATCAGAATTATAATAATGTCCATAATGTAATCAATAGTATCAAGATAAGCATCAAAAGGTGTCAAAGGGAAGTGGGCACTACAGTTTACCCTTTCCTTGTTGAATAGGACCATTAACGTCGCGTACCCTTTGGACCTCTTTGAATATGATGAGGCCATTCCGAATTCATGGGCATTCGAGATATAATCCCAATTGGAGACAATAAGAAGGGTTTCTATATTGGCTTAGATACTGCGTGTACTTCGAGAGGAAGCTAAGCTTCATGGTCAACAAAACTTAAGAAAAAGTGAGGGAAAAATTCCAACAAAAAGCCTCTTAAAAACAAAAGTTCAAGTCACACGGTGAAAACTCTTTGAGGCATTGGCTAACATATAAGTAACAAAATCAATGGACAAGAAAAGTGACCGTGCAAGGGTGAAAATCTTGTAAAGACACCCTTGGAAGAAGATCGCAACCTTCCTCCCGATCCTATGCATGTGGAGGATTTATCAAATTTACTCATAAAAGAAACCATTGATGTGAATATTGGAACAGAAGAAGACCCTAAAGATAATCAAGTGGGAGCTTCGATCTCAAAGATGGGAGAAAAATACATTCATTATGCTTCGCGTGAATTTGTAGATATATTCGCATGGTCATATAAGAATATGTTGGGCTTAGATCCAACTTTGGTCATACATAACCTAGATGTGCACGCAAATGCCAAGCCCATCAAACATAAACTCAGAAAAATGCATCCATTGGTGGCTCTTCTAGTTAAAGAAGAAGAGTTAGAAAGTTTGCTAGCGGAAAGATTCATTACAACTATTGACTACTCGTAATGGATATCAAATATAGTCCCGTGTAAAAGAAACCTGTTGGGATCAAAATTTGTACTGATTTTAGAGACATCAATAAGGCATGTCTAAAAGATGATTTCCCATTGCCAAACATTGATATGATTGTTGATTCAACTACAGGATATGAAAGGCTATCTCTTATGGATAGCTTTTCAGGCTACAATCAGATCAAAATAGCAGATGAAGATCAACACAAGACAACCTTCACGACCCTTCGGGGACTTTTCATTATCAATTAATTCCCTTTGGCCTTAAAAATGTAAGTGCAACCTATCAAAGGGCAATGACGGTGATCTTCCATGACATGATTCATGATATCATGGAGGACTATATGGACGATATATTAGGGAAATCTAAGACAAGAGTAGATCACCCCGATCTTTTACGACGTACCTTTGAACACCTATGGGATTACAAGGTCAGATTAAATCCAAATAAGTGTGTGTTTGGTGTATTATCAAGAAATTTACTTAGCTTCATTATATCATGAAGGGGGATTGAGGTAGACCCAACTAAATTTACCGCCATTACTGAAGTACCTCCTCCCAAAAACATCAAACAACTGTGCAACTTAGAAGGAAAGATACAATCCATCTATCGTTTCATTTTGTAGCTCGCCGACAAATGCCATTCATTCACCCATCTACTTAAAAAATATGTTTCCTTTATTTGGGGACTAGAACAATAACAGGCCTTCTCTTTGTTTAAGCAATACTTGTCCAATCTGCATGTCCTCATGCCTCTAACTCCTGGCAAGCCACTTTTGCTGTTGTATATTTATGCTACTCAATTTTCTATTAGCACGTTTCTCACCCAATATGACCTAAGTCACAAAGATAAAGTCATGTACTATCTCAGTCGTACCTTAATTTCTTATGAGCTCAACTATCCTCAGATTGAAAAATATTGTCTGGCTATCATTTTTACCTTCCAAAATTTTTTCATTACCTATTGAATACTAAAACCAAGCTTATATCCAAAGTTGACCCACTCAAATACTTGTTGTCAAAACCTACCCTTACAGAGAATGGCTAATTGGATCATTCTGCTAAGTGAATTTGACATTGAGTATGTACACCAAAATTTAGTTAAAGGACAAGTGCTCACCGATCAGTTAGCAGAAGCACCATTACAGAATGAACTCGTGAGTCTAGATCTTCTAGACGCATCATTAATGTATATTAAGGAATCTATCATGTGGAAAGTGCACTTTGATGGATCTTTCACTTTCCATGGCTCGAGAGTAGGTGTAGTGTTAATTACAACTTCAGGTGACCCCATACCTCAAGTTTTCCGTCTTAGTTTTTTCTTGTACATATAATATCACAGAATATGAGGCGCTCATCATGGGATGAAGCTAGCAATCAAATGGTATATCCACCATGTCAAGGTTATTGGTGACTTGTAATTGATCATTAAACAAGTCAATGATGAATACAAGGTTAAGGATGAAAAGCTCATCCCCTATAAGAAACTAGTGGAAAATTTGAAAGAATATTTTGTGTGCATTACATTCGAACAGATTCCAAGGGCACATATTAGATATGTAGACTCAATAGAAATCGTAGGTTTTATGCTATGAATTCCACCAAAGAGCAATGATATGTCATTCTTTGTTGAGAATCTACGCTATCCCGCATATGACATGCCGAAATATTGCTTGGATTTTGAAGTTATTGGTCCCTATTCCCCATGGTATGAGCACATCTATGCCTATCTTAAACACAATACCTTTCCTCCTGATATCTCCCACTCTGAGAAGAAAATCCTTATCCACCAAATAGCCTATTACACCCTCTTAGGATATACGCTCTATTATCATGGCTATGATGGGAATCATTGTGTTGTCTAGATGTAATAGAGTCAATCCAAGAAATCAAAGAGGTACATGAAGGGGTGTGCAGAGACCCATACAAACGAAATGGTTTTAGGAAATAAATTGTTAAGGGTAGGATACTATTGGCCTACCATGGAAACAAATTTCTGCAACTATGTGAGGAAATGTGTACTATGTCAAAAATATGGAAATTTCATCCATGCACCGTCACAACCATTACAACCGATCACAACCCCATGGCCATTTTCCAAATGGGGACTTGATTTAATAGGGAAGCTCACCCCTACCTCATCTAATGGCCATACCCACATCATCACAACTATGGAATATTTCACTAAGTGGGTGGAGGTTGTTCCTTTGACTTATGTTATGGGTGCTCAGATTTCAAAGTTTATCATGAATCACCTTATCTGCCGGTATGGCATTCCTGCAGCCATAGTTACTGACAATGGAAAATATTTCAAAAACAAGACAATGAAAGATATTTGTCATTGATTTCAAATAAAATTGAAGTGGTCTATGCCATATTATCCTCAAGGTAATGGGTAGGCTGAAGCCACTAACAAAACATTGGTTCGGATCATGGAAAAGATGGTGAGTAAGACATGTCGTAATTGGCATTTGCAAATTCACCCAGCCCTTTGGGCTTATAGGACCTCCATTCGCACTCCTACTAGTGTGACACCATATTCCCTAGTATTTAGAATTGAATCCATCATCCCATTAGAAATCGAGCTTCCTTCCCGATAAGGATGAGGATTACAAAGTTTCAGTGGCGAGAATTAGAAATCTTAGATGAAAAGTGCATCCACGCCCTTAACCATCTCAAGGTGTATCATAATAGGGTCTCCAAAAATTATAACAAAAGGATCATACCTCGTCAGTTTGAGGTTAAAGATTTGGTCATGAAAGAAAATCAGTTCAACACAAGGGTAGAAAGAGAGAAGAAAGGAAATTTTGAACCACATTGGTTAGGACCTTATGTCATTGTAGAAAAATATGGAACATGAGCATACAAACTTTCCCATCCCAATGGCGATGAGCTCCGTGAGCCTATGAATGCCATGCACCTCAAGCGGTTCTATGCTTAAACATGGCGTAAAAATAAATAAAAAACAAAACAAAAAAGTAAAATGATCAAAATACAAAAAAATTAAAATAAGAAAAAAGAAAAGAGAAAGCAAGTCATCCATATGTGAAAACCACACAATTGTGGCACTTTAGATAGGTCCCTTGGTGAAAACTAGTTTCCAGCGCCTTGGGAGGATTCATTGTTCACAAACATCTTGCATCTGGAGGGTAATTTTACTTAGCCTAGGGCTAGTTCCGCACCTGCATCCGAGATTCCCTGTGAACCTATCTTGTCAAGCCTTGATCCGGATTTTTCTCCTCTTGTAAATCAATGAAGGGATGGTCTTTGTATATTCCCCATCTAACATTGGGGGCACTTTTATGACTTCACCTTCCTATTTATAAACACATGGTGCCTGCCCTTGTATATTCTCCATCTAACGCTAGGGGCATCCACATTTCTCGGTTACCTATGCATAGCTTTGGAAAACCTTAGAAAATCACAAAAACATTCAAATATGTTCAAAATCGCAAAAACATTCAAATATGTTTGAAAATCACAAAAACATTCAAATATGTTTGAAAATCACAAAAACATTCAAATATGTTCAAAAATCACAAAAACATTCAAATATGTTCGAAAATCACAAAAACATTCAAATATGTTTGAAAATTGCAAAAACATTCAAATATGTTTGAAAAATCACAAAAACATTCAAATATGTTTGAAAATCACAAAAACATTCAAATATGTTTGAAAATCGCAAAAACATTCAAATATGTTTGAAAATTGTAAAAACATTCAAATATGATCAAAATCCAAAATAATAGAAAAACACAAAACACAAAAACAATAGAAAAGTGTTTCACAAAACAATCTTACAAAAACATAACTTTAGTTTACTTACTTTATCTTGTTTCTTACTTTGTTTGTGTACATTATTTTCTTGTATAGTTGTTGTTTATTTGTACATTTGTATAGTTTTTACTTAGAAATAATTTGATAAGATTCATCTTTTTTTTGCTTAGATTAGACCCATTCTTACTTGTACATATGAAGTGTGTTTTTGCATGCTTGTAAATAATTGTACATAGTTGTGTTAATTCATGTTGGTTAACACTGTATATTTGGTTAATTTTGTTAACATTTGATTGTGTTTGCTTGTCGCATGTACATAGTTTTGTTATCACATCATCATATCTCCATCTATATCATCACCTCTAACATCATCTATACATCATATATAAATAAAATGCTATGTGTACATCATACATGTATGTTATGCTAATAATCACATATCATATCATCAAATGGGGGCAAGAGGGATCACAAATATCAAAATCTATCCCCCACACCAATATCATCATATCATCCCGTCCACTAATCTAAAACATCACATGTACAATACAATTGATATCATCTATGGATCTATCATGTCAAAATCAAACACATGTGGTACAAATATCTCAACTATCATCATGATACATACAAAAGTGTGAAATCAAACCATATAACATCACACTCTAATTTTTCTTCTACTCGTTGTGAATAATTATTTAATTTAATTTTTCACCATGTTGGGGCATTATTTGCCACCTGGTACTCATTTCTTCTCACTAGGAAAATTTTATTGCTCCTAGGCGATGTCACTTCTTCTGCACACTCCATCGAATAATTATTTTTTATTAAATAATTATTTTGTTAATCTTTCCATTGTGTTGGGCATTATTTTCCGCATGTTGCTTCTTTCTTCTCCTGGGAATTTATTTTTCTCCTGGGAGATTCTTGTTGATTCTTCTAACTTCTTCTCTATCCAAACCGTCAAAAGTCTAAAATAAAAAAATCAATTCAAAATCCAAAAAAATTCAAAACTTTTTCAAAAATCCTAAAAATTGTAAAATTTCCAAAACTAGGTAAACCATCTCATAACGGCTGAAAATCGTGTCTTGCACATGGTATTCATTCCATATATTTCTGGAATTTTCACGTGTTCACAGATCAAATGACTCACGGATCATTCGATTTACAACCATTTACAAAGCTAGCCTGCTTGCTTCATTGGTACTCTGGGGCACATCTAGTTACCTAATACTATTTCGTTGCACACAAACGCTTTATCATTGGACCTGGGCGTCCTTTATCATCTCCCCTTGCATGTATCATTGCTAGGGGAACCATTTTTTAACCCTTTTCATCAATCACGAACATTTGGGGATCTTCATCTTGATAACAAAATATTTGTACAACCGTCTTGACCATTGTTGGTTGGAATATGTGTGTTTTTACTTGTTTTCCTGTTAAATGAGCTTGTTTCCTTCTCATATTGTATTTTTTTCGTATGTTGCATTGAGTTGGTGTTTTCAGAAATGGACAATTGTTCGTAGTATGGCTTTTCATGTCATTCTACTTTTGTCGTATGCTTATATTTTTAATAAGGACCAATGACATAGATCTTTGGCAATATGATGACACTAAGGTTGTTGCCAATGCAAGGGATGAAAGCTAGTTCTTCTCTCTGCTTCTCCATATTTCTTCTACATCACCCTCCTATCAACACTATTCTTCTTATTCACCTGGGGCATCCCGCTCCTATCCATTTCTCTCACCTTTTTTATCGTCGATCACCTTCTTTCATCACCCCATCGACACTTGAGGGGGCATCTCTCACTTCTACTAATTTTTCTTTTACGTCTTCAAAATTTTATTTGTCTACTATCTTTGAAGTGGCATCACTTACGCCACCTCAAAGAGGTGAAAATGTAGACACCTATAATTTAGCTCAAGCAATTTAAATACTTAAATTGCACTAATTATACCATTTCCCACAAATTGACGACATATCATCAATATCGCACATTTTCTCTACTATCATTGTTAATTAATTACATTACATTAGTTAATCAACTCTTTTATCCAATAAAGACGTCAATTAATGACCTTCCATTAATCAACTCCCATTTCTATCTAGATTAACTAAATATTTCTAATTAATTAAGCTCCCCTTTCTATCTACATTAATTAATTATTTCTAATTAATTAATACCCCTTTTTATCTAGATTAATTAATTATTCTTAATTAATTAATTATCTCTTCTATTTAATCAATAAATCATCATTTATTTGATTAAAATCCTCTCATAGTCTAAATCATGCTAATTATTCCTCTAAAAAGCTTCTATAAGCTTACACACCTATTAATTAATCACTTTGGTTAGTTAATAAATCCCCTCAATCACCATGGGTTACTAAAGGACAAACTAAACACTCCTATGTTTGACTCAACCCTTTCTAAACCTTCCTCATCCACAACTAACCCAACCTCTTTATTGTCCCACATGTAAAGGGATGTAGATATTTTTTTATCCATTGGGCTATTAGATAAGGAGCCCTATTCCTACCTTTCTTCTTACACCTTTCATGTTTATAGCTAATCTATAGGTAATTTATCTTAGAGCATATTTCATTTGTGCTAATAGCCTCATTCTTGCATTTCATCCATCCAAGATTTTGGGTCATATGGAGATAATCAAAATGGTCTTGTAGCCATACTTTGATGAGCCTCCATTCCCAAACCCTTGAAGATCAAACAATCAAATTTAATTGTCATGGATCTACCTAGGTGCATTTAGTGTTATTGGTGATCTAAAGAGTAGAGATACAAATGCTTAGGATATTAGTTTGATTTCTATTTCAAGTTTTAATGCATAATGTTGGTATTTATTCTTGTTTAGCTCTTAACATGATGATCTTTGTGCAGTTAGTTCATGTTTTGAAACTATTAAGATGTTAGTTTTAATTCCTTTGTATAGCTAACTAATACATTGATATAAGTACCAAATTCCGCTCGCATTCCTTCACCAAGGTGAGTTGGAAAATTGATAGGATATTGGTAGAGATATTGGGAACACTCAACACTTGGTTAAATGTTCCACCATCTATCTCTACTAATCCACTACCATAAAACTGACATTGTAGTGTCATCACCCTATGTGGTTTAGGACATGCCACATCTTTTGATGTTGGAAAAATCGACATTCAAAGAGGTCATGTGGTATGAGGCACCAAAATCAATAATCCACGTTGATGAAGGATATGTTCTAGCTATAAGGGCCTTTCATTTATTCTTCTCAAATTTAGAATCCTTTTCTTTGGAATACTCAACCTTCAGAGAATTTTGTTTGATAGACTTAGGAACACTTATTTTATTCTTCTCAAGTAAATGAGTTAAGTGATTGATTTTTTTTCTCATACATTGATGCTCTTCATGGCTAGACTTCTTGCAATAAGAACACTTACACTTTTCCTTCTTCACTTTAGGCTTAGAAGTTGAAGATTTCTTGTTAGGATTAGTTGATCTTGGTTTCCTTCTTAGGTTGGTCATTTTTCTCTTTCTTCTTTTTAGTTTTCTTTTCCTTACCCTTACTTGCCACAAGGGCATGTGACTTGGATTTTAGAGTCCCCATTTGAATGATTTTGTCATGTTCTTGAATGAGTTGGGATGAAAAAATGTCAAATGAAAGAATTTTCCAAGTACTACCCAAGGCATATTTTGTGGCGTGGAAAGTTAAAATGAAGATAGAGTATTTGGGACCTAACTTAGAAAGAATTGACAAGATCAACTAAGAATATTTCTTCTCCACTTTACATTCCTTTAGAAGTGTGAATTTTTTTACAAGGCCTATGGGTTATCAAATTCACTAGGGTTTAACCCTAGTAGTTCATTCTCCAACTCATGCACTCTCATGTCATCTTGTGTTTTCCACGATTGAACGGAGGTTAAGGAAGTTTCGATGTGGAAGAGAAAGTTGGGAGAGACAGACATACAGAGAAGACCTAAGGCTTCATCACAACGGTTAAACCACTTAGATTTTTCAGGTTCAATCTCTACTCCCATGGAAACATGGAATAACCCTTTACTACGTAAAACCATAGCAATTTTAGATCTCCATTTGAAGAAATTGAATGGTGTGAGAAAATGTACTTTGGAGGCATCCATAGCAAAGAGAGAGAAATAAGGAATGCAAAAGGAAAGAGAAAGAAACACCACCCCTAAACAATATTATCCCCCCCAAATTTAACACTTTATAGTTTAGTGCATTGATTACAATCAGATGTAAATGTGTGTCGAGAACCATTCGGTCACTCACCTTGCAATAAACATAATAACGTGCAATAGTGGAGACCATAATCAAGGTTCATTGATTGAAACAAATTGGCATTATAAGCAAGAAAAAATGAGTAAAAACAAGAGAAGGGGTAAATACAATCTTGTGTGAAGAAATAGCGTCTCACATTGCAACAAAAATCCTTTCCGCAAGATCGTGGCGGACACGTTCACTAGTCCGTAAGCAATAACAAGGGCTATTACAATGCAAAATAGGGTTCGTGAAGCAAGTCCATAGGACCTCCAAGACATAGTGATGGATCCCGAAGGAAAAAAATTCTAAATGCTACAAAACACTTCAACACAAGATTAATAGCAAAAATGCCACTAACAATAGAAATCAACCTTTTGAAATGCACAATTAACCTAATTTTAAAGGATTAAGGGGGAAAAGGAGAATTATTACGTTAATTGAACAAAAAATTAAATTAATAATCGATTAAAAAAGAGCTTAATTACTAAATTAGATGCCTAATTTATTTTTAAATCCCTAGGGATTAATTAATTAATCCACCAATTTAAAATTATTAAAAATATCCTAATACTAAATTAAAACCTAATAATAAAATTAAACCACTTTATAAAAAGAAATTAGATCCTAGTTTAGATAAACTAAGGCCTAATTAATTAAATTATTAAACCACCTTTTATATTAACAAAACACACCAATTTTTTTAATTAAAACTAGCACCTTACCTTTATAAGCACACCCACGGATTAATAAAAAACCAAATGTTTTTATAAGATAAACACCTCTACTTTATATCTCAACCCACATTAAACACCCCACTACTAATATAAAAACTCATACATTCCTTAATAAATTCCACTTAAAATTTTAAAGGCCACAAATTAATATTAAAAAAATGAAATGAAAAAGCAAGGCGGGAGAAGGGATGGGAGTTCGAGGGTCAACGAGCGGGGCTCGGTGAAGGGAAGGTGGAGACCTTGAAATGGAAGGGTAACCGACATGTCGAGAGGTTGGGTGGGAGAAACCACGACAAACCCGACTCGGCAGGCACAACTTAAACAATGCAGGGCACTAAACAACCCGTAGAGAGGTGAACATGCATTTCAAACCAAGCGCAAAACAAAGAGCATGCACGTAAACTTGATGTAAATGCAAAATCCAACCAAGGCAACAATATTTTAATGTAAAATACACAAACATGCAACCAATGCAAGTAATAATGCAAACATAGAAAAGGTGACTCGAATGCATACACAAATAATCCAATACAAATGAACCAATTCAAACACGAGTCAACTTGAATGCAATGAGAGGTAGCTCAACCCCAATGCAAAAAGGAAACTCAAATGCTAACTCTCCCAGGAGCTTATTGACCCAACTCACCTAGTTGAGATAGGAGGAGAGAATGGAAAAAGGATAAGGATCAAGGGATAGATGCATGGGGAAATAAATGAAAACCAAGAAGGAAGGAGGGGTAGACAGGTCTAGAAACCATAAATTTTAAAAAAATCACTTCCAATTAAAAATTACGGTTAGGACAAAACAAATCGCACCTATAAAAATGTTTTCCCACCAAATAAATTGCAACCAACTAAATCTGGTGGTGAAATTTGAAAACCTGGACATGCACAAATGTCAAAAACACACAAAATCCAAAAACAAACTATTAAAACTAGTTAGCAAGTTTCCAATATAAACCTGGAAAAAAACTTGCATGAGGAATCATAAAACTGAAACCATAAGTAATCAACAACCCAAAAACATGAGTGTAAATTTACCAAACCTCAAGATCTATAACCATGCAAGAGTGTTCAATGAGGATCAATTTGGAACCTCGTGCACATTGAAGAGGTTACACTTCAGCGGTGACAAGATGTTCCAAGTAATCAACAAGAATCGCACAACAATGGAAAATCATGCATAAGGTAAACATGTCTACTCATTCTCATAGATCAAAAAAGGAGGATACATATGGGACTGTTATTTAACTCCCATTCCTAGACAATAATTCCTCGTAAGAGGGAAAGAAGAGTTACAATTCTAAATAGGGAATGTAACTCCTTTGACCCCATTGACGCATATAACAATGATAGACTCTATGATAGAATTTTCCACTTTTCATATAACTCATAAGACCTATGAACTCGCTAGGTGAGATGACTCACCACATGATGTGTACGAGACCCCTAGGATGATGAGGAAAGTCACACACACCAACAACCCCCTTCATCAAAGTTGAGGTAGAGGTCATAACAAGTCAAAAAAAAAAGAGAACTCCCCAAGACAACTAAGAAATATGTGTTAATGGGGCCTAGAAACTAAAGGCCTGATAAGGTGCCCATGTACAAACAACATCTCTCTATAAAATAAGAAGAGGAGAAGGACTAGAAATATCAAAGAAGATGGGTAGCTACGAAGACCTCACCCCAATAAGAGACCACAAGTGAAGAAACTTCACCTCAGTGAAGGGCTTGGTGAATATTTCTGCAACCTAATCAGAAGTTTGACAATACTGCAAGTTGATGATGTCTTCATGTATCAGCTCTCGAATGAAGTGCATGTGGATCTCAATGTGCTTCATCTGTTGATGCTGAACTAGATTTTGGAAAATCAAGATGGTGCTCATGTTGTCATAGTAAATAATGGTAGGCCTCCAAAATTGAATACAAAACTCTGTCAAGATACCCTATAACCAAAAATATTTTGTGGCAGTGTTAACTGCTCCTCTATACTCTACCTTTGTAGATGATATGACAATCACATTTTGCTTCTTGCTGGACCTACTGAAAGGACACGAACCAAGAGAGAAACTATAACTGAGGTATATTTTTGATGATCTAGGTCACCGACCCAATCAGATTTTGTATATCCAACCAAGTCAATCTCTATCCCTCCTCAACAAAGTGAATTTCATCTATATGAGTGCCACAAACATAGTGAAGGATATGTTTCACTGCTTTCCAATGCAACTCATGAGGCTCTTGCATAAATATGTACATGATCCCAACAACATATGCTAGATCCTTCTAAGTGTGAGTTAGGTAAATCAATCTCCCCACCAACTATTGATAAAGGGTACCATCAACCAAGGGAGTAGAGAAATCAGAAACCAACTTAACCCTAAAAGGAAAGGAGTAAGAGAAGGCTTATAATCAGACATGTGAAATTGAGAAAACAAATCAAGGGAGTACTTAGGCTACGGAATCACGATTATTGAGTTAGATTGTGAAATTTGAATCCAAAGAAAGTAATGAAGAAATTTTATGCAAGGCTCTTCTTAGTTCTGTTAGTTTCACCTTGTAGATCACAATTCCTTTAACCATGCATGACACCATCCACTCATACCCTTGCTATGAGGATCTAGTTGTATACTCTACTTCATTTGGTTAGTGTATACTATGTTCACAAAGGACATATTATATGCTCTATTCACTATATATCCTTATTCAAGCACCTTAAGAAGAAGAACATGAATCCATGCCTTAACATGATTGATCAACCTCGTATGTTGTTTTATCACTAGCAGAAGATATACTAAGATCCTTTAAGTTTTATGAGCACTCTGACTTGTTGTAGCCTTGTCCTCTCATCCACTCTACAAAGCACTACACTTATTTTACCATCCTCCACTAAGAAAATTCAATGTATATGTGATTTAACACAAGCCCACCACATTGTTTGACTGCCCTATGACTTTCCAACTGTCACACTTCATCCTTTTTCTATTGCACCTCCTCAACTTCTCTATTGTCTCATTGACACCTCATCTCCATACTCCACTCACCCATGCATATACTACATATCTCCATTATACCAATCCCCTACTCCTTAACATTCTACCTTTATTGTAAAACCATCCTTCCAATGTTGTCTATATCCATGATTCATACATCATCCCTAATTTCTCCTTATCACCACTATTCTCTAAACCATCCTAATAAGCTATAAATTTTTATATAGCTCAATACATTTCCTATGGTTTTGATTCACCATTATCATTCATAAAACACTTAGTCTGACTTTCCATGAAGTGACTAGACCTCCAAAACTCTTCCCCGCATCAACACGAGCCCTTCATACACATACTTCATTGATCACCATACTTGTTGCATGTTGTTGCAAATCAGCAGCACCCCTGGATGTTGATCAGATTTCTAGTTTGATACTCAAGACATCCATTGTGATTGCACAACATTGAATCCTCTTCCCAAGTGTGGGACTTGTCAAATGGAAGAGAAATCTCCAGTTGAGAGGCTGGTTCCTCAACTCCTCTGATCAGTTATATCACTTGCACAATTGCAGAGGTTTGAAATTTCCTAATTCTACTCTAAATTCCAAAGGGACAAGGATAGAAAATGCATAAAAGGAAATAAAACTAAAGCTAATGCTAATAGGTGATGCACCAAAGGAGTGGTGAGCATTTTTTACTTCTGCAGATTGACACAGTCCATAAAAATGCAACAAAGAACCTCATGCACAAACTGATAATTGTAATGAAGGATCAGAAATTAACCAAACAACACAGGCAGAGGATGAAAACTAATCACAGAGGCTGTATTGTTATTTTAATCATCAAAATCACTTGCATTACAACACCTGAGAGGCAAAATAAAGTTGCAGCTCTTAGAAAAGGTCTGATATTCCACCAAAATCACTTCCAAGGTGAGAAAGGGGACCTGCAATACACAAAAATGTTCCCCCTTTGAAAATGAGCCAAATCTGGCTTTTACAGTGCAAGGGACGAGCCCAGGAGAGAGAAACGCGGGAAAACATGGGAGAGGTTCAATCATTGACCAAAATGCATTCAAAACAAAGCATGGGCATCCTTACAAACCCATTCCCTAACATTTTTAACCATGCTGGGAGAGAATGTGAGCCATTCTTCATTAAAAACGGTGGTTGAAACGTCATTTCTACTCATCACCACATGCCAGAGACGTTTTTCAATTTTCTCTCTCCAAAATCCATCAAAATGCAAAATTGACCCCGGAATCTTGTAGAGAATTTCACCAGCTTTCCATTGATATAAAGAATGCAAAAAACCAAGCTCTGGATCGAAAGATATGGCGATTTGAAATTTTAGGGCAAAACAGGGCCAAATCGGGCGGCAGGCAAAAATTTGAAATTTTTTACCTTTTTGGTTGTTTGGAAAATTTTCCAAAATTTCCCCGCGCTCCGCCACTTCAGACACGTGGCGAGATATAATTGGTTGGCGGGGGCAGTGGGCCAAAACTCACCTTTTGGATTTTTGGCAAAACACTTCGCCAAATTTTCTAACTCTTCCCCGCGCTCCGCCGGTTTAGGCTCCTTAGGACACGTGGCATGTTTTTATTGGCCGTGGGGCCATCCCTCCAAAATTTCCATGCACCAACACTTAGCCAAATTTTCCAAATTCCACCCCTTGACACGTGGCAGCTTCTGATTCGTCGGCGGGCCTTTCAGGGGAAAATTTCCTTTTGAAAATTTTGCCAAAACACTTGGTAAAAAACCAAGTTCTCCTCCGACCCCGCCACTTCCATGACATGTGGCGGCATCTCATTGGCTGCGGGCCTTGAAGGGGAAAATTTCCCACCAAAACTCCGCCGAGCCATAACTTCAAAAATACATGGAGTTAGGAGGAAAACTTTACCTTTCTGGAAAGCTGAGAAAGAGCTCTATCTGATGGTGTCATTTCCAGAAGGTTTTGAGTGCCTGAAAAGAAAAATATTATGTCTGAGGCACAAGAGAAGGAAGAATGAGAGGGGTTAGCCACAAAATGAGTAGGGGGCACATTTTGGATAATGATTACCTTGTCTAGACCCATCATGCTTAGGTCTATTAGGTCAAAACCCCTAAACATTGTATATAATATCCGAGACCACTCTCAATAGGTTGAGAACATCTAGGTAGGTTTGTAATAAGGAAGGAAACCCTCATTATTCATCTATTCATTCTTGCCAAGTATACTTGTTCTCCTTAGACCCAATTTCGTAGTAACCTTCCAACTATGCAAATTGAGTCAGATCTAAATATTCTCTGAAGCAACCCTATGAACTAATTCATGATCTAAGTATCCTTGCAGGGGTTCTAGTTTATACCTCAAAATCCATATAGATTCCTTTTGCGGAACAATACTTCACCAATTGTCCTAGGGCTTGTTTAGGCCTAATCGGTGTCTTTTGCATAGCCTCGTAGGTATGACATGGTGAGTCTCCTAGGTCTAATTTCACCTAGAAAATGATATGAACACCTCTAAAATGTTTTCCAAATGATAATTGTTGGATTTGGAAGCTTGACTCCTTAGGTAACACCTGCATGCACTCAATTTCTCCTTCCCATTGTTCCTGTATAGCCAGGAATAGTAAAAGTGGTGCAACTATTTCACACATGTGAGTTATAAAATAAAACTTGACATGCTTATATATTCTAACTTAGATAGAGATGCTCTTAATTTTTCATAAATTTATAATGGCTATAATGTTAGATAGGTATTTCCCTAGTCTAGGCCTGAGAGGTAAAATCTTAGTCTACAGTAACTATACTTGTCTTCAAGGGCTATACAAATTTGATGATACTCTATGGTCTTGCTCACAATTTCCATCCTTAATAGATCCTTGGAACTCCTCTTAAGTCTATTGTCTATATACATGCTCTCACCTAAACAGAGCTTACACTATTTTCATGGAGAAAACATATAGATTCTTGCAAAATACACTATGTATTTGACCCAAACCTTCATAATTTCTTTATTCATGCTCCATTACCTTTGCTACATTCATATCCACAAGAGAGTTACATATCATAGACCAAAAATATCAAATTAACATTCTAAAAATCACTTCCTACCTTCACTCAACAACCTCCTAAGACAACTCAACCTCCTCCTAGCTTGAGAAAAGACCTCAACAACTCCTAAATCTTCTTACCAGACTAATTCCACATGGGAATAAAATATCCAATCTTTGATTTTACTTATTTTCGGCCTTCATATAACAAATAGGCCTTATTTAGGCTTCGTACAACTTTTTCATTATTTGAATGTTTGACCTACATCATTTGGAGGGAAAATGATGTCATATACTCCTAAAACAACCTAGAATCCAATCACACGTGACACCCTCCATGACCTCTTACTTGATGCACCTGCATCATTCTACCCACGAGAGGAAAATTTTATCTTACAACTCAAATGGTATTGTTGGTCATCTTTTCTTGCTTCTTTATTTTTTGGCTAGCTGTAGGTGTCTTTCTTTTGACCCTCCTATTCATGTTTATGGTCTGTTTTCTCTTGTCTTTTACTTCTTTTTATATTATTATCTTTCTTTCCTTGATTCTCTTGTCACATAGGTTCTTACTTGATTGTTTTCTATCTAGCTTGCATGATTCAATCTCTCATGTATTCTTTCCATTGATTGTCATGACTATAATTTGTCTCGATTTTGCTTAGGAACTGAACTTCTTTTATGTTCACTTTTCTTCCTTTATGATGTTTTGTACTCCTCTTATGCCATGTCAAATTTCTTGGCTTCTTAACTATCCCGACTCCAAATAATTCTTGCACAATCCACTAATGCATGTGATTTTACTCTTGATCTCCAAATTTTTATTTTACCTTAGCTTTCTCTCTCTTCATTTAAACATAAACATATATTAGGACTGTATGGAGTGTTATTTCTTGTTGAAAAGTATTTCACCACCTTGAATTCTAGCTTCTTTTTTACACCATAGTCTTTCCTTGAGATCTTGCTCCATTTCCACTTCCTTATTCTGCCTCTTCTATATGTTGCTCTCATGTTTTAGCTCCATGTTCCTTGCATGCCTTACAAACCTCTCTTCACTTAAATCTTCATGCATAGTACTCATTAGGCCAAAATATAGTCCACTGTAGTTTGCATCTGAATTTCTTCTCCTTTCAAATATATGTTCTTTTCCCATAGAATGTTGAGTGGATGCTTGAGCATAGTGTATATTTATTGTTTCTAAGGCTAAGAAATATGAGTTTGTCTTCTTATAACTTACAACTTGTCTATGTTCTTTGGCTAAAAATTTGCCTATATTTAAACCTTGGTCTTCTTCTTCAAGAGGTAACTATACTTGTTGCTTGCTTGACTGTGAGTGATCTACCACTTCCACTATTATGGTAATTTCCAACCAAAATTGAAGAATTTTTGACCTTTCAAAGGTACTTCCTTGCTCATTGATAGATCCTTTTTTTCCTTCTTCTTGGCCACTTGCTTCTTCTTGATCTATTTCAACCTTTATTTGTTCTTGACCTCTCTTCTCTATCATGCATTCTTTACCTTGTTTTTGTACAAAGTTGTTTTTCTCTCTTCCTCTTGCTTGATGATGGGTTGACTGTACTTGTATTTATCCCATGCTTTTCTAACCTCCCGTGGAGGTGCTTCTTCACCTTTATATGCCTTCAAAGGCATCTCTTTACTGCCTTGCTTACAATCTTTCTTAAACTCCTTAGTTTGTATAGTAGTCTTCATCTTGTTGGCTTGGTCTTCCTCATGGATCTCCTTCATGAGTTCTTCATGTTCACTTGACTATCCTTCACTTACATGCTAGTTTTTCATCGACTCAAACATATCTTCTAGCTTCTGCAACTCTTCTTTCAATGTGAGAGTGTCCACTCCTTCCTCTTCATCATACCTAGGACCAAGTTGGTCTTCTTGTCTTGCAATGACATCACCTTCATCACTTATTTTACCTGCATTTTCACTAAAAATCAGCATGTTATGAGTTTTACTTGCATACAAACATGTCCACATAGGGTTAGTTAGAAAGCTCAATGGTCTCTTGACCTTCATCCTTGCTTTTCTCATGACCTCTTCCATTGTTTTTCTCCATTCAAACAACTTAATGCCTCTCTAAGGTGGTATTTCTGATCCATCCTCTCTTTTCCTTTCCCATAACCTCTCTCTACTGCCATCTTCTTCATGTGACTATCTCCTTGGTCAGCAAACACCCTTCTTGGTGTTTCTCTTTTCATCCACAAATCATCACTAGGAGACACCTTCTTTACCTGTCTTTACCTCTTTCACTGCTGCATTTTTCATGCAAATATTTTCTCATGGTCATTAACATGACATTTCCTCTTTCATCACCTGCTTCACCCTTCAAGGGTATGAGACTATGCTCAACTCCACCCTTACAAAACTTGTAAACATTATTCTTTCCATCATGTTTGGCTTGCTTGTCAAATTGCCAAGGTCTACCTAAGAGAAAATGGAAAACATATATAGGTAGAACATCACATAACACTATATCTCTATATGATCCAATTTGAAAATCAACTATGCTTTGCTCACTTACCAAGATATTATGACTCTGTTGCACCCATGAAATGTAGTAAGGATTTGGATGTGGAAGTCTTCTCAATCCTAGCTTCTTCACCATGTATTTTGACACCACATTTTTATGCTTCCTCCATCTATGATGACATCACATACCTTGCCTCCAGACTTGCATCTGGTCCTAAACAAGTTCCTTCTCTGACTCATGTTTGTATCTTGTCTTCTTAAATCTATCTTTTTGCCTCTTGGCTGCTCCAAGACTCTCTTCATTAAAATAGATTCACTCTTCATTTTCTCATTCCCTTTACATGACTGACTTGATCTGATTACCTACCCCTCTTCAATTCTTTTAGGGAATTTCACATTACTACAACTAGCATTCACATCTCTAACATTTACACCACTATCTCTATTTGCATTCACATTACTAAACACAAGCATACCTTCTTGAATTTTTCTAGAAGACTTGCATTCTTCCCTTGAATGGCTTGTAGACTCTTCCTTGCTATTGCACTCTAACAATGACATTCTCTCTCTAACAAGATGCTCCAAAATATCCATTCTCTCCTCCATTTGTATCTTCATCCATTGAAATTTCCCCATCATCTCTCTAAGAAATATTTCCTTCTTGGTTTGTATCCTTTATAGCCTTTAAATCAGGATATGATACCAAAATGGTGCAAGGGTCTTCTTAGTTCTGTTAGTTTCACCTTGTAGGTCACAATTCCTTTAATTGTGCATGACACCATCCACTCATACCCTTGCTCTAACGACCTTCTTGTATACTCCACTTGTCCGGTTATTGACATCATAAGTATTATTTTCACAAAGGACATATTATATGCTCTATTCACTATATAGACTTGTTCAAGAACCTTGAGAAGAATAACATGAATCCATACCTTAACATGATTGATCAATCTCCTATGTTGTTTTATCATAGTCAACATATACTGAGATCCTTTCAATTTTATGAGCACTACACCTTGTCCTAGCCTTGTCCTCTGATCCACTCTACTAGCACTATACTTATTTCAATGTCCTCCACTAAGCAAATTCAATATGTATGTGAGTCAACACAAGCCCACCAAATTCTTTGACTGCCCTATGGCTTTCCAATGGTCACACTTCATCATTTTTTCTACTGTACCTCCTCAAATTCTCTATTTGTCTCACAAACACCTCATCTCCATACTCCACTCACCCATGCATATACTACATAGATTCATTATGCCAACCCCTACTCCTTAACATTCTACCTCTATTGCAAAACCATCCTTATAATGTTGTCTATATCCCTGATTCACACATCATCCCTAATTTCTCCTTATCACCACTCCTCTCTAAACCAACCTAATAGGCTACAAATGGTTATATAGCTTAATAAAGTGCCTAGGGTTTTGATTCACCATTATCATTCATAAAACACTTAGTCTAACTTTCCATGGAGTGACCAGGCCTCCAAACTCTGCCCTGCATCAACATGAGCCCTTCATACTTCACTGATCACCTTACTTGTTACCTTGTCTAGACACCACCATGCTTAGGTCTATTAGGTCAAAACTCTTAAACATTGTATCTACTATCTGAGACCACTCTCAATAGGTTGAGAACATCTAGGTAGACTTGTTACAAGGTAAGGAAACCTTCATTACTCCTGTGTTCATTCTTACCAGTATATTTGTTCTCCTTAGACCCAATTTCCTAGTAACCTTCCAACTATGCAAATTGAGTTAGATCTCAATATTCTCTAAAGAAACCCTATGAATTAATTCATGATTTGAGTATCCTTGTAGGGGTTCTAGATTATACCTCAAAATCACTATAGGTTCCTTTGTATGGAACAATACTTCTCCAACTATTTTAGGGATTTTTTAGGCCTAATTAGGTCTTTTGCATAGCATTTTGTAGGTATGACGGTGAGTCTCCGTAGGTAACACCTGCATGCACTTAATTTCACCTATAAAATTATAGGAAAAACTCTTAAATGTCTTCCAAATGATACTTTTTTAATTTGGAAGCTTGACTCTTAGGTAACACCGCATGCACTTAATTTCTCCTTCCTATTGTTCCCGTATAGCAGGATTTGGTTAAAGTGGTGCAACTATTTCACACGTGTGATTTATAAACTAAAACTTGATAGGATTCTAGATTCTAACTAGATAGATATGCTCTTAATTTTTCATAAATTTCTAATGGCTAGAATGTTAGATAGGTCTTGCCCTAGTCTAGGCCCGAGAGGAAAAATTTCAATCTACATGTAACTATACTTATCTTCAAGGGCTATAAAAATTTGATGATACTCCATGGACTCATGTTCACCTTTTCCATCCTTCACAGATCCTTGGAACTCCTCCTAATCATATTGTCTATATACATAATCTCAACATGAATAGAGCTTACATTATTTACATGGAGAAAACATATAGATTCTTGCAAAATACACTATGTATTTGATCCAAACCTTCATCATTTCTTTATTCATGCTCCATTACCTATGCTACATTCATCTCCATAAGAGAGTTACATATCATAGACCAAAACTCTCAAATTATCATTCTTAAAATCACTTCTTACCTTCACTCAACAATCGACTAAGAAAACTCAACCTCCTTCTAGCTTGAGAAAAGACCTCAACAACTCCCCGAATCTTCTTACGAGACTCGATTCCATGTGGGAATAGAATCTCCAAGATTTTATTTTACTTATTTTTGGCCTTCATACAACAAATAGGCCTTATTTAGGCTTCATACAACTTTTGCATAATTTGAATGTTTGACCTACATCATTTGGAGGGAAAATGATGTCATATACTCCTAAAACAACCTAGACTCAAATCACACATGACACCCTCCATGACCTCTTACTGATGCACTTGTATCACAATCCTCACACACACTAACATGAAGGTAGACTATAAAAATAAAACTACCTAATTTATTAATAAAGAGGTCAATATTTTTCTGTACCCAATGAGGATAAGATATCAATAGAAAGTTGGAAATTAAAGAAAAATGAGACATTAATGTATTAGAAAACAATAAATGCCACACCGAGATAATATGGACATGCAAATAATTAAATCATAGAGGGAATGAAATGGAACAAAGATGTTATCACGTCGAAAAAAATTTCATTGAATTTCATATCATGTACATATTATGGTGTCTTCAATTTATTCAATGAATTTTGAGATTATCTCATATATCTCATAACACACTACTACCATATTTTATTTAGAGCTTATAAATATATGACCAAAAACCATTTGAAAAATTTCATTCATATGGGGGAGGTAAGGGATAAATGGAGTATGTTCCTTTTCTAAAAATGATAAAAGTGAGGAGATTTTTCCTCAACTATCCTAAAGTGTCCTTAAATTGTGTAATCCACGTGATTGGGCATCAAAATTAAAAGAAAAGAGGAAATAATATCCTCAACTCAAGGTGTAGGAGAAGGTATACATGACTAATGCTAGTATTAGAGTACTCAAAATTTGACATCAAAATGAGATAAAATATCATGATATGAATAAAGTTATTATGGAGAAAAGGGAGGATGAGTTTTCCATTAAATTTATCATCCCCACACTTCTAATTTAAGTTTCTTCATGTATTTTAGATAAGTTTGAAAAATATTAACATCATGACCCAATACATCATGCCATGTAAAAAAATGGTACATGCTCATTAGGGGATTAAATGGTAGATATGACAATAGATGTGAGAAAAGACATCATGGAAAAAGAGAAGAACATCATTTCTACAATTGGAGAACTAACTAGAGAAATTGACATGGTTTTGGACTCAGAACTAAATTTCAAAGAACATCAATAATAGGACATCTAACTAAAGGAAACGACATTTCTTTCAATGATTTTAGGGAATTTCTACGAATGAATCCTGGTAACAACACATAACAATATCTAGGATCAAAGGTAAATGATTAGGATCAAGGGAATATGTGCTAATTAATGTTCCCAACTAGTCACAATCACAACTAAAGTAAGCGTGAAATAATTTTTGGTATCATAAGATATCCACATTCTTAAATTGGGTGTAGAAAAATAAGAAGGGATCACCTAGTAAATAAACATCATCATAATCAAGGGTAGAAATTTTGATATTAAGGGATTCATTAATGGTTTTATTCAGAATTTAATAATAAAAATTCTTAAGAAGGGGTTTTATAGTAGAGATAGTAACAAGGATTGTGTAAATTTCCTTTTACAAGAATGGGGTTGTAGAAGGGGAAACTATGTAATGATCGAGTCAAGAAGATCGGAGGTTTTATTATTAAGGATGATTTTGATTGTCTCATCATCTTACTAAATAAGACTATTATCTAGATTTTTCTTGACATGTTTACGATTTATTATGTGATTTTAAGGATTTGATAGGGTAGTTGAAACATTGATACTCTTATCGGGAATATTTGAAATAGTTCCTTAAGAGTGGGAACTTTAAAGAAAAACTAATTTTAATTTCTTCAAATTTGCATGGGTTTATGTTAGATTTAATTTTATAAGTAGACCCTCGATAAGGAAATTTAGTGCATTGACATATAGATGAGGTGACGAAACACATCCTATGTGCCCATGGTTGGAAAAGGAGAATTTAATTAGATAGATGAAAGTTGAAGATCATAATATTGACTCTAATGGTGTAGGGAAGAATAGTGATGGAAAAAGAAATGTAGCCTAATGGGGCCATTTTACTTTATTCAAACCATTGACTTGTGTTAGAGGTTTATTTTGTATTCCTATATATTGATCCACCCTATAAAGTGTTCGATGTATAGAATCGACTCAAAATAAACTTATTAACAAAAATGGTCTTATGCCACCATTATATGTGTGAGGGACTATGATGATGTTTTTCCATGAATAAAGTAGGTTAACTATTGAATTTGGATCTACAATCACAAAATAGGATAATTTTAGTATGTGTTTGTCTAGGGGACATGTCTTAGTTATATCTCTAACTATTTTCAATGTTGATAAAAGAACATGAAAAACATGTCTGCGATAAATGAAATGAAATGGTATACCTGTTTAGGGGCCCGAAGGGACCAATTTTTGGTGCATGGTTTGTGTGTTGGCTGATTTGAAGTTTTAGTCACAACTCAACTACGTGTGATATCCATATTCTCCTCTCATATACCATGTAATACCAAACAAAATCCAAGAAAGTAAAAAAATACTATGTTGTGGGCTTAAGTATTTTGGATGGGAATCTAGGGAACCATGGGCATAATAATACTATCATCATAAAACTATATATAATAACCTTAGGGGGTAAAGCTGCATTTATATGATTTCTTGGGATGGGAATAGTGATGAATAGTGATGGAATAGTGTAGATGCTTTGAAAGTGGAGGATAGTGAACAAGTGACCCACTATTTTATTTGATGATGGGGGATATGGAAGATAATAGGGATTTGATCATATTATTTTATTTAATGGTGGGGAACATGGATGATAAATCATAATATTTTATTTGATGGTGGGAGATATGAAGGATAATGGAGGATTATCCATATTATTTTATTTGGTGGTGGGAGAAGTGTAGGATAATGGAGGATTTGATTGTATTATTTTATTTAATAGCGGGGGACATGGAGGTAATGGAGGATTATCCATATTATTTTATTTGATGGTGGGATACATGTAGGGTAGTGGAGGATTGATGTGGCAGGTGATGTGGATTGGGTGATGAGTAGGATTTGGTTAGGTGATAATATTGATTAACATCAATTAACTAGATGTTAATTATTCATGGATTTTATGGGATTTAGACGAGATGAAGAATTTTATTGATTAATATGGGTTTATATTATTTCCATATCTTTATCTTAGAAGACCTTATGTACAAGGTACATTTTATTGTGTCTTTATTTTTCCCCTTTTGGGTTGTGTGGTGCAGTAGGAAGGATGTAACACAAAATATGAAGATGAGATGGGGGTCATCTAAACCTATGAAAATGGTTTCCACCCATGCATTCTTAGATAATTGATTGGATAGACATTAACATGAAAATGCAATCAATTTATAATTTTATAGAGTCTATGAATGGATCGATATATTAATTTTGAGAGGTAGAGATTATTTGGTCAATTGATAAAGATAAGTGTTGATTTTTGTCAAAACATTGACAATAAGGTTTTGTGTAATATCCCCACAAGTGATAGTATTTATAGACAAAATATTCCCTATACAAATGTGATAAAAAAAAGTAATAATTGATAAATGATAGAAAATGAACCTTTGAAAAAGGCACAATGATTTGAAGTGAGGACAATGTTTCCTCAACAATGTGTAGGTGGAATACTAGTAAGTTACATGTATAAGAGTGGATGAAAGTTAGAGAGTGAGAGAGCAATGTTTCCCTAGCCCAAGAGTGGTGAGTGATGATGATTGCAAGTTAAATGACACGAGAAGTTGTGGTTATGCATTTTTTTAAAAAAGGTGGTGAAATCCTATAGATGTTAAATATAGGAGAAATATAATATAAGTGAGAAAGTGATATGGTTTCAATAAAAGAATTAAATGGGTTTTTATGTGTGTGATCATGGCTTGAAACAATATTGTTCGTGAACATATGATGAGCTAGTAGGTAGTAGATGAAATAAAAAATTAAATTAGATTGAATGAGATGAGTGAAGAATGAATAAATGATGCCAAGTAGAATCTAGATGATGGTAATGGGTGAAAAAACTGAGTGCGGAGATGAAGCAAGAAATATGGATGTCAAGTGTGTTGTATGTACAAAAGTGTCACATGGGTGAAGACATGAGAATAAATCCTTGGTAGGATATGTAGTGATATGAAACATTATGCTAGTGATAATGTCAATTAGATGAAGATGTGGAAGCCAATCAACATGATGAGAAAGCATATGTGATGTGGAAGATATTATGGAGGAAAATGTGTAAGAACAAGTGATAGTGTGGTTAGGATAGATGATGTGAGAGAAGAATGGTCAAAGGAAATATTGACCATAATGGTGGATGTAGAGCTACGGGATAGATGAACCGGTAACACACATTTCTATTTTAGTTTCTTATTTTTATAGTCATCTTTATTTTCATGCATGTCTTTAATCAAAATAAGACAATAAATTACAATTTTCCATGTATCCTAAAATTATGGATTTTTTTATATCATACATGATATGGAAAATAAGTGGTGGTTGGAGTGATGGCCCTACTACATGATTGTATTAATGTGTAACCACTATTTTGATGGACATATATAGATGAGGAATTGATATCGACCCTTTTTTTGTAACATGAGTCACTATGGAATTTTGTATGTGTGTGTGTATGATTTTTGTATGAGATGGATATGTGTAATGTATAATGATTTTAAATTTTATTTTTGGATGAGTTGTGTGACTATAAATGAGCAATGCCATAGGATATGAAACACAAAATGTTGTATATGAATACACATTATGCATGAGACAAGAGTATGTTTACTGATGGTATGGATGTGATATAATTATTGTAAGCACAATACATACCCATATAGGAACACAAACATATTTGAAACTAACATGGAGAAAACCAATGATTTGAATAAATTCTAGCAAACCTTAAGGTGACATACTAGTCCCTCGTCCCATTGAGATTCAATGTGTACACATGAAAATAAGTTACCACTTGAGGTAAAACCATTAACAAGAAATAAATGAAGACACAGTAGCTAATGTGTAGGTATGCAATTGAAACATTTATTGTGGATTGTGGTATATGGGAGGTAAGTGTAAACCATGCATTACTGCACTGCCATCCAGACATCTATATCTCTGAAAGAGATATATTTGATCCTAGTCCAAACATTTATATACTACCATCCAAGTGTCTATAGCCCCTATAGAGATACTAGAAATTCCCCCTCGAGAAGTATTTGGATGTTTCTTGAGCTTTCTGATTTTACGGTTGTCATTATTTTATGATTATATAATTTTTTAATCTCTCTCTTTGTGGTTTAAAAAAATTATGGACTAATGGAGGATATTAAAGTGAAAATTGAAAATCCATTGGATAACATGTGAAAAATAAATCCCTATGTTCTTTTCAAAAATATTTTAAATGTGTGTACAATGCATGTATCTCTTAGGAGATGAACTCATTCTTAAATCCACAAAATAGTGAAGACCATGCTAAAACATTCATGGAGACCATTGCACATGTGACCAAAGTAAGTGTAAGAGGCCTATAAGCATTAAAACACCTATACAAATGGAGGTGGAGAAATTTTATTGTGGATGGATGGATATATACATGTCAGGTGAATGGAATTGGTAGTACACATGGATAGCCATAGATTTGATTTTTCACATTTTTAACGTTTTGTATTTTTTTTTTGTCTTTTGTCTTTTTATATTTTTTGGGATTGTGAAAGTTTTATAGTTTTTTGGATGTTTTAGAATTTTGTATTCTTTTAGAAGTTTCTAAGCATAGAAATATTGTAAATGCATAGAATTTAATACTTCTAATATTAATTTCCATCAAGATAAGATATTTTATAAGCTCCAAACCTATATTTTGGATAATGACATAGAGTCTAAACCAATTAGGGGAAATATTATCAAATTGGTCATGCTTTGGATGATTTTAGATAATTTTATTTGAGCACAAGATTACCTAGCTCAAATTCACGAATACGATCATTTTCATGATAAGATCGTTTCTATACAATCGTGGTACACTTGGAGGTGATCTAGAGTATTAATGCACCTATCGTTAGGAAGGTCAATTTGTACAAAGTGCTCAAGCTGATAGTCATTGTTAGTGATAAAATATCGGAATGTGACTCTTAAAGAAGGAATATCAAGCTCAAGGTGCATGAAAACATTGACCCCATAGATAAGCAATAAGTGTAACTCAATTAGTTCTGTGGATGCTAGTATAGTACACCCAAAGGATGTAAAGAAATTATGTGTGCTAATAGTTGTGTGAGACTTTAATTTTTTTTTAAAGATATTATTGATATTTTTATTAGAGGCCTTTACTTTCCCATTGGCCTCACAGAATATGAGGTGGAAAAAATATGTTGGATCTTGTATTTTTACACAATACTTTGATGTCTTTATTTTTGAATGGGAAGCTATTATAAGAAATGATATTGGTAGGAATACCAATGAAAAAATGATGTTTTGTATGATGAACTTATCAGTTTGAGTAGTTGTTGTATATGTAGGAGGTGTAACCTCGACCCATTTTATAAAATATATGGTAGAAATAATGATAATGCATGGCCATTAGAGGATAGGGGAGAAAATTTTCCAATAAGATAAATTCCCCATTGATAAAAGGGCCAAATAGACCTAAGAGGGTGTAGCTCTTGAATGGGAAAATGAGAGAGATTTGAAAACCTTTAACATTTCTAACAACATTTGACATATGTACAAGAGAATTTATCTATAAAATGCTAATAATATCCCATCCATAAAATACATCATGAAATGATCATAACAATAAAATGACCTCCACATGTACCATAATGTGCTTTTGTGAGTTCAATGACAGTCTCTTAGGGTTACAAGAAGTATAAGTGTATACCATCATATCCATGTTTGTAGAGGAGTTCTCCTACAAGGACAAACCAAGTGTCCTTTTGAAAAAGTATGTATCCTTATTTGGTAAGGCCAGCTAGTAAAGTATTAAATTTCAAGTAAGTGATGAGATCCTCATACCAAATAGGAAGGAACATGGTCTTGAGATAAAACATGTTGAGCATGTTGGTATGGTCGAAAGATGGTTGTTAGAGGACTTGAATGATAACTTAGAGAATATTTATTCAATTTTCCAAAGGTATGTAAGATCCTAAGTAAACCATGGTATCTATGAATCTATTAGAATATCACATTCAGAATTTATGAATTGAGTAAGTCCATAAGGGTATTATATTTTTGTATTTTGTCATTACAACATTAGTATGAGCCTTAAATTTGATTTAAGACAAGTTATGTGTCACCAACTATGCACAAGAATTTGATTTTGAGAGTGAAATCTAATTAGATACCTATGAAGAGTGCTTCATACTTGGTCATGTTGTTATTACATGGGAAATCAATCTTGAATGGGAGTGGAATAAAAGCACATTGCGGCATGATAAATAAAATTCCTATACCACCCCCTTGGTCAGTCTTTGAGTGATAAAAATGTAATGTCATGTCAAAAATTTTATTGATGTCAATGTGACCTTCATTTTTAGATATAATAAATATAGAATCAGTCATAAGCTCAACAATGAGGGTCCGTGAATTTGTGAGTGGTTCTTCAACAAGTTGATCGGTGATTACTTACTCCTTTATGACCATTTAGGATATAAATTTTAATTCAAACTCAATGAGCAACATGATCCATTTGGATGTACAATTGTTATGGTATGTTTTACTCTTCATGCAAGGGAGGGGATCCGAGTTTTCTACGATGTAAGTTGTATGGTTAAGCATGTAGTGTCATAGTTTCTACGTAGAGAACCGGTGTCTCGAAATTTTTTTCTTAGTAAATACATAGTTGAGATCAGAATTGATAAGTGTAAAGATGATATAATAGATTTTAGATTATCGATTGGTCATGCTGCATTAAGAAAACATACTTCTCATAGAAATGTGAGTATTAAATATCTATAAATGGAATGACAAATTTATTTGTGTTGGTGAAAGAACAAGGGGTGTGAGAATATCTATTTGAGTTTTTCAAATGTGGCGTGAAATTTTCCCCAACCAAATGTGAAAAGTTTCTTAAGAAGGTGATTGAATGGTTTAAAATGATAAAACATTTGTGTAATGAAATGTCAAATGGATTTGATTTTGCCTTGCATACTACGTAACTAATTTATTTTCTTAGGAAGAGGCATGTCTACAATGGCCTTGAACTTGGATGGATCTACCTTGATACCATGATGTGAGACTATGAAGCCAAGAAAATTTCTCAAGGTAACCCAAAAGACACACTTCTTAGGATTTTTTATACAAGAGTGTTGGCAAAATAATTTTTCATGTTGCAAATTATTGAGTTTTCACCAACTCTCTGGGGATAAGCCCCTCCTTATTTTGAATTGTGAGGCTCCCATTATTGAATGTAAACTAACCTAAAGTTATGGGGTGGCCAATAGGTCATGCATCACATAGGAACACTCCACTGAACTTTTGGAAAAGTGGTTGTATGGAGAACACGGGAGGAAATTACAGTGAAGGGAGGTAAAGGGGAGTTGGAGAAATAAGGAGAGAGAGGTTTAGTGATGTGAATAAGCTTATAGAGTTAAAATAGAATAACCAAAGTAGGTCCACATTCAACTAGAAGAGCACAATAATGCTAACAATGTTAAGACTATCTAATTTTATACACATAATTCCATTGATTGATTTATTGCAGCATAAACACCTTTCTTGGCTTTACAAGATTATCGTGTATGCAAAGTTGGAAAAAAGAGAGAGAGAGAGAGTAGGAGAACATAAGAAAAGGAATATAATAATTGTAGCTTTTAATGCTAGATGTAGTAATGGTAAATCTCAAAAACATGCATTCAATCAAAATTACCAACCCATTGGAATGAAGAAGTCATTCCAATTTATAACATTACAAATTATCCTCTCATCTACCCCCTACATGAATTTCTACCTATCCCAATCAATTGAAAATATAATTGTAGATGGCGTTGTGAAGAATGTTTCCAAATGGAAAACTACGGATGATTTTTTGCATATTAGGTATGAAAAATAATTTAAAGAGCACAAGATAACTGAAAGAATAGTTACAACGAATGGAGGGAAAATTACCTCTCAATTCAACAAGGTCATTCAAAATAGTCTTTTAGGTAAAATAGTTCAACTAGCTACTATTTTTCACATTTTGAAAAGAGGTCATCTTATAACAAATTTTCTGAACAAAAGAATATGTTGTATTTTCTTGGTGTCCCACACTTTCCTCATTCTCACTGGTCTGAAAGTAATGGTTGGGATTGGGAAAATGCATAGCTATGGTTGAGAAAGAAGACTTGAAAGAGAAACTAAATTTTGCATGATACATGTCTTTGTCTATGAAGCTCGCTTATAATAGTAGATAATAATATTTGGGTTTGTATGCATGTTTATACTGTTGAGAATCATGTGAGACAACCTCACTTACTTTCCATTCACAAGATGAGAGAGAAATCCAATGCTGAAAACCTTTGTGAATTGGTGATAAAAAGTTTGAAGGAGATCGGTGGCATGGATGATGCTACAATTGCATCAAAGACGACATGTGTCGGGGAAAATGGGGCATCTGTAATGCAAGGTCATCATAATGTCCTATGTGTAAGACTCCAAAATTTCATTTCTCATATATGATTTTCATTCATTTTATGGCTCATAGAATGAATCTAGCATACAAAATAGTTAACAAATTTAAACCTGTAGCAAAATTTGAAGAAATTATTTGAGAGGTGCATGCTTATTTCTCTTGTAGTCTTAAAAGTTTCATGGAATTCCAAATATTTTTGAAAGCACTAATAAATGGGTGTAAACTATTAAAATATGTTGACACAAGGTGGACATTAATGTACCATCTGGTTCGTAGGGTGTACGATGAGTATCAATCCTTATTAGGAGTAATGTGGCAAAATCACATGGAAGTGGACAAGGCCCATGATTTGATACATCGTTTGACTGATATAGAGCCATTTTGATGTTGTGTGGTCTCCTTCCCATGTTGGATGAAATGCATCATTTAATTAAACAAGACCTAAAAATAAGTACCTATATTGTTGATATTTCTAGCTAGAGGAAACGAGTTTGTTTGGCAATATATTTTTTTTTTGTCAATGACACTGCTTTTTCAGGTCCAAATTTTGATGGTTGGAATGATTTGATAAATATTGGAAATGCAAGTATCTTTTGAAGTTTAACTTGTTTGGGGAATTATGTGCTTCTGTACATGGATATGAGATACCAATGCACATGTTTCAAGTAGTATTTGGTAAGGTTGAGAAGGTAAATGTCACAGGGCCGTTGTTTGATAACATTGTATCATCAACAAGGGTAAGGTTAAGAGAAATTGCATTTTCCCTACTATAAGAAATGAGAAAATGATTTAGTAGGTATTATTTACTTGAAGTAATGGTTGTAGTAAATCCCACCTATTGGAATACTATCCAAAATGAAATATTTTTGCAAGAAGACTACCACAAGAGGTTGACTACATTGATTCAACATTTTTGTAAGCTTGTTAATATCAATGGAATGAATATTCTAGGTATTTTAAGAAAGGAAAGTTTTATTGATCAATCTCATGAATTTACCTCTACAATGATTGAGCAATTCAAATGTTTGGATAATCCCTTAGAGTGTGGAGCAATAACCCAACTATGGAAAAAAATTGGGTTAAGTACTATTTTGCAACAAACCATGTTCGAGTTTTTATCATTGGCTAAGCTATGTCAAACAATGATTTTGGGTTCAATTGAAGATGAGATAATTTTCAGTGCCTTGACCTTTATAAAGTCAAAATTATGAAACAAGCTTGACAAAAATTTGGAAAATTGTTTGAGAATTTACACATCATGGTACGAAGTGGATAAATTTCCCTATGACAAGGATTTTTAATATAGAAGTTGATTAATGAAAGGAGGGCTAAAAACAATGCCACAAATACAACACATAACCATATTGTGGTAGTTGATGTCAACGAAGTGAGATTCAAAGATCTGGTCAAGTAAATAATAGAGATGATTCACTATCAAATTGGAAGCTTCCATTTATGGATATCACATGATATAGATGTTCATATAATAATTAATATATTCAAATATTCAGTATATTGTTCTAATAATATCTTTTTCCTTATTTGTATTTTATTTTAAAACATAGTGTTGATTTGTAGTCTTTGGAATGAAACTTGAAATACATTGCATTGATTTGTTGTCTTTAGAATAGAAATACATTGTTTAAAAACACTTATGAGATGGATATCACATGATATAGATGTTCATATAATATATTCAAAAACACTTATGTTTCTCATACATCTACAAAACATTAACATAAAGGGTTTGTCAGATGTGAACCACTAAGTATTGAAATGAAAAATAACACTATTCTTCATTCAAATTGCTTGAGACATGTCTTGTATGAAAAAATTGAAGATTGCAACAAATGGAAAAATTTTCAAAATTAAATTACTCTTAATTGTCTTATCATCGTAACATGCTCCACTCTCTTCATATGTTGAAATTAAAAAAATTAAATCAAAGTGAATGACATGTAACTTTGTTAGCATTTCATAATTGAGAGAGGAGCTTTTTTTATTGTTGTATGCAAACTTATTGATAAGGTTATCAATGGTTTCATGAAGCCAAAACAAAAATCTCATCTACCTTCTCAGGAATTTGGTTCTTCTCTTGCATCATTTTTTCTTTCATGTTCTTCTAGAATGCATCCTTCTTAATGAATTGGTGTGTTTTGTCAAAAGGCATTGGAAAACCAAGATTTTTGAAATCTTGTACCTTTCCATGTAACTCTTGTAACATTCTTTGACACTTATTCAATAATTCCTATGCTTTTCGCCTAACATCACACACTTCTAAATGATAGATGATACCTTTATTGAGGCATCAATCCAATTTTTAATTCCTCTAGATGTCATTTCCATGTCACTGAATTTGTAGATAGCTTCCAAAATTTTCCTTGTTGTATCCTCTCTTGAGCCATCACTTTTCTTGCTACTAGTTACATATTCACAGAGATTATCAAAGATTCATTGCAAATCAGCCATGAATTCAAACAATCTAATCAAATCATAAAATTTTTGGTTTATTTCCCCCCAAACATTATCCATCATATTAATCACTACATTTTTATAAAATTCAAATAGTTTGGTGTTGGAAGATTGTATTTCCTTTTGTGCTTTCACTAACTCTTGTTATTATATTTCATTTTGTTTTCTCTCTTCCTTTTACAATTTGTCCTTGACTTTTCTCTCTTCCTCTAGGATGTGTTCCCATTTTTGACCTTTTCTTTCTTTGCCTTAAGAACTTCTTGTAATTATCCTAGTATTTGTTCTAATCTATTATTCTTAATTATCATTTCATGTAACTTTTTCTTCACTTATTCTAGTTTCACAATATGTCTGTTTCATTTGAGCAAGTCATAAAGGAAAATGATTTTATCGTCTTCTCAACTCACTCTTGAGTCTTATTAACTACCGCTTTTCTATTTTTTTTTTATTTTTCAGTGTCTGCCTCTAACTTTTGAATTTTATTATTCAACTTATTGTTCTCTCTATCTACCTTTATAAATGTTATGTATACCACATCATTGTTCCTTTTTTATACATTTATTTTGTCACAAGGTTTCATTCTGGTAAAATCCATTTAAAGGGTGGTTACATCGTAGTCACTGGAAACCATTTGATTATCTGGTTTTACAACTTTGGGCACAACATACATGTATTCCATGGTATCTATGTCTAGGTTATATGTAGGCAATACCCTCATTGTGGCAGGATCTGAAGTTATAGTAGCATGTAACATTTGCTTCTTGTTTCTTTTATCTCTTTCTGATTTATGGGCAAACTCATCTCGGTAATCAAAACCTGAGGTGTTTGGAGGAATGAATTGATTGAATGGAGGAGTAATTGAAGTTTTGGGAGAATTTCCTTGTGGATTAGAAATTTGTTGAGGGGTGGCACCACATTTTGTAATTATTTACCTTTATGAAATGCTACCCTGCATAAGAGTAGTTGTATGTGTCTTCCTTTTTCCTCTTCTCGGGTCCTTGTTGGATAGTAGGAACTTCAACTATATATATTGGCCTCTTTAGAATAATTTGTTGTTGTGGTACTTTCTAACCACTACTACCACCATCACTAGAACCACCAACAATAACAACACTAACATATTCATTTGCCAACTTCTCCTCTTGAATTTTCAACCGTGGTTGAAACGTTTGTTGAGGATTTGACTTCAGAGAAAAATGCATTGGATTACCACTTGTAGTTGTTGTATGTAATGGTCCTTTCTTTGAAGGGTGAAGCTCAAGGCTTGACCTATCGAACCTCTTCTAGGATGTACCTCTGGTGGAATCCAAATGCCTTATCCTATTGAACCCAAACCACCACCACTAAAACCCATCTTTTCAGCTATAACTTCCCATGTAGTATATGTTTGTTTCATGATTTCATTCAAACTTGGTTTATATGAGTTATCCCCCAACAGGGGAGTGTGTAATTCCTCCTCAGAGTCACACTGATCATCACTACTTACCTTTGCAGGATGCGCTTCATTCCACAATCTGCTAAAACTACATCTTCTGGAATAGAATCGTACTCTAAAATAGCTTTTGGATCGCCTAGGTCTTGCCTCATAGACCAAAAGGAAGTTATTTTTGATCTTGTCCAGAATTTTTATCTCGCAAAACAAGATCTAGATGCTTTGGCATGGTTTTAGAGGAGGACTTTTTTTATCATCTTTTGCATAAAAATTGTCATATTGAAATGCCTCTACCTCTTTTTGTGGATGCAATCCCAAAATTTTTGTTGACAACTCTTGAAAACTAATTCCTTTATCAATAAAAATTCATCCATTACTTTTTTATGTTGTCCCAAGAGTTCTTATTTTTCAATTTTTCTAGCAAGGGTTTATTTTCATGTTGAGTTTTAGTGGCAAAGTTCTTATTCGCCACTACCCTTGTTGTAATCAACTCACATGGGTTATACATCCAGTGAGAGTCAACATCAAACTTTAAAATTTGTAAAATTTCATGTGCCACATTGAATTATTTTCTCTCAAATGTGAACCCTCCACATGAAAACGGTAAGGAAGGAAATATGCTCCTCTTTTATTGAGTAATAAAATACAATTTATCGTGCTTTCCATCTGCCGTATATATTCTAAGGAAAAAACCCTCTCTATCACATGTATTGAAATTTGTAAGGTTGTATTCTTGATCCATAAAAATTAACACAATATATTCCTCCATGAAGTACCAGTCAACTAATTGTATTTTTGATCCTAGTTGAATGCAATCTCTATAGGTCATAGGTAATCTAGGCATTGTACTTTTTAAAATTGCTTGATAAATTGGAGTCCAAAAGTAGTCCACAAATTGATTTTAGTCCCTTCGATTATCAAACATCCTTATCTTAGGGGTCCACTCAGTTAATGGAAGCAAAAATTTGGCTCGCCCTCAACATCATTGTAGGCTGAATTATAAGCTTGTTTCTCACAAACCATTCAACAAACCGCCATAGAAATAAATAAGCACAAGTAGGTAGTGAACCTAAAGGTATTAGTTTTAGAGCCTTATTTGATTGTTAAAAATGTTTATGCATAGATTTTGTAATGTGTTCAACAAATCCTTATGCATAAGGTGGAGAAACAAAATGGATATTGTATACCATTTAGATGAGGGTTACAACCACTTGTCCATTTCTATCGAATCCAAGGAAAAATGATAACATAAAAATGGTATCCCTAAACCACGGTTTAAACATCACAACTGTATATGGAGATTCCCTTTTGGTACCATTTCATCAATTGTTAATTTTCACAAAAAAATCATCTTTGGTATTTTGAGTGGTTGTGTGATAATCATTAGCAATTTTTTCTAGGTTTATAATGATCAGTTCCTAATTCTTTACTTTTAAACCCCAACGCACAACCAAGATTTACCTCCGTAATGGAAAACATTTCTTCTCTGGTGCCATTTACAACAATTGATTTTTTCCCATCGTAATTTTGGGCACATAGAATGACAAATTCAGGGCAGGGTAAAACCTCATGGAACATCATGTGTCCCAATCCAACCCCCCATGTTATCCAACCTAATGGGTTCGAATGCTTATTTTCATTTTCCTTATTCTCATACATGTATCTAAGTTGTGAAGTTCTTGTGCCAATTACAGGATCATAAATATCATGATATTCATCAGTAAAACTAGGGTTTTAAGAAGTTTGGCATATGGGATTAGGATTTTTCTTTTATTTTGGGCTCCTGTGGAAGTAGACATGCTTGGAATTTTGGATTCTAGAAACCCCAATGCTAATTTGTAAACCATTATATTGAAATATTTCAAAGCGAAGGCTTATACAATGTTACTTATAAAAAGATAATATTTAAAGAATCAAATGCAGGATGACACTTACTTAGAAAAATGAATATTTGAGTCTTACACGGTATGCAACTTATATGAATCTACTCAACTTTCGGTTGTAGTACAGATGCCTTCCAGAAATAGAATGCAATGGACATTAAATATCACCTCGCAAGCAGTAGCACATCACTATAAATGATTACGTCTTTCACTGTATACGTCAAATTTAGTCTCTTTTCAAACTTCATTTAAGTGGATGACAATTATCACTTCGCTAGGCCTATTTCAAGAAATTCCATTTGAAATGTGAGTGTATGAGGCCTTCGTCCCATAATAGAGTTTGTGCCATTGATCTTAATATATTGAACGATGAAGAATATTTAAAATAATTTAATAAAATCATACTTCGCATCATGTATCCATACATGTAACGTATCTTAGTATCTATGTGGTAACATCACATGTGGAGCGGCCAAGTGTAACCCATTCTGGGAACTTGAGCATGAAGGTATGCAAAAGAAGACCAGATTCCTGGAATTGAATATCAGACGGACATGTGGCAGGATAACGGGCCTCCTCAAGGAAAAGGCATTCCAAAGACTCCAATCCCGTAAAATGAACCAATTCAATAAATTTTTGGGTCCATAGTGCTAGTGGCCGGTGAAGTGAGGAACTCAAGAAGAGTGCTAGTTGGAGGCACACGTGGCAAAGGAAATATCAGCGACCAATCAAAATCCCATACGTGTCATTATTCTATTCCTCCGAGCGGCTATGTGTCACCCATTTCGGGCACTTGAGTGTAAAGGTATGAAAAAGAAGCCCCGATGCCTATGATTGAATATCATACAGACACGTGGCAAGATTCTGAGCGTCCTCAAGGAAAATACATTCCACAGACTCCAAGCCCATGGAATGAACCAATTAAATAACGTTTTGGGTCCGCAATGAATCGGTGGCCTAGTGAGATGAGGTACTCAAGCCGAGTGGCAGTGGGGGAACATGTAGCAAAGGAAATCTCAGTGACCAATCAGAATCTGCCACATGTCATTTTCCTATTCCTCGAATGCCAAGTGTCACCCATTATGCACTTGATCTTAAAGGTATGCAAAAGAAGCCCCGATGCTCAGAATTGAATATCAGATAGCCACGTGGCAGGATTCTAGGCCTCCTCGAGGAAAATTCATTTTGTGGACTCCAAGCTCGTGGAATGAACCGATTCAATAAAGTTTTGAGTCTGCGGTGCTAGTGAAGTGTGGTAGAGTGGCATTGGAAGTCGGGGCACATGTTTCAAAGGAAATCTCAGTGACCAATCAGAAGCTACCACGTGTCATTTTTGTTACCCGAGTCCCAATATGTAAAATTTTAAATGACCATAACTTTTGATCTACTACTCTAATTCTTGCAAAATTGGTCTCGTTGGAGAGGTCTCCTCGAGCCCTTTAATTTTACATCATCATATTCAAAAATTAATGAGTTTAGGTGGGAAAAAGAGGCAAGAAAATATGAATTAATGAGACTTAGATATGAAAAGACAATAAATATGAATATCTATGGGAATACGTGGAGAATCAAGAAAATGCGTATTAATTCTATATCACTTGTAAAATCCATGACTCATGAGTACTAGTAGGAAGTAGCTCGAAATGAAGTCATAATAATTATAATTTATGATAAATGATTTATGAGTGGCTCGCCACCCATGGGTTAATAAATAGAAGATGGTGTCACACATTTGTCATTAATGTAGCTTCCCACGAATATAATTAATATTTGCTCAAATATAAATGTTTTATCATTATCATTACACTTTTCAATTTTGTTATAGTTCACACGATTCAACGTCGAATACACTTTTCTATTTTGTCACAGTTTGCACGAATTTGAATTAAATGCATTAGTGTTTTGATCTTGTAAATGTAGTCATGGTGAATTGTATATAAGGACAAGTTAGCTCTCTCTCTCTCTCTCTCTCTCTCTCTCTCTCTCTCTCATCATGTGTTACTTAAGCTTTAGAGTTTCCCATTAAAATATGCTATTTCTATTTACCCAGTCACCAATGACCCACTATGGCTTACATTCCAAGGAGCTTATTGTGTAAAATATTTTATGCCAGTGATGCTAAATTAGACTTTGTCAATCATGTCTTAACCTTGCCTAATTCCATTGGAGGAGTTTTTTTCTTGTTGACAAGTGTGTCATTTTGGTTTTCTTGCTAGGCTAGCTAGTATTACCCCTATCTTTCAAATGTATCAATTCCTTGTTCAGAAGCTTTTTCCTGAAGGATATTCATGTTTTACTTCTGAGGATGACCTTTTCCTAAAGCCTATCTGGAACAACTTCCACCCAAAGGTTATGGGGGTAGGAGGTGCACACTTGACGATGTAGATTCTTTGAAAAAAGTTGTTTCCAAGTTGACAAAGAAAGTAGGAAGATTGGAGAGAAATGTGTGCAAGGTATTTAAATAGAGAACTGTGAGAGTGAAATCAAACTTGAGGGAGATCTGAGTCACGATTTTTGGGGGAAGGGGAAGACAACCCTTACCATATGGTGGAAAAATGATGCAAGATTGGTTGGCCATGCCTGAAGGGAAGGATGAGATTCTGAAGGTTTTAACTGGCCCTCCTCTGTCCCAGAAGTTTGATTGAAAAGGGGATGTTTGCATCCTGCATCAGTCAAATTTTGTATGTATTTCGGGCCATGGATGATTACAAGGAATTTAATGAAAGGAAGGAGAGTCTACTCTCTAGATCTGCACTAGTCTCAGGTTGTCTTGCTCGTATGGAACTATGAGCAAGAATAGTCTTGTATAGCCGCATAACATATATCTATTTTGTCAATTTCTAAGTGTTTATGTTAAGATTGTTGTTTCCTCCTACAGGATATATTTTGTAACTTAGGTAGTACAATTATATGGCTATATAAGTTTCAAGGGTGAGGGCCCCAATAGATCCCTCTTCTATTATGCAAAAACAAAACAAAGAACATGTGAAACATTGAAACAATAACTTGGTTCACAACTCGGTCTCTGTCGGGTCCTATCCTATTGTAACTATTTAGTTTTGTAGCTATCATAACATTTTATTATTAATATAAGCATTATGAAATTAAAAAAAAAACACTGAAACTACTCTTTTTTCTTCTCAATATTTGGTGGTTGGAATAATTTTCAAAATTAAATTACTCTTAATTATCTCATCCTCTGTAAGACTGTAACATGTTCCAATCTTCATCTGTTAGAATTACAATTTGTTGTAAATCAGAGTGACATGTAACTTTCTTAGATGTTTATTGGTTACTTTTTAAGAAATGACAATTTTTGGCCTTATTCTAGTCAAATTTTTTTGTAAGTTTTAAATCCAATTTTTTTTGTAGCGACACATATACTAACATGACAACTTCACTTCATAAAATAGTTGAGCATTAACTAGTCACGTCAATTTTTGAAAAATGGATTTAGCCTTTGCTTTCAATTAAAAAAGAAAGAAAATCCAACATTTAATACATATGACAAGACAATATTTATTATCAAGATTTTATTAGATATATGAGAAGACAATTTTCAACTATTGACAATTTTTGATATTTTGTAATTATATTTTCATATTTAATTAATTATCAAGATTTCATTAGATAATACTGACATGACAAGACAATATTTATTATTAATATTTTATTAGATAATACTACAAATTAAATATATAATATATAAATTATCAAGATTTCATTAGATAATACTGACATGACAACTTCACTTTATAAAATAGTTGAGCATTAACTAGTCACATCAATTTTTGAAAAAGGGATTTAGCCTTTGCTTTCAATTAAAAAAGAAAGAAAATCCAACATTTAATACATATGACAAGACAATATTTATTATTAAGATTTTATTAGATATATATGAGAAGACAATTTTCAACTATTGACAATTTTTGATATTTTGTAATTATATTTTCATATTTAATAAATTATCTATAGTGTTGATGTTTGTTATGAACAATGTTGGCATTAATTGATATTTTTCTTTAAATTCTTTCCCACGCTAGGCCCAATATGCTTTCAAGTATACACTTTTCCATTGCACTCTTTAGCTTAAACAAATTTCATCTTAGACACTTTCATTGTAAAAATTACATGTACTCAGATATGCATTACATTTGGTAGAATATTTGACAAAAACAATCTTCAACAATGTCACCCTAAAATATTTGTTTTATCTCTACAAATGTCTCTATCACATTTGTTATATCATCGTCTAATTTCCGCCTAGCCATTTGCTACCACACAGGCAAGAAATTTCCGCTTTCATGGATCTTGTTTATACTTGATCAATGATGATAAAATTAAAAAACTGGAGCAATTGTAGATATGCAAAGTTCTTTAACTTCTTAATCTATGAAAATAACAATGTTGCAATACTCTCTTTTTCTTGGTAATTGATATAAAAGCTCCAAGTTACTTCACAATTCATAATGTCAATCCTTTGATAACCTTGTCAATTGTTAACCAATAAGAATATTCCATGCTACTTTGTTTTTGCATAACCAATCTATGCTATATTTTTTTTTCAGAAATAGTTAGAAGCGAGCCAATAAGACATCTCCACGTTCTTTTGCATGTTGTTTTCCTTTGTAAGAACCATGTCAGAGTGCGAAAGGCGAGCCAATAAGAAGGCTCCACGTATGTACGGTTTTAACGGACCATTTTCTATTAAATGATCTTTTTGTCATGTATGTTTCACTGTGAAGTGTGAACCAATAACAAAACACCACATACATGTGGATTTCACAAAGTGTCAGACTCTATATATCCTCTCTTAGTCACCCCGAAGAGCAAACCAACAAGAAAGCTCCACGCTTATAATCATAATGTTTTTAGACTTCAGTAAGTGTTTTGAAGATGTAATAGCACACGAATGAATAGCTTCCGCATAGTGTCCTTTCTTCAGAGAAGTCAGGGTTTGTAAGATTCACGAAGTACTTGTCCTATCAATTTGCGAATAGAGAATGAATCAACAAGCTCCACATAGTTTCATAATTGAATAAACATTGACAGGTTAGCTAACACTGTGATGACATTCTACAAATTGTCATAGACCAAAAATGATTGTTTCCTTTGCAAAAAATATTAACTTCTGATCAATTACCTTCCAAATTAACCATTCATAATTAGAATTATGTGTTCAAACTTGTAACATTTGATAAACATGAAGTAATTTCTTGAAAATACACAAGAGCGGAGAGAAACATAACTATAGAGGAAAGAGAAGGAATGATCCAAATGTGCAACATAGATAAACATGTAGATCAAAGACTAAAAATTATATTTCCAAGTGTGCAAATTGCTTATTTTGCAGGAAGAAAACTTACTTTAACCTACTCTAACATTGTATAAAGCATTCATAGAAAGATACATACTAGCTGCAAGAAGTAGCTTCCTTTTCTAATGATGTGCGTCCATGTGATAAACTTTGTGGTAGCTACGATAAGTGACAAGAACATGAAGAAGTATTGATGCTCCTTTTCCTTTGAAAATTCATCTTGAAATGTAAAATACACCCCGTCTTCATCTATTCTCTACTTTAGAGGGTGTATCGATGACTTTCAAGACATCAAGTTCATCCTCATGCTTTGTGATGAGCATAACCAATGGAAACTATAAGTCGAGCTTTGAGAATTCATGGTGTCTAATAGGATATCCTCTTCTCAAAGAAAATGCACCACATCAAATGGAAAGGTCATCCTTATGAGCCCCATAGACAAGGCACATAAATATATTATTCTTCCTTTGCGGATTTGGCCTCAAGCACTAATGGATCTGCCATGATATAATTCCATGCAAACTCAAGTGGAGAAAAGTTCTCCTCATCATATTCATCGCCTATAGAATCTTTGGCTTCAACTTGCTTCGTCTTAGTGAAACTTGGAAACACGAACTTTGAAAATGACCCTACATACAACCTTTTAGGGTTATGGAAAGCGGTAAACATGTAACATGCTTAGGAACGTTGCATCCAACAAACACAAATTTCCTAACCTCCCCCTCAATATTTTTATACTTCGCTTGCTCATCCTTGATAGTAAGGGCTCTTTAGATGGGTTAAAACATGATTTTTTCACCACTATTAGAGTCATTCCACTATGATATTGTTATTTCTTGTTTTCCACTGATGAATCTTGTCTTGGAAGGCCTTGGGGTACTGTCAAGAATCTTATTCCATCTCAATGCTCCAGAAGAGCCCCTTTGAGCTCAACCTCCTTGATCTACCTCTCGAAATGTTGCATGTGTTCTTCTTTGATGCTCTCTCTATCCTACATCTCTAGTGTAATAAAAACTTATGCCTAATTTTCTCCTACTTGTGGAAATCCTCTAAGTTCATGGATGTTCACATGTCATAGGTAGCTTAGAGTGTTGTGTGCTCCTTTGCAGGTGTCCTCCTCATCATGAAAGTGAAAAACAATTTTATCTACCATCCTTGGCTCATATTTATGTTTGAACAAAGTTGGGGACTAGACAAAAATATTGTAAGTTGTTGTGACTTTCCACTACTTCAAGATGGAAGGTTTGAGGGATGGGAAACACTTTAGGTGGCGTAGGGGAGACTTCTACATGAAAACATGGATGATTCGGACAATAAGATGTTTTTGTAAAGAAGGTGGATTGAGAGAGAGCCCAACATATGCATGGAAAGCTAAGGGGATATCAAAATGAGTGGGAAACAAGGGAAAACCTAGGATGGGATTCCTTTTACTAGAATGAATGAGACTCTTCTCCACTTGGATAGTCATGTCAAAGACTTGAGGAAGAGCACAACCACCAAGATTAAATCATCATGACAAGATCAAAATCAAAGGCTCTTAGGTATAATAAGAATGTCATACCTACTAGGGGTTTGCATTCTTGGGGAATTCTATCCCAAGTCTTTTGAATCTGATGTTGAAGTCAAAAACATACTCGTTTGGGGCCCTTTTCATGGTGCTTATATGTTCCAAGAGAAATATGATATCAGTGGTCTCCTTAAAGTGATTCAACTTTTCTCCCAACTGATCCCATGCAGAGATCGATTGTGCATCCAAGCTTTTGTACCAATTTAGAGATTTTCCTTCAAACGAAGAGGCAGTGTAATCGAGGTCTACTTTCTCCTTTATGATGTTATACACTACACATAGATTGGTCACATCTTAGATATGGTCAATAGGGCTCACTAAATTATTCCCATAAAAGAGGGTCATGGGTTTGAAGGGGTTTTGACAAATAAGATCCCATTGCTGCAAATGAAGGGGACCACCAAAGGTCTAAGAGGGAAATAAAAGAGATCTAAGAAGAGCCTTGGAAGGATGGGAAACATTAGAAAAGGGGAATTAGTCCAAATTTCAAAGGATGGGTTCTTAAAGGAGAAAAGTTGTTAGGTGATAAAGTGTGCATACAAAAAAATAGGTAAGAGTCAAGATTATCAAAAACCTTGATTGGATGTTCAAGACAAGGGCTTTGCATAATATTTTCAACAAAAACAAAGTATTTTGTCCCACCAGTGGGTGCCAAAATTATTGAAGGTTGAAAGTATTTGATGTATGAATGGATTTCACTTTCAACACAACATGGGATTACTTCACAAGTGTGGGGCTTGCATAGTGAAGCAAACCTCTAAAGAGAGTTGGTCCTTTTGCCTTTTTGTTTTTCGGCCAATATTTCTCTTTTCTATAGGATTAGCTATAGTTCCCTATTTCTTTGTACGGTATTTTAGAGTCTATATTGATGAGTGTAATTCATCTCGAGCCTCATTTTGCAGTTGATACATTAGTGTATATATGAGCAACGATTAAGTATTGTGGTTTATGTATGTTCTACTCTTCTCTCACCTCCCTTATCTCTTGTAGATTATATTGCCTATTGTATGTTGTCATTATGTGTGGGGGACTATACTTGCATTCACCTAATATATTGTGTTATCCTTAAAAAAAAGAAGGGAAAAGATCCCTATCTCTCTTGCGCGCATCATCTTTGCCCTTTATGTCATTTTCCTTCTCCCTTTTCCCCTGCGGTGTTAGAGTACGTATATTAGAGACAACATCGGGAGTATAAGTAGAAGAGAACATGTTCTTTGGAGTTTTGCATCACTGTGCTAAGTCCACATTGTGAAAAATTCCATGTTGTGTTAATATTAAACCGAGTTCACACATCGAATGCATTCAACCTCCAACAAGAAATTTTATCTTCCTCTTGATGTGTTTTGTTCTTTTAGACAACTTCTCATCTTCCTTCTAAGCACATTGATATGTTTCTTCCATCAACCTCAATTTGTCATCACAAACTCATCTTTAATAGAAACACAAGACCATTCACATACTTTGAGATCTTCTCATTGACATCTTCAACATGACCAACTGAAATGAGCTTGTCTCAAGGAGAAGAGTTCTAAAATTTCTTAAACAAATTCACCTAATAATTTGACAACAAGAACATACCGTTCAACTTTGTAACCATAGGACCCCAAGATTTGATTCTTTCTTGATCTCTCCATTCAAATGACCCCCACAACCCCTCACCCCCACAAGGATGCAAGGCCCTTTCAATTTGTACAAAAAATCACTCTTGGGATACTTTATGACTCATATGCTCAATGATCCAGCCAATGATAGTCTCGAGACATAGGCTTCTTAGGTAGCTAGGCATGTCCTGTTGTGGTTTACCTCTCATCTTGGTAAATACCCTTCAAGAGATTATCTTCTAGTTTATCTAACAAATCTTTAGATTCATCTACCAAATATTCAAGCTGGACCCTAGGTCCATCTTATCTTCACTTGGATTTGAGATAACTCCTTTACTCGAAAGCAGTGTCCATAAAATCTAATCTAGCTTGGATTCCTTTCATCATCTTTAGAAAATCTACAACTATTAAGGGTCTTCATCTTCCTAGAGGAACTCTTATGTGTGCCATTTATTCCTTACAACTCTATGTAATTGCAAAACTCCTTCACACATGTAACAAACTCGATAGAACCTAACAAGAAACGAGCCAATTAGGAAAACCTTGCTCTAATATCAAATGATGTGAATAGGAATGAGGAGGTCAAGTTAATGGTTGCCTTATTCCCCACCCTGACACAATAAAGATATAGGTTACACCCTTTGGGCACACGTACACCCACACATAACACCCAATTGAAAACTAAAATTCCAATCTTTATTAAATTACTTGGCTTGTTATAGAGACTTACACTCATAGACACATGCTTTATTGACTCAATAATATGAAGATGATATACAACAATCCCTTTGATGCACTGATTTCCCCATTAAGAACTTGGACAAAATCCTCTCTCTCTCTCTCTATGAACTATGCTCCACTCTCCTTTCTTACTACTAAAAATTATCTATCACCAATCCTTTTGGATCTCTCCACCACCTATTTGACAATTCCCGTACCATTTCACATTCACTAGATGCTTTGAAACATGTGGAAATAGATAATTTATGAGTTTTGGGTCGTTACACACAACATGAAGCAATGACCATGGTGATGATGTTTAGGGTTTGTCATTCGACAATGATGAACTTGATTTGCCAACCAATGAAAGTAATCGTGGACTCAAAACCTAAGTAGTTGATATATTTAAGATACAAGTACAAATACAAAGAATCGATATGTGGATACGGAGAATTCACCCGCTCTCCCTCCTTCCCCGAATACAACAATACAAATATGTATATATGTAGGTATGTATGTATGTATACACACACACACACACATATACATACATATATGCGTACACACGTATACACACACATATGTGTAGACACACAGATACACACACACATATATAGACACACACACACACACCTTGATAAATAAGAAATAATCACATAATATGCATATAAAGCCAAAATAACCAAAAACACTATTAATAATCTAAATAATGTGAACCAAATGCCAAATAAAATGTCATAATAAATATTAAATTTTATTAGTACATAAAAATGCAACGCCCTTTGAATCTACATGTGATCATTAAACCAAAATATGCATGTATATCAAGAGCTACTAATTTTATTCTCTAGTTTTATATCAACACGAGTAACTGAAAAAAATTGATTTGTGATGGAATTTAGATTTATTATCACAATCATTCCTTGTCCATGAATTTACTCGTAAGTGGTCGAAATATTTGGGCTAATCATGATTGTTTCCTCTTGGTCATATTTGTTCCCAAGACCAAACCATGCTTTTTTTTAGGGTTGCATAGTGTTTTTTCAAAAAGTGGGCCATTTTATGTTTTAATGTTAAAAACAAATTAAAAAAACTTATTTTTGACCTGAATAGGCCTAGGATAGCGTCTTGGTGATTCGGTTGTATCTTGAGCGTTGGGGCATATCCTAGGGGTATCTAGGACTATATCAATGTCATATCCATATAAGATACATGTAGTATCCATATCCAACCCTATTTTCTACCACATTGGCATTAGAGCTCAAAACCCATGACTTTTGTCCCATGCCACTATTTTGGCAAGTACATAACTTCTCGTAGAGAATCCAAATATGTAATAACATTCTAATTTTGAAGTGCCCCACAACGTATTTGCCTATGCACTTAAATCTATCATTTTTCATGTAATGCCCCGTTCAAGCGTTTACCCTAGTTCTTGTCATGCAATGACCTTTTGTTGAGCGTCGAATGGTCGTGTGTAATTCCGTTGTCTTAGATCTTGTCTCGGTGGTGTTTTAGAACCTTCCTCTTCTTCTTGCATTCTCAAGTCGTTATTGACACCTCAGGTGTGGGTGTGTAATGTCCTATGCGTTAATCTAGTTAAAGGAGGATTTTGTTGTCGCATAGTTAAGCTGGATCTTTGGCCATTATTGATGTGAGTAGAAATTATTTATATTTATAGTATATAATGATAACAATGTTGTTTTAATTTAATTATCGATTGGCCTCTATTTTATAGTGTTATTGGTTTACATTATTGTCGAGCTGGTATATACGTCTTTGTTAATATGATTAATAATTATTTTAAGTGGTAATAATAATAATAATAATAATAATAATAATAGTTAAATAATAATAATAATAATATTAACAATATTATTATTTTAATTATCGATCGACGATAACTCATTATTTTTTTATTGTCGATTATTATCAACTTTATTATTAATTATCGTTAAGCGATTTTATTGTTTGGTTGGTCGCTTTGCAGAATGAACCCCATTCCGCACTGAGGAAGGGGTTACCCGTCTTGGTGCCATGGTCGTTCCTTGCTTCGTGTTTGCTTTTGAATGTCAACCTCTAGTTTTCTTCGCTTGGTCGCTTAGGCCTGTTCGCAAGTTATTTAATCATTGTGGGTAATGGAGAATTCGATTCTTACTTCCCCTAGCTTGCTCGTGTGTACGTGATTTAATTTTTCTCGGGTTGAATAGTAATCATACAAAAATTCTTATACCTTTTAGCTTATGAGAACTGTTCGAGTAATCTTGTAACTCCTTTTACATTTTTATTAATATAATCTTCTTTCGTATGCTTTGTGAGCTTACCTTAGTAGAGATTTTTTTTATCCCGTATTTTTAATTAAGAAGGGGCTCGTGGGGGCACCATGTCGTGGTGGAGACTTCCCATTCTTTTTATTAGAAACTTTTAAACTTCTTTCACCTACCCTTCACTGCCACCTTGGCCGACCAGGTCCATTCGCGTGTCCTGTTGCAAGTAAATGGCATTTGGACTCCTCCCAACCACCAAACTGCAAATAGTTATGGTATTTAATGTTTCTACCTTGCGTGAGGGAGATGGGAGTGGGTGGAGTCCTGATTTTTCTTCACCATGATCTCATTTTTATTCTTTTATTCAATGCGTATGGGCGATTCCTTCTCCTGGCACGTTTTCTCTGCCTCTTTGTTGACTGCGTGAATGCTGGTAAAGGCGTCCTGATCAGGTTTGACCTGTTAGTTGTTTTGATGACCTTTGTTTTGTGAATTTCCAGCAAGGATAGCAGCCCGTGAGACTACATCTCTTTGAGGTAGTTTGTCAAACAATTTGCTTCCTCGTGGGTGTTTCCACACCATACAAAACAAAAATTCGATTTTCCATTGTGCTGGATGGATGTCCATGTTCCGCTGTAACTTTCCCTTTTGACACACGTTGGGGGGGATGTTGACAAGTTTTCAGACCACCTACCTTGGCCGTGAACTCCTGCCTGTGCCAACGTGGAGATGATTGATGTTTGGGCGCCCAACAAGCTTGAAGAAAATGGAATTAGGCGTGGGTTGCTGTTGCAGGGCCTGTTTTAGCGTGTCCTTGTCTTGGGAAGTGCATTAAAGGCATGATAAGCCCTAACCCTCTCTCTTAATAATTTATTCCCTTTAGTATTTGGGTAAATCAATCTCTACAATTTTTGTTTGAATTCTGTAGAGATGGGTTTCGATGACTTATAATCGTAATTGCATGAGCTGATCTCTCTCCCCCTTTATAGTTTATCTTAATTACCTTTTTGACATGAAGAAATCTCTCTTCAATGATTCTTGCTTATCGATCTTATAAAGTTGGTTTATCTTTTTGCCATGTTTTAACTGTGAACAGTGGTCTCTGTAGAAAATATTGTGGTGTGTGAATGAGTTTTAGAATATTTCTTGTATTGTTTTTATTATGTAGAACATGGCTTGAAAACGGGAAATTTTCTCGAAAGACTGTGTTTGTCTTTTAATGTGGATTGATAATAATATAAACCCCCATTAGGATTGGGGGCTTCTATTTGGGGAGTCGTACTGGTTTTACTGGTCTTTCTAGATACCATCTGACTCTTTTGATTACCGTTTACCTTGGGGATTATTGAAAACCCCTCACTAGGCCCTCTGTTATTATTATTACTATGAGCTTATTTTTTTAGATGGGAACGCTCCTGAAGCATGTGTTGATGGGGTTTGTTTTTGTGATCTTTTTGAATACGGTAAGCACTCAAGACGTTAGCTTGTGTGGATAATTATATGGCTTAAGTTTGAGGCACTACTTGGATTTTCGAATCAGTTAAAGTAATATTGGATACATCGAACTCTCATGAATGTGTACATTCTTCAAGTTTGATTGACATGTGATGGCCCTCAGGCATATGAATTCAGGCAATGCTTGAAATATGAAATTATAAATTTATCCTATACTTTGACTTATAAGCTTGTTGAAATGCTTTTTGGTAGGAAAACAGATGAATAGGGAAGTTATGAGAACTACCCTAAAATGGATTCATGCACAACCTTAAGTAAAGGTGACAACTGCCATAATGGGACTGTACATACCATGTATGACAGTAAGGATAGAAGTTGACCTGAAATTATTTAACTTCATTATATAGAACAATAATTAATACCCATAAATTGGGGTATGCAAGTGGAGGTTGAATTATATAACATGATATATTATGTTATCAGGTAACCAGTAAGGATAAATATGTTATTTCAATACTTGGTTAACGAGTGGAATATCTTCTGGCATTTACGATGATTATTATGTTAGCTAAAAAAATAAAATTGATACTTGCATCTCATTAGGAGTTGAGATAATGTTGATACTTGTATTTATAGTGGCTTGGACCACGCTTACATATCTTAGTTAGTCAAATGTATCTTTGACATATTAGCAAAATATGACAATATTGTTGATCGTAACTCATTCCAATGAGTTGGACTCTTATACTAATAGAAACATATAAAGACATGGTAATAAGCAACCAAAAGGATACCTAAATAATATATGAACTTGTGGATTGGTGGAATCTTGTTAACATAAGTATATTCTTAAAATTGTGAGATAAATATCAAAATTATACTTACATATCATTGATTATCTATGAAGGTTTGATACTTGGGTAATATCGATGAATAATATAAGATTGATACTTGTATTTATTATATAAACTTAATGTCGTTGGTGCTTTTATTTAATTGAAAGATAATATTGTTGGATACTTATATATGTGAAGTAGGTTGAGGGTATTAGGTGAGCGTTATTATTATTACTGTAATTTAATTATGATTAAATGCAAGGTTAAGGTTGTATATCTCTCCACTTGGAATTTTTGTTCATATGTAAGCTGTGATTTTAGGAAGTGAACAATAATGGGTATGAAATGTATTATCATGAGATGTGCAGTTAAGATTTGAATACATGATTAGAAATTATTTGATAGGGAGTATTGCAAACTTTCATTTATTTAAATGCTAGATGGCATAAGTTATTAGGTGAGGTTTATATCTTATCATGCTCAGTTCTAGCGAACTGACTCTAGTAAATATTTGTGCAGATGGATTATGTGAGTAGATTAAAGGAAAAGAGTGTAAAAGTTTCATCAGTTCAAATTATGAAGTTCTTTGTAGAAATTTCAATGCGTTGTAAATTTTGTAACATTGCTTGCAAGGAGTTTAGAAGATCTCTTGTCTTGGTATGTTCGGAAAACTACGTGGTGAAGTGTTCTTTCCCTTTTGTTGTTAGACTAGTAACTTACCTTGGTGAGAAATGATATTCAATCATTACATTGGCATAAGTATTGTAAAACCTTGATTTTGAGAATAAAGTGTTAAGTCAAAACTCTCTGACACCTTGTAATGATGTGATATAAGTAAAATTAAATGGAGTGGTTAACCCTTATAGAAGTTAACTAAATATATATATTCAGATAAATTAATGTAGAGATGACTTACTTGAGAACAAGAGATTCCTGAAGTAATCAAAGGTGAAACTATCCTTGTAAAGTAAAATTTTATAATTTGATATCCCTAGCTAAACTAGTGAACACTACCCCTTTTGGGTGAACTCTTAAACAAGCTTAAGGGAAAACAATGGTTAGTTTCTGGAAGATAATAAGATTTAGCAAGTAGGAGAAGAAAATTTAGAAACCACTCAATTTATCTCTCAGCCTTTTGGAAAGTAAATAGTCTCCTTTTGTAAAGCTCTTTCAGGGAAGCCTAAGTAAAATCGTTAATAATTATGGATAAAACCTCAAGCTCCAATTAAATCTTGGTAATAACTAATGACGTCTTAAGGAGGAATTCAACTTGACCTTCTTCTCTTAACTTTTGCCCAAGGTGCTTTGTAATTTCCTCTTAATTATGTTGAACACGAATCCATGTTGTAACAAGGTTTTGAGCAAATTTTAGTAACGTAAGTATGGATAGATGGCCTTGTGGAATTAAATTATCTCCTTTATTAAATAATGGAATTAAACAATTAATTGTCATAAAGGAGAAGACTTTAAGTGAACTACTCTACAGTGTATAAGAAAATAACTCGGTTGGTAAGATGAATTTGTGCGAATCATATCTTGAATCTCTCTGAAAACATAAGTTATGAGTAAAAGGGTGTTTTATCAAAATAAATAACCTTCAATCATTTCTTATTGTGGCTTGCCCTAGCTGTGAGAGTGTCATGTGGTTGGACTTCTATGTTGTTCTGTCAAAAAGAAAAGTGTATTATCCTTTTTGGGTGTGAACGTTTCCGTGCTTGACCTTGTGGTCATCCTCGTAACAAGTGGTTCCCAGAGTTAGTTGTAACCTTGGTGACGACATGTTGTGTCATGTTATGTGTCAAGCAAGTCAAAAAAAAATTTCCTATGTTTTCCTATGTAGTCTTGTGTGTCTGTTTTGTGGTCGTTACACTTGGTATCAGAGCGGAGGTTCATGCTCTCGAACCTCTGGGCCAGCTTGGAGTGGTGGTTGTGTTACATGATGTTACTGCATGATGACGATGATGATGTTGCATGGTGGTGGTAGATATTGGAAGAGTAATGTGCTTTAAGCGTGATGTGATCCACGTCGTAATTGTGATATTGTGAACGCACATGATGTGTATTCCACTTAGTGCATATTTGTTATCATATTGATGTGCTGGGGATGGGAGTGTTCTCTCTCCTTCTTGTGGATTCTATGAAGAGTTCACGTGTGAATTACTGTTTGTGATGTGTGAAAAGAATTCTAATGTGGATGATGGAGTGTTGAAGCATTGTGGCATATTGTGATATGTAGGTGTATCAATGTGTTGTATGACTAGATTGATGTAAAATGAAATGAGTTGTATCATGATGTTTTTTTTTACAATGTTTTGAAGAAATGTGTGTATCACCTTGTTAAGTAGCAATGGATGTTATGTTGTGATGTTACTATGTTCATTGTATGTATGATTTGTGTAATATGTAATGATTCATGTTGTGATATAGGGGCATACGGTGAGCATATGAACCCTATTGTGTAGTGATTGCACTTTGGGTGCAGAATGTGGTAAAGTGATGTATTACGCCGGTGAATGTATGATTGTGATCTACCTGTATACATACCATACGTAAGACGTTATGGTAGTTATGTGTGTACCACCATTTGTGTGAGTAATGTAGTTATATGTTATGTTGTGAACCTTACACTCACCGACCCTGAGGGAAATCGGTAAAATGTGTATGTTTGGAGTGAGAAGATGTTTACCATTGGCCAATCACTCGAGCCGAGTACGAGTTAGGAAGTGGAGCCTTACATAGGCTGAAAACCCACTTTTGTTCGTTTGGTATGTGTGGCACTTGTTCAACGGGTGTCATGCATATTGTGTTTCGCAGACACCTTAGGCTCAGTAGATGGTGACTTGTACTCTTTTCTCTCTCTCGATATGGTTGTCATATGGGTTCAACCTATGTGATTTTGACTATGTAGAGCCTTGTTGAAGTGGTGTCGAGATGATTCAGATGGAGATTATGACAGTTGTATTATTGATATGTATTTTACGAGCTGAGGCTCGATGTTCGAGTGCTAGCAACTCATTGAGTACCCCTTGGAGGCCAGATAAGGCCACACAGTTATCGTAATGTGACATTATTATAAGTTGATTTTATTCGTAAATTGAGCTTTTTACTTTATTTTGTAAGGACCAGCAACTTTTCTTGATTGCCATGCTTTACAATTTTGGGCATTTCCTTGGTTTATGGCACTAACATGTGGATTTTGACACTAACTATGGCTATTTGGCCATTTATTTTTCTCTTGGTTTGGACCTTATTTTTAAATTTTAAATTTTTACCACCTTGCCCAAGGCTTGTACTTTGCCACTTGGCACTTAGATTGGATTGTTGTGCTGGTTCTATTGTCGTGATGTGTGGAATAGGGTCATGGGATGCACCATGGAATGGTTGGACCTATGGACCCGCTTCGTTGTATGGGGGTACGCCCCAAGGAGTTACAGATAACTAGCGGGTTGTTGAACCATGCGTTATTATGTCACTTGGGTTAGGAGTGTTCGAACTCTATGTGTCTTGGGCCATAGGGACAACCGGCCTCCTTGAGGGAGGCATAAGAGACTTGAGGGAGGCATAAGAGACTTGAGGGAGGCATAAGATATTTGTGTGTATGGTTGATGTTTCGGGATATATGTTGAGTTATTGTGATGTTTGGTAGTGGTATTTTGATGTATGTGTTACTCATGTCAGAAGGATATGTGTTGTGATGTTGTGGATATGGCATTGATGCCCTTGTGGACCCTATGTACATGTAGTTTTTATGAGTCATGGAAAATCCTCATAGGTGGAATTGAGGAAATGTCTGGTGGATTGTAGTACTCTTTTGTTCGAGTATTTTATATGTCATTCATTGATGTGCGATGAGTACTATGTTATGTGGACTGTGCCTATTCCATTCCGTATTTGAGTAACCTTTTGTGGTGTAATACAATCATGAAGCATATACTTGTGTGCTTGTGAATTTGTAGTGTCTTTTTGAACCTGATAGGGTGTTGTGTTAGCAGTTCATGTTGGGCACCCACAATAAGAAAAAAAAACAAAACTCTTCAACGATGAAATTTTAAAAGAAATTAAACTAAGAATAAGGCTAAAGGAAAGAAACTAATGAAATAATAAATAAGAGGGAACTGCCAATCTTCACAGAACCTTGAAAGTTAAAATTTCTACCTAATGTTCCTAAGGCTACCCTGTGGCCGTGCTTTAATCAACTAAAATTTTAAACCATAGGGTGTACTTTCTCCTTTACCTGTTCTTGGTTGCGAACCATTTCTTTTCCGCTGTGTTATGTCGCATCGAGGACGATGCTTTTCTTAAGGGGAGGAGAATGTAATGCCCGTTCGGCGTTTACCCTAGTTCTTGTCGCAATGACCCTTTTGTTGAGCGTCGAATGGCTGTGTGTAATTCCGTTGTCTTAGATCTTGTCTCAGTGGTGTTTTAGAACCTTCCCTCTTCTTCTTGCATTCTCAAGTCGTTATTGACACCTCTGTGTGTGGACTGTGTAATGTCCTATGCGTTAACCTAGTTAAAGGAGGATTTTGTTGTCGCATAGTTAAGCTGGATCTTTGGCCATTATTGATGTGAGTAGAAATTATTTATATTTATAGTATATAATGATAACAATGTTGTTTTAATTTAATTATCGATTGGCCTCTATTTTATAGTGTTATTGGTTTACATTATTGTCGAAGTGGTATATACGCTTTTTTTTAATTATTGGCAAATAGTTTTTTGAAAGGGACTATACCCTTGTACAACAAGGCTTAGGAGCCAGAATAGGAAAAATAAGCTCGAAAAGAAGGATCAACATCTTGATATAACAATAAGGACCAAGCTGCGAAACGCCTTGATCTGCAAAGAAACAACAAGAACAACACAAAGAAAGAAATAAACATCTCTGGACAAATGCGGCGAACAAAAAAGAAACACAGCGGTGGTCCAACCCACAAAAATGATAACAATGTACTCGGCCGACCACTAACGGAGAAAACATCCAGACGATCATCTCAAAAGATCCCAACAAAAACTGTCAAGGAAGGAACCAGCAAAAGCAAACCAGCTGCAACAAAACAGCAAGAAAACAACAACAAAACAACAACACAGCTGCCTAGCAACTGCGTAGCAGGCCATATGCCAAAATGTAGCAATAATAGCACCCAAAAAGACAAGAATCAAACCTTGTCCGATATGGTGGGGGATTTAGATTTGGCATTACCCTTCTTTTTCCTATCCACCACTGTCCATTCCTGATTTCCCACATCCACTACAGTCAGGAAAAACTGCAATAGGTTTGATGGGGAAGTGATCCAAATGGGAGGTTGAAATATCTTTAATCACTGAATCAGCAACCTGTAAAGAATAATCTGGAGGCTTCTCTGTATTGGTCTGTGAATCAACCATGATGGGTGAGTTAGCTTGCAGGGGGGCACTCGATTCCTTAGCCGGATCTGAGTCGATTGTAAGATGTTCAGGTAGAGAATCCCTCCACCAGGCTGTTTTGGTCTTACGTTTGGAGTGTTCACAATCATCTGTAACATGACCAGTTTGGAAGCAACGCCTACATCTGAAGGCAAGTCTCTCATAGTCTATCCTCTGCACCCAGAGCCTGGCTCCAATCTGTAGATTGATTTCTGCTGGTAAACATTTGGAGGTATCGAGATCAACCAGGATTCGAGCATAAGTAGTATGGGTTTGAATGGAGGTCTTATCATCGACTGCTACACATGAGCCTAAAGTATCCCCTATAGCAATGAGACAAGATCTGTTCCAAAGCTGCAATGGGAGTCCTGGTAGACGAACCCAAATCGGGTAGGTATCAAAAGACTCCTTTAATGGGTCGAAAGATGGATACCATGGTTTGGACATAAGCCCATGTTCCCCCCAAACCCAATGTTGACTAAAAATTAAATCCCTATCTTCAGGGGTTTCAAAGACAGCAATGAAGTAAGCTTTAGCACAAGGATAAAGCTCAATCTTACCTTGTATTTTTTCTCTCCATCTCTGGGCTATCCAGTCATGAAGCTGAGAAAGCTTAGGCCAAAATTTGTGAAATCTGCATATGAGCCCCAGTTGGGAGAGATTTTCCTCCTCCTTAAGAACCTTTAGAAGTAAATCCTCTTCGATTTTCAGCGTCGGGACCTCCTGGGAGGGTTTTAAGAGCTCATTTCTGACATTCTCCTTCTGTTTGGAGACCGCTGAAGCATAAGATCCGGACCTATTGTCACTGTTTTGTTTGTCCTGGTTCTGGCTTACCCCTGTACCTCTTCCTCCATCACCAGATCCACTCTTAGTCCCTTGCAACCTGCAGTTACTAGTATTGAGTTTTAAAGGAGATAATGAATCTTTGACTGAACCATCTTTACCTGTCCCATGAGACACCCCTATTTTGATATGGGGGTCTTGGTTAGTATTGAAAGCCATACCAATCCATGAGATTGGTGCTTTATTTTCCTCTACATTTTTGCATCCGCCTCCCACAGATACCACTGGTTTCCCACCGCCATTAATAGGGACCTCATTTCGAATTTCTGAGAGGGGCGAACCCCTGGCAACGTTCGTGCCTCCTCCAACCCTATTTTCAGATGAAGCCCGCGTAGAAACCATGGCTAGAGACGCGGCGGCGGCGCAGCCACGGGCGATCACGAGAATAGTCGCGGAATAGCCGCGAATGTACCCACTTTAATCGGCGGAACACCATGAAGCAAAGTGAGCAATCAAGGAGGTATATACGTCTTTGTTAATATGATTAATAATTATTTTAAGTGGTAATAATAATAATAATAATAATAATAATAATAATAATTAAATAATAATAATAATATTAACAATATTATTATTTTAATTATCGATCGACGATAACTCATTATTTTTATTGTCGATTGTTATCAACTTTATTATTAATTATCGTTAAGTGATTTTATTGTTTGGTTGGTCGCTTTGCAGAATGAACCCCGTTCCGCGCTGAGGAAGGGGTTACCCATCTTGGTGCCATGGTCGTTCCTTGCTTCGTGTTTTCTTTTGAATGTCAACCTCTAGTTTTCTTCGCTTGGTCGCTTAGGCCTGTTCGCAAGTTATTTAATCATTGTGGGTAATGGAGAATTCGATTCTTACTTCCCCTAGCTTGCTCGTGTGTACGTGATTTAATTTTTCTCGGGTTGAATAGTAATCATACAAAAATTCTTATACCTTTTAGCTTATGAGAACTGTTCGAGTAATCTTGTAACTCCTTTTTACATTTTTATTAATATAATCTTCTTTCGTATGCTTTGTGAGCTTACCTTAGTAGAGATTCTGTTTATCCCGTATTTTTGATTAAGAAGGGGGCTCGTGGGGGGCACCATGTTGTGGTGGAGACTGCCCATTCTTTTTATTAGAAACTTTTAAACTTCTTTCACCTACCCTTCACTGCCACCTTGGCCGACCAGGTCCATTCGCGTGTCCTGTTGCAAGTAAATGGCATTTGGACTCCTCCCAACCACCAAACTGCAAATAGTTATGGTATTTAATGTTTCTACCTTGCGTGAGGGAGATGGGAGTGGGTGGAGTCCTGATTTTCTTCACCATGATCTCATTTTTATTCTTTTATTCAATGCGTATGGGCGATTCCTTCTCCTGGCACGTTTTTTCTACCTCTTGTTGATTTGCGTGAATTTGGTAAAGGCATCCTGATCAGAGTTTGACCTGTTAGTTGTTTTGATGACCTTTGTTTTGTGAATTTCCAGCAAGGATAGCAGCCCGTGAGACTACATCTCTTTGAGGCAGTTTGTCAAACAGTTTGCTTCCTCGTGGGTGCTTCCACACCATACAAAACAAAAATTCGATTTTCCATTGTGCTGGATGGATGTCCATGTTCCGCTGTAACTTTCCCTTTTGACACGCGTTGGGGGATGTTGACAAGTTTTCAGACCACCTACCTTGGCCGTGAACTCCTGCCTGTGCCAACGTGGAGATGATTGATGTTTGGGCACCCAACAAGCTTGAAGAAAATGGAATTAGGCTTGGGTTGCTGTTGCAGGGCCTGTTTTAGCGTGTCCTTGTCTTGGGAAGCGCATTAAAGGCATGATAAGCCCTAACCCTCTCTCTTAATAATTTATTCCCTTTAGTATTTGGGTAAATCAATCTCTACAATTTTTGTTTGAATTCTGTAGAGATGGGTTTCGGATGACTTATAATCATAATTGCATGAGCTGATCTCTCTCCCCCTTTACAGTTTATCTTAATTACCTTTTTGACAAGAAGAAATCTCTCTCCAATGATTCTTGCTTATCGATCTTATAAAGTTGGTTTATCTTTTTGCCATGTTTTAACCTGTGAACAGTGGTCTCTGTAGAAAATATTGTGGTGTGTGAATGAGTTTTAGAATATTTCTTGTATTGTTTTTATTATGTAGAACATGGCTTGAAAACGGGAATTTTTCTCGAAAGACTGTGTTTGTCTTTTTAATGTGGATTGATAATAATATAACCCCCATTAGGATTGGGGGCTTCTATTCGGGGGAGTCGATCTGGTTTTAAGGGTCTTTCTAGATACTATCTCGACTCTTTTGATTACCGTTTACCTTAGGGATTATTGAAAACCCCTCACCAGGCCCTCTGTTATTATTATTACTATGAGCTTATTGTTTTTAGATGGGAACGCTCCTGAAGCATGTGTTAATGGGGTTTGTTTTTGTGATCTTTTTGAATACGGTAAGCACTCAAGACGTTAGCTTGTGTGGATAATTATATGGCTTAAGTTTAAGGCACTACTTGGATTTTCGAATCAGTTAAAGTAATATTGGATACATCGAACTCTCATGAATGTGTACATTCTTCAAGTTTGATTGACATGTGATGGCCCTCAGGCATATGAATTCAGGTAATGCTTGAAATATGAAATTATAAATTTATCCTATACTTTGACTTATAAGCTTGTTGAAATACTTTTTGGTAGGAAAACAGATGAATAGGGAAGTTATGAGAACTACCCTAAAATGGATTCATGCATAGCCTTAAGTAAAGGTGATAACTGCCATAATGGGACTGTACATACCATGTATGACAATACGGATAGAAGTTGACTGAAATTATTTAACTTCATTATATAGAACAATAATTAATACCCATAAATTGGGGTATGCAAGTGGAGGTTGAATTATATAACAGGATATATTATGTTATCAGGTAACCAGTAAGGATAAATATGTTATTTCAATACTTGGTTAACGAGTGGAATATCCTCTGGCATTTACGATGATTATTATGTTATCTAAAAAAATAAAATTGATACTTGCATCTCATTAGGAGTTGAGATAATGTTGATACTTGTATTTATAGTGGCTTGGACCACACTTACATATCTTAGTTAGTCAAATGTATCTTTGACATATTAGCAAAATATGACAATATTGTTGATCGTAACTCATTCCAATGAGTTGGACTCTTATACTAATAGAAACATATAAAGACATGGTAATAAGCAACCAAAAGGATATCTAAATAATATATGAACTTGTGGATTGGTGGAATCTTTGTTAACATAAGTATATTCTTAAAATTGTGAGATAAATATCAAAATTATACTTACATATCATTGATTATCTATGAAGGTTTGATACTTGGGTAATATCGATGAATAATATAAGATTGATACTTGTATTTATTATATAAACTTAATGTCGTTGGTGCTTTTATTTAATTGAAAGATAATATTGTTGGATACTTATATATGTGAAGTAGGTTGAGGGTATTAGGTGAGCGTTATTATTATTACTGTAATTTAATTATGATTAAATGCAAGGTTAAGGTTGTATATCTCTCCACTTGGAATTTTTGTTCATATGTAAGCAAATTTTAGGGAAGTGAACAATAATGGGTATGAAATGTATTATCATGAGATGTGCAGTTAAGATTTGAATACATGATTAGAAATTATTTGATAGGGAGTATTGCAAACTTTCATTTATTTAAATGCTAGATGGCATAAGTTATTAGGTGAGGTTTATATCTTATCATGCTCAGTTCTAGCGAACTGACTCTAGTAAATATTTGTGCAGATGGATTATGCGAGTAGATTAAAGGAAAATAGTGTAAAAGTTTCATCAGTTCAAATTATGAAGTTCTTTGTAGAAAGTTCAATGCGTTGTAAATTTTGTAACATTGCTTGCAAGGAGTTTAGAAGATCTCTTGTCTTGGTATGTTCGGAAAACTACGTGGTGAAGTGTTCTTTTCCTTTTGTTGTTAGACTAGTAACTTACCTTGGTGAGAAATGATATTCAATCATTACATTGGCATAAGTATTGTAAAACCTTGATTTTGAGAATAAAGTGTTAAGTCAAAACTCTCGACACCTCGTAATGATGTGATGTAAGTAAAATTAAATGGAGTGGTTAACTCTTATAGAAGTTAACTAAATATATATATTCGAGATAAATTAATGTAGAGATGACTTACTTGAGAATAAGAGATTCCTGAAGTAATCAAAGGTGAAACTATCATTGTAAAGTAAAATTTTATAATTTGATATCCCTAGCTAAACTAGTGAACACTACCCCTTTTGGGTGAACTCTTAAACAAGCTTAGGGAAAACAATGGTTAGTTTTTGGAAGATAATAAGATTTAGCAAGTAGGAGAAGAAAATTTAGAAACCACTCAATTGATCTCTCAGCGTTTTGGAAAGTAAATAGTCTCCTTTTGTAAAGCTCTTTCAGGGAAGCCTAAGTAAAATCGTTAATAATTATGGATAAAACCTCAAGCTCCAATTAAATCTTGGTAATAACTAATGACGTCTTAAGGAGGAATTCAACTTGACCTTCTTCTCTTAACTTTTGCCCAAGGTGCTTTGTAATTTCCTCTTAATTATGTTGAACACGAATCCATGTAACAAGGTTTTGAGCGAATTTTAGTAACGTAAGTATGGATAGATGGCCTTGTGGAATTAAATTATCTCCTTTATTAAATAATGGAATTAAACAATTAATTGTCATAAAGGAGAAGACTTTAAGTGAACTACTCTACAGTGTATAAGAAAATAACTCAGTTGGTAAGATGAATTTGTGCGAATCATATCTTGAATCTCTCTGAAAACATAAGTCATGAGTTAAAGGGTGTTTTATCAAAATAAATAACCTTCAATCATTTCTTACTGTGGCTTGCCCTAGCTGTGAGAGTGTCATGTGGTTGGACTTCTATGTTGTTCTGTCAAAAAGAAAAGTGTATTATCCTTTTGGGTGTGAACGTTTCCGTGCTGACCTTGTGGTCATCCTCGTAATAAGTGGTTCCCAGAGTTAGTTGTAACCTTGTTGACGACATGTTGTGTCATGTTATGTGTCAAGCAAGTCAAAAAAAAAAAAATCCTATGTTTTCCTATGTAGTCTTGTGTGCCTGTTTTGTGGTCGTTACATTTGGTCACCAACGATGCATCTACTCCTTGAATCTTACTAATAGTTGATCTATTCAACAAATCGATCTTGATGATGGACATGATCCAAAACAATGGTGAAGTATTAAGAGAACATTAATAAAGCTACCCCGACACACTACCCTTATTTTTGGTTGATGTAATATTGCTTTTGTACTTGGATGCCCCAAGCATCAAAAGCTCCCAATATCCTTACTTTCAAGGCTATTTTTGACATATTGGTTTAGGTGTTGAAGCCTCCATATTTGTAACTAAAATTGGGAAACATTGGTGATAGATAGCAGCAATTGAACTATAAATAGATGACTTAGTTCTAATGGCAGAGACAATCCAAGATTTAAGAGATCACATTTGTTCTTTGGAGCTCTTTGGTAAAGAAGTAGGGACAAAGGTAAACATTAACAAAACTAAAATTATGATTTTCTTAGTGAAAAGAAGAAATAACATCTCGACTTTAAGTTTGCAAGAGATTCTCTTGAAGTGGTGTCAGAATACAAATATCTTGGCCTTGATTTTCACAGCAAGCTCAACTAGGATACATGTAGGATGAAGAGAATACAAAGAGGATGGAGAGCTCTTTATGCGCTCCAAAACAGGTGCAAGAATGTTGAGCTATGGGATTGGAAGACCACCAGGGTCCTATTTGGGTTACTTGTCATGCCAATGGTGTTGTACGGTTGCAAGGATATGGGCTAGTGGAATGACAAGTTCAAAATGGAGACAAATAGAAAGGATCTAGAAGTGGCCAATAGCAAATATTTCATAATCAAGACTACAACTCCTTATAAAATCATTCTAAATGAAACAAAGACCTTCCCTCTAGAGGCAATTGCTATGACCAAGCTTATATGTTACTTAAAAAAAATAGAAAACATGAAGACCGATAGGTGACCTAGGGCTGCCAAAGACAAAGAGTTGCGTAGAGACGAAATAACATGTGGATGAAGCATGGCCATAAATGGATGAACATATGGGATATCAACCTAGATGAATGCCCAAATCTTAACAAAGACATAAAAACTATGTGAATGAAAAGTTTAGAATGGTGATGTGGAGGAAGAAAACAAGTAGGAAGCGTCAACACTATATTACAAAGTTCAACCTGATGTATGAACATTGTGAAAAAGCTTATATAAGGGCTGAAATTAAATGAAGGAAAAGATCATCATTGCTCAGCTAAGGACTAGCTCCCACAGGGTTAGACATGAGGCGGGAATACAAACAACACCTAAGGAACCACGGGAAGAGAGGACTTTTGTTTTATGTAATATAGGGGCAGTTGAAACGGAGGAACATTTCATCCTCCAATGTCCAAAATATACGGGCATCAAAGCCAAGTATGAAGAAATTTTAAGAGTTAGTTCCATGATGGAACTATTCAAGGAAAGCAAAATAAAAGGTTTGGGGAGATGTTAACTCAAATCAGCAAGAGGAGGAAAAACCTTCTAAAAGATACCACTAAGCCCGTAAATCTTTAAGTAGTTGAAGTTTTCAGTGGTCTCACAAACCATTCGGTCTTGTATATGTAATTTAAACCATTTCATTTCATATTTTTAATTAATGGTTGAGTGAGAAAAGTAATTGGAAAAGAATTTCTTACTCTCTCCTTCCTCTACATGCAATGATTGTTATTGATATAAACCATCTTAAACATTATAGTTTCACCGCTCTAGGAGTGTTGAAACAATTTTCTTTCCAAAATTATAAACATGAAAGCTTCACTTATAGTAAGGATTCACTTTAAACATATGTCAATGGAACAAATGTGATTCAAATTCCTATGCATTTGACATGTCAAGGGCACCCCTCTCATTATAAAAATGGGTTCAGAATAATTCTCTCCCAAAATTTAACTCATTTTGGACAGTCCTTCATTATTTTAGCAATGGAGCTTTCCTAAGTGTAATAAACCTAGTAATTAAAATGACACGGATGAGTGTCAATAGACCTTGTGATTAGCGAGGAGCGACTATAACCTCCCAAAAGGAAGCTGCAGCATAGCAAATAACTATTTATGCGCACTTAAAACCTCATAAAAACACAGTTTTGTTATTGGCGTCCCATAAAATATTGTGTTCTTGTGAGGGTTAACAAAACCGTTTCATTTCATTACATGTACAGCCTTCCCAAGCAATTACCTATTGTTAAATTTCTAATTTTGTTTCTATAACACTTATTCAAAGATGCCTCTAGTTCTTTTCTTGTCTACCAAACAATTAAATATTAATGGTAAACACACAGATTTCTCTGATTCCATTGGGCCCACTAAATAAAGAATTACTGTATTACAAGTGAAATTTCTTGTACAACTTGACATGTCGATTGATCACCTGTTATTCATTGTCTTGAAAGAAAAGAAAAGGTTTCTTCTTCACATAACACGCTCAGAGGATGGACTGGGAAAGCGAATAGTGGGTAAATGAATTGGAACTAGAAGTTGTTTCATAGGCTATTTGATATTGCTTTGAATAGTCATGTTCCCACGAACTAAATATTTATTCAAAGAGGATTTATAAAGGATCCCCTTCTTAACTCATTCTTCAACAACACAGCATGAAAGATGGGAGGGAACAAAAGGTTTAACAACAGGGTATATTGAATGAAAGATCTTATGAGACCAAGCAATTTATGGGACCAAAGAGTAACAAGGGTGCTCGGTGCTAGAACAGCTGCATGAAACAAGGGCTGTCCCACTAAGTTTCTGAAAGATTTGCATTCATAGATTCTTTGATAGCATAAAAGAGCGTTGGCTAATTGTCTAAGGAGTCAAATTAGTCACGACTTATCAAGTTGGAATCAGCTGAGAAAACGGAGTTGAAGAAAGCCTTGACATCGCCTGTCATGAAATCAAATGCTAAAAGTCTCTCCGCTATTTCCTGCACATCACCATTTGATTTTCTCTAAATGCTTCCTCAAAACATTTTTGAACAAATTCAATTGCTTTGATGCTCATCATTTTGAGTACCTTATATTGCTTGTCTTTAGCACACAACCTTTCATTACAGGAGCGATGGCTAAGCTTGTTATCTTTTGTCACATTCAAAATGTATGCTGCTCGTTCAAGAATCTCGCCAGGGACACCTTCATTCAACAGACATTGATGTTATAATAGCCACGTGTAGTTTAACCCCACAACCATGCAGCTTAGTGAATTTTCACCTTTAAATATAAGCAGATAAGTTGTTCTCAATAAGACTTAACAAAATAATTTAACCCCTATAAAAACAAAAAAGAAAAGTGAAGTCGCCCGTAAAATATAAAAGCTAATGGAAAACTATATTCAGCATCTCTCAACATATTCAAAAGTTGAGTTCATCAATTGGTGTGCCCAATTGCCTACGTGGTCCTGCCTGTGCTTAAATTCAGCAAAGTGAAAGGACTTCTCAGGGTTGAAATAATACCAGCAAGTTGTGCACAATGCAATCCTGCAAAGAAAATGGTTGAGATCAATAATGATTGAGTGAGAATAATTTGACAATTAAGCTTAAGAATGTCAGATGAGTTTTGGCAATCCATACTAAATAGTTAAGACACTCCACAAAATATATGCAGGCATATTGTGACTGTAATACAATGTTGCTGTGGCTAAGTCTGGATGCACTGGTATATTATATCTTGTCTAAACAAACATCAATTGAGCCAAAAAGATTGGTTGTAAGTTTTAGGTCATTGCATTGTTCTTAATGTTGGGAGCTAATTAATAGAACACGGGATATAACATATAAGCCAGTTTTCTAATATCATAGGAGCAATCCCTAATAATAACAATGAATTTCTCCCTCAAGAATTGTACCACCTCTCGTGATATACAATTGTAAACCTTGATAAACTGAAAAATTAAAATATTATATGGCTGTACAAACACATTCACAACACATATTTGAAGGTTTCCTAATCAGAATATACAATAATAATAAAAATATTTTATTACGATTAGTACAAAATACAAAATTAAGGATCAATACATATATCCAGAACAATACTCACACATTTGAAAACAATGTACATCATATGACAGCAAAAACATCCACGGAGAATGCACATGAAAGCTCTCTCTCTCTCTCTCTCTATATATATATATATATATATTGGTTTGACAGGTGTGGCAGTTTCAATCACCAACCCCACCCAACCGACCAAGAATCAATAAAAAAATTAGCAGTGACCCAGACAACTTTATTCTTTGCAAAACATAAACAATTCATGCTTTCCTTAACACTACATAATTTATGGTCGTAGCTACATCTGCACCACACATTAAACTAGTTGGCATCCTTGTTGAAACTCAGGACACATTGGAGATTGAGGTATAGTGCACTTTAGTAACTGATAGGAGAGTTTTTCCCTATATTAGATCAAGGATTTCTACACCCACAATGAATCCTAAGTACTTGAAGACAAATATGTAAGAGAAATAGTGTATTGACCAGGTAAATTTATTCGCTGAGTCAGGAGAGCAATCGGACTGCCGAATTTTTCTACACTTGTGTATGAATTTATAAAAATAAATCACGGGCTAGAACAGTTTAGAAAATAAAAACAATGATTATTATCAAAATCGTACCAATAGAGGGCTGGAAAATGATGTTAAAATGGCCTTGAGTGATACCAGAGAGTCTCCAATCACCCACAAACTGGACAACAATGAAATACCCTTCCAAAAGGGGTCACACCACTCTCCCGAGGATCGGTTTTGGCCTAAAAGTGCCCAAATTTGTTCCAGCTGCAAAATGACTTGAAAATAATCAAGGTTTGGCTGATCCAAACCTCACAAACTCACAAATTCAGATCTGTTTTGAAGCTCAGTTGAGATAGAGTGAAAACAGCCCACAAAGTGTCCTAGATCTGAATTATAACCTTCCAATAACTACAAATATGAAGTGTAGCACAATGGTAAACCCCGGGTGGATTCACCTCACAAAGTTGAGGAGTTTTTCGTTCTTCAACCTTCAAACCTTGGAGGTTTTCGTCCCCAAAGCTCCTTCTCCTTAAGGGTTTTCGTCCTTAGAAGATTTGATGCAAGCAAAATAGCTTAACATGCAATGAGAGAAAATAGATTGGCAAAAGATGCTCCCCACACCTCTATTTATCTTTTTTCTGTCACAAACCCCAAGGGAAACACCCATATGGGTCGCCCTACTTTATATTTAATATTTTTTTATGATTTTCCACTTTTATTTCTTCATTGACTTTTACTTTTTTCCTCTTAATCACTTTACATGACATTATTATAAGTTGTTTTATAAAATAAACATAAGAAATGACTTTAGCAACTTAAAATAAAAGTCACCACTTTTCTCCCCTTTTTCACACCCCTTAAGCCCCGAGGAAGAGAATTGGGCTAAGGGTCTTCATAGGATTAATATTGAGAAGGGGACATTACAGCAAGAAGCTGACCTCATTGTGTTAGTCAATGTTTCTAATGTAATGCACATCACCAACAAAAAGACGATGGATATGAACAACTTTCTTTATAAAAAGTTCTAGATGCAATACTTTAGTCATTAGTGGGAAGAAGCGATTGCAGGTGTAGATGGAGATGTTTTTCTTAGTTTGCATACTCATATCAAATACTCAAAAGACCAAAAACAAATGACTTGGCAACTTATAAAATACCTAAATTTCTTTAAAAAAATAAATTTTATGCAAAATATAGTTACAAAATGTATCAAATGAGTCTATAAAATGTTGGGGAAGTGTTTTCTATTAGATTTGAATAGAAATAGAGTACAAAATTGCATCATCATGCAAATACAACAGCCAGCTGATTAAGTCTTATGAATTTATGATGATTGTCATTGAAAATTATCATCATAAATTGCATATCATGCTAGTGACAAATTACAATAATTTACAATCTCCAAATAATTGCCAAACTAACAAACTTAGAAAAAAACTTGCCAAAAAAAACGCGAGTCTTTGCCAAAAACTCGGCAGCAAGTTCTAGCAAAGTTTTTTCTACAGAGTACTCGCCCAAGGGAAAAAGGCGAGTACTTCGAGTATTCTAACTATGATGTTCTTAGTGCCATCTAGTAATTTTTTCTAGTAATTGGTATCTGTTTTGTGTGTCTTCATTAAAGCTAGAAATGTAGATCTGGATTTTCTGTTCTCTTCACAATCTTGTGCCGTGGTGTATATGCTAGTATGGGGAAGGAGGTTCCTAAGCCTAATCGGGAGAATGCATTTAATATATCTCTAATGTAACCAAAGCTATGTCATAACTATGGTGTCCCAGATTTCATCCTAAAATCTGAGACTACCCTATTCAAAAGTTTTTCGTACTTTTAAATAATGAGTCGTTTTGTGTTTTTATTGCGAGAAAGTTCCCTGTATTGTATAGGGATATTCCCAAGGAGCCATATTAGCCTTTTTCAACAAATACCTAGATGCCCAAAATTGTTATATTCTGTCGTCGAGATTTGCCTACGGGAAATTTGTATTTAATTATTTTGAGCCCCGTTTGAGGCAAATTGTGCTCTGGTTTAACCCTGTTGTGATCGTACATGTCATTATTCCCATATACCAGTAGGGTTTTAACTAGGAATGAATCTGGGCTTTATTTGTAACTTCTGGCAATGTTTTGTGTTTTTGTGTTTTCCCGTTTCGTTTTCTGTGAAATTTCTCTAGATCAATTCCTTTGCCGGTTTGGCCTGATTCTTGGCCTGGAGTATCTGGAGATCACATATGCACATTGTGCCAGAAGGAATTCGCCATCGGAGGTCTGGTTCTCTTGAAAAGACGAAGTCGTGCACCAAAAAGCTTCTTCTGGGCTGGCCGCATTTTTGGAAAAAGAGGGTTTGAAGTGGATCATGGGATTTTTGGAAGTAGCAGGTAGGTGGGAATTTTGTACCTGCCTAGTAGGGTACTTTTTCCCATGGAAGCAACGTCACTTAAGTCACAATGGGAAAATTAGAGGCAGCAAGCAGGCGGGAATTTCTTACCTACCTTGCAGGGTAAAAATTCTCATTGTGGAATAAAAGAAAAATCACTTAAGTGAATCATGGGATTTTATTGCCTGCCTTGCAGGGTAAATAATCCCATTATGAAAGTCAAACAACTTAAGTGAATCATGGGATTTTCGGAGCTGCCTTGCAGGGTAAATAATCCCATTGCCAACTGACTTTTAAAAATAGAAATTCCTTATTCCAAAAAGTGCGACCCCTTTAGGGAAAGAAAGGCAGCCTTAAATTAATTAATTTAATTAATTTCTCCTCCAATTTTGGCGCCCAGGCTTGTGGAAAAGTCAACAAAGGAAAGTGGACAAAAGGAAGTTGGAAATAGACAGTTCTAAAATTAAATAAATAATATTTATTTAATGCAGCCCCTTCATGTCAAAAAGTGCACCCCATTTGGGAGAGAAATAATACTTTTTAAGTATTAAATGATTTAATTAATTCCTATTTTCAGTGGCTAAGGTCAAAGCATACTGTGAGGCTTGAGTTAAGCTGGAGTGGTAGGCTGCCATTAAATAAATTTAATTTATTTAATGGCAGCCATAAAATGCACAAAATAGGCGCCCCATTTGAAGAGTAAAGCTTATTAAATAATTAATTAATTGCCAGGAATAGGAAAGACATTAATTAATTATAGAATTGTGAAGATTATATAAGCAGGGGCTGCCATAAGGATGAATTAATTAATTCAAAGGCAGAGAAGTGCAGCCCAGACAAAAAGTGTGCCCCATTTGGAGAGGATTTTTGCTCAAAAGGTGTAATTAATGTTGAAAGCTTCCAATTTTGGCGCATAGGTTGAAGGAGGTTGATTTGTGTTTGGATAATTGTTTGCATAAGTGATACAGGTGCTCAGGTGAAGTTGGTAAAATTCATGCTTGCTTTGCATGCAAATAAAACATCAAATTTTGGGGCAGCAGGCTTGAATTATGCAGATTTTTATGATTAAAATCCACTGTTCATGTTCCGGTTGCCATCTTTGTCTGAATTAATTGCAGGAATTCATTACAGGTGCTTTATAAGAGAAAGGGAGCTTAAATCAATGTCCAATACATTGAATATATCCTCCGAATCTGAAGAATTATCCAGATCTGCACCAGTTTTGAAGAATTCCGGCCGAATAAGAAGAAAAAGAATTGTTCAGACAAAGATAGACACAACCATGGCAAAGAGGGATGAAAAAGAGAGCACAACGGAGTCATGCATCACTTCCAAATTTGCAGACATCGGAGACACAGATCTAGGTCCGGAACCTCTTTCCAATTGATTGATAGATCTAGAGCAGGAAGACTTCCCTCATGCGTGTAGTTAAAAGCAGTGGAATTATTTGAGTTGCAGCCTTTCCATACACAGCCCAGTTGAGTTCGTTATGGAGTGTGCTAGGTCTTACCATCCATCATCTAGATCAGTTCGAGATGCTACGGGGAAAACAATAATTCGGTTGGATGCACAGTTCATCAATTATTGTTTGAAGATTCCGGCACGAAAGGTGGTGACTTCTATTAGCATTTAGGATGCCGGCAGTAGGTGGGAGAAGCATAGAGTTGACTGCGTGAACATAATGAACAACAAATACATGAAGAAGCCCAGATCTCCTTCCAAGTTCCCAAGAACTCTTCCGCGGTCCAATCTGGTACAAGAGGTAGATGATATTGCCAAATTGTTATGCAGGATAAATGGCGAAGCAAACGCTCACACCTTCCGCACATGGATGTATGCTTTCATCAGGACCATTGAAATCAATAAGGTGATTCAATAATCAATTGGTCAGAAATCATTAGCGACAACATTGGTGAGCAACTCCAAAACGTGAAGCGTACTTTCAGCTTCAAAATGACTTCCTATTTGGTATACGCAGCAGACTTCACAAGGCATCTTCTCCAAGCTGGATAGATGTGGTGTTCTTTCCAAGGACCCCATTTTCGAGTGCTACCCACAGCTTATTGTACCTGCATGCAAGAAATATTTCAAAGTGGTCAACGATGGATTCTTCTATGAATTCATTTGCAGGCTGGACGGCGATCTAAAGGCCAACAGGGTGAGCAAGGAAGCATGGGAAGTTGTATCCAGAATTGGCAGTCTCTTCATTCAGTTTGTGGATTTCACATACCTCAGGGTTACCGGCTTTTCTGGAGAACCGGTTAAGCTGCCCAAATATCCGAATGATAGATTGGTCACCATGGAGCTGAGCAGACAACTTGTGGAGATGCACGACCTTTAGTCGAAACGGCACAAGTCTACGGGCTTCTTCCCGATCACTGTGGGACATTATAGCTGCCAAAGCATTCATAAAGCTCGAGGATTGGAAGTAAAATGTTATCTGAGTACGAGCAAGAGTTCTTCCCAAAGCAGCTGAACTTCGATCCATTTGGAGTAGCTAGGAAGATGATCTCCCAAGAGTACACACATGTGCTTTCATTAGAAGATTTCTAGATGAAGTGCAAAAGTGAGTACGAGGTTAGAAAGAAGGATTTCAGCAAGCTATCAACACAAGTGTTTGACTTTGGATTAGCACGGATACCTGCAGATCTTAAAGATGATGGGCTGTGTTACTTGACACATACCATCGAATGGGAGGAGATAGAGCCGTACTTCAAGAGAACGTAGGGGGCTGCCATACGATTGAGGAAAGGTCTCGCCACTTGTTCTGGTGAATACTTCAAATTGGTTGTTGACGAAGGGATACTGCCTTGATGAAACATTGATGAATCAAATCACGGGCAACTTCGGCACAGGAGATTCTCTCAAGAGGAAGCACGGAGGAGAAAGCAGCAGAAGGCCTAAGAAGATTAAAGTGCACAAAAGGTCTCAATCAAAGGAGAAGATCACTTCCACGGCTATGACGTTAGTTTTGGCTTCTCCAGCATCCAGTACTTCACCGATTGTTGCACCTTAGCAGGACACTGCCATTCCTCCGTTGAATCCAGACAACATTCATCTTCTCTCCTCAGCCACTCCGTTCAGCACCTGTTCTTGAAGAAACGTTGAAGCTGCAGATGGCAGAGTTTGAAAGAGCTTTGTCTTTGGATGATTCAGAGGATGGCAGCCACAACACTGTAGCGGTTTCTGATGGAGAGGAATCAGAGCGGGAGATAGTAGTACACTCAACAACTTCTCATTCTCCGAGAAGTAATTTCTCAGAATGGTTGACTTCGCAGTTGGTTTCAGAAGCTAGAGTGGAAATGAACTTGGAGGAACACGACTTGAAGCAGCTGCTCCTGAGTCTAGGCGGAAAAGACAGAAAACCTAAAGTTGCTAAGGTAACTTCAAGGTTGATCATCGAGGAGTCGGGCGAAGTTTGTTGAGATGTCAGTTCCGGTGGAAGGGAAGAAAGAGGATGAGCTCACGACAGAAGACATAATAGTAACCAAAGTACCCATTGGTCAAGCCACAATGAAGGATTGAAGTAGGACACGCAGACATTGATAGATGCTTTATTCCTTAGGCTTGACAGAGAAAAGGTGGAGAAAGTTGAACTTCAAAAGTAGGTATCTCAGTTGTGCGAGATCATTGCCAAGGTTGCTAAATCTTCCACTCAACGCATTTCAGCACAAAAGTAGGTGAGTGATCATCTGATGCAGGAAATGGAAGATGCAAGCAACCAGGTGAAAGCTATCGACGAATGGAAAAGTCTGATTATTCGTCAAGCTTCGTGACATTCGGGAGAGGTGCCCGGCCACCCCTTTGAAGGTTATGAAAGATGCGGCGGATCACCAAAGCAAGCTGGTGATGAGCATAGTAGACATGAACACAGTTGTTGAAAGTAACTTGAGTACTTTGGCCGAAATCAATAAGCTCACGGAGAAGTGTGGGTTGCGGAATAGATGTGTACACTGATGACCGGTTGAGAAGGGGAAGCAGCTGGAGTTTGCAGTATCTTTCCGTTTGGAGATCTGCAGAATTATGCTGCAGAGGATGCAGCACTTGAGAGTATGACATCGTCTTTACCAGACAATATCATTGCTTTCACTCATGAGGAAGTGGTCGGAAATGTTACTTCATACACACGGATCATTCCTAGCAGAGTGCCTAATTCCCTAGAAGGGTCTCTTCTGATGGTACAAGGAGAATTGATGGAGCTACTAAGCCTTTCACGATGAATTCCATCAGTAGATGGGTGGTGGCCGCTGCATGATCGGATATTGCGAAGTTCGGGCCGAGCTTGGAGGATGTGGAAGCATGTATCAGGGTGTTGAACGAAGGATTGTTGCAGTTCAGGACAAAAAAGGAAGTTGTGGCTAAGACAGATGGGAAGATGCTGAATTACATGTTCGACAAGTATATCTAGTATCAGAACAAAAAGAAGATATAAATGTTACAGCTGACTTGACTTCTTTTTCTATTTTCCACGTTCCCGGATGAAATTGTAAAACTTTAAAGTTATTGGTTTTGAAACCATTGCTTTAAGTTATGTGGAACGATTATATTAGTTAAGTGATAGATGTGTCACTTGAGGAGAAGTTAGAGGAGGATGATTGCCAGATGTCATCTTTACTTCTTTTTTATGTCTCAGTTCAGTTGAGTTTCCCATTTGTACTTTCCCTTCTACATTCTATAAGTAGAAGAAGAACCTCCGGGTTAGGAGAATTTTGTAAGCGGCATTCTTGTGTTCCGGACTTTGTCTTTGAAACCCACGATAGCTATTTGAAGCAAAGGAATACAAAGAAGCAGATTTCCAAAGAACTTTGTGTCACGGTGCATTTTTTTTCTAGCTTCTGTCTTAGATCTACTTATAAACTTTGTGTTATTTTAGATCTAGATCTGAAGTTGCCTTTGCTTATAATTTTGTGTTGATATCTATTGGTTTCTTCTATGTGCATGCAATCAACTCTGTTATCTATTGATTGCGATGCACATCTTCCCCATTTCTTCCCTGTGTTTATATAATTTCCTTCTTTAAATATTTTCTTTCTTAAACAGTTGCTTACTTGCTGCAGAACTATACAGCTATGGTTCATGAGCTAAATAGTTAAAGTAAAACCCCCATATAGATACTAGCATATTTTAATTGACAAATCTGACACGGGAGCCTCACCGGTAAATGAGGGAGATTTATCTCATGACTACCTAGGTTTTCAGCTATGCAGAAAATCTAGCGAACAAACTATATACAAATCAATTTGCATGCACTTTTTTATCTCTACTATGAATATGAACTCTTTAATGACCAAAATAACATGATCACATTTGAAATGCAAATGATCATACTTCCATAGGGAATTCCTTGACTATTTGATGCATTTCAAAAATGTAAAAGAATGATATTGTAGACTATTGAGAAGCACATGGATGCTAGGTCATGAAAATACATAACATGCAACTAAATGTGTGCTCGTTCCACTCAATTCAAAGACAAATGAGAAATTTCTTTTCAAATATTATAGTGCAAATTGTTTAATAGTGAAGTGATTATATTTTATTGCATTGAAACTGTCAAATATTATAATCATGGATTTTGAGTTTGACATTTCAACCAGTTAAGTGGTACAAAATGTGAATTTCCCATATCTATTACCTTTATATGCAACTTAGGCTATCTGATCAATAATATACATCTAATTTCACTAAGGGCATCCCTTAATTCCTAATAAGTATGATTATTCATGCTTGAAAAGAAGGAATCACATCAGCTAAAATGAAACAGTAAAAAAATATTAGGCATTTAGTGAGATATTCTACAAACCATAGCTTGATAATGCACACCCAGGGACAAGCCTGTTCAACATAATATTAAAGCATTAAGTTAATAAGTGAAAACACTCAAGACTAAGTAACACTAAAGATTATAATTATCAAATTTCCACAAGTAGTCATTCATTGATTTTCTACTGTTCTAGAATCACAGTGTCATTCCTTTTCTTTCCAGCATTTCAGATTTAACTTATAGACCACTCTTGAGGGAAAAAGTATGTGAATTTATCCCATCCTAGGGGTCTGCTGTTATGTTCCAAAACATATCTGTAATGTAAATGAGCTATTTTGCTATGAATCCCATTTGTAGATGTAATGTTAGGTTTGAGTAAGTAGCTTGCAGTTCAATGTATCTAAACATGTTACGTTCTACCTAGTAGCTTGCTTCACAATCTAGCTCTTGCAATGTTCTTGTTAGTGGTGGTAGGTGAATACCACTTTATTTTATGACACCACAAGTAGAATACCACAATGGTCTAGGGTCTGCGATTTTCTATATATAAAAGTTATATAATCATTGTTTTTTCATGTATCAATACAATTGAATGTGTTTATTCACATTTTTAGTTTTGGAAAATTAGTTCCTCCATTGTTTTCAAGATTTATAGGAAGAATACACTTTTTTAGGTGTGCAAGTGCCCTCATTAATCTTATTCTTTTGTAGTTGTGCTTGCTAAGGTTGCAAGTATGCTATATCGAGAAGTTAGATCCAAAACATCAGAAAAAAAAAAGTGACAATGATTCTAGAACAGTAGAAAATTAGAAACATTTTAGATTGCCAAAAATATATGCATTCAATGAAGAAAACATTCTTTTGAAATCACATATGAGATCGAGATGCATATGAAAGAATGTACACACCTATACAAGAAAATAATATCATCCATTCCTTGCTTGATATTGTTGTCGGGTTTCAGGATACTCATGGTATAAAAAGAAAAACTTCCAGTCTGGTACACTTCAACCCACTAAAATGTTAGGACTCTTAAATCCCCAACTCAAACAATCAAGATTTTGGAATTGACATCAACTACAAGTTCCATACCTTCAGCAAATGAGTCTTGCTGCATACCTCGGTTAAGTGTGTACATACTAGAACCTATAAGTTATACAGTTGTTCCATTGTTATTGT